>OZ022242.1:16086120-16668620 GCA_963978895.1 Erpobdella octoculata
AAATAACTGTCAGCATTCATCTGACGTTTCAGTTGGAGAGGCTAGTAATAATTGTGACTCTAAAATTCTAGAGCCCAAACCACTCCTCTACGATAATCTCCACAAGAATAAAACGAGCGTGAAATTTGAAAATGATTTGTCCGAAAGAAGAGAACAAAGTGATTGCTGCGAGAAAGAAATTGATATGGTGACCGATGAAGATATACTCAACATCAAAGACATAGAGGATACCGTCATGGAAAATCTCACTAACCAGAAGGAAACTACACCTGTCAAGAATTATGAAAGGTCTGTGGATGCTGAGGGAGATCTAACTAGAGAAACGCCTGTTTGTTTTAAAAGCTGTGGCTCTAAAAATACGGAGTCAGAATCACTTTCTCTTGATAGTTTCCACACAGATGAAATGATTGAAGGAAAAGAAAATGACTTGGAAGAAAAACATAAAAGTAGTAATAATGTCGACGATGAAGATGTTTTCTGTAACTGTGAAGGTAGTGAAGTCGAGGTTGATGGCGATGCGGCTAAAAATTGTGGAACTACACTAATCGGAGAAATTGAGAATGTTTTGATTAATAGTGCAGGTGAGGCTGAGACACCTGCGGTGTTTGAACATTTACTTTGCAATCCAAACATTAATATAAAAAGAAGAAAGTAGAAAACAAAAACTACGGGAAAAGTGAGCGTGAAATCAGCTGTGTGGCTTGCTGGTTGTGTACTTAATTTGTATTTTAGTGAGACTTTGGCTGAACGCGTCGACACTTGTTTACTCACTGAAAGCGTGTTTATTAATACTCGGCTACTTTTATTGATTTTACGTCTAATTCTGCATGTATTGAAAACAAACTAACTGCTGTTTAATTAACTTTATTATTATAATTTGAGAAAGTGTTTTTTCGATTTTAATATATACCGTTTTATTATTATAAATGAAGCTCTGAAGATGGTTAAATTAACCGAAACTGGCCAGTCAGCTGGAAAAAATAAAGATTTTAAAACGTTGCTTGGTGTAGTTTCAGAAAGGAAAGATATTGTTGTTTTGCAAGGTTTATACAAGAAACTGTTGAATGCAAAATGGGCGACAAAGTTCAATGAAACTTGCTTGCGGGAAAATATTGTCCCCAATTATGTATGGAATATATATATATATATATATATATGATTATTTGTGAGTCTGTCTGTTTGTAAGTTTGTCCTATATATTATATATAAACTCTTCCAAAACGGCTGAACCGATTTTCATGAAATTTTTTGTGTACCTTTCCTCACACCTACCTAACGTACATAACAAATTTCATAACGATCGGTTCATCCGTTTCGGAGGAGTTTGAACACACACACCGTCACGAGCTTTTTATATATATAATGAACGCCGAGCTAAAAGACCTCACCCAAAGAACGTGATATTTTGAACTTATATTACTTCTATAGCGTAAGCACCCACTAAGAAAGTTTTTTTTTAATTTTGCTCCTGAGGAGATAACACAGGAAAAAACTTTTTCTAAAAAAACGCATATCTCAAAAACTAGAAATGAGGAAATTTTGAAATTTGGTATCTCCTTAAAAAAATAAAAAGATAAGTGTTTCACCATTTCTTTAATATTTAGTTTCCGGGACCTCAAATGTGGTATGGAAAATATGATTATATGTTTTTTTTAGAATAACTGCTTCAAAAACTAAAAATGCTACAAATGTGAAATTTAGTATTTAGATTCTACTTGAAAAATAAAAATACATACGTTTCACTATTTTTTGATCATTTTGCTTCCGGGATCTCAAATTTGGGGTAGAAAAAACTAATTATTTGCTTAAAAACTCAAAAAATTAAAATGTCAAAGTGTTGAAACTTAGTATCCAGATTCTTCTTAAAAAATCAAAAAGTTCGAGTTTCACCATTTGTACACACTTTTACTTAACTTGACTTCTCTGTCTGTTTGTCTATCTGTCTATCTATCTGTCGTCAAATTTTGCAATCGATTTTAAACTAACTTCCCGACGAGCTAGAGACTTCAAAATTTAAACATACCTCCGAACTGATTAACAATGCATTCTATTAATTTTCGGATCGATTGGACAAAATTTAATTAAATAATCATTTGTGATATTTTCGTCGAACTATTTATTGTCTATGCTAATATGTTTGTTGTTTATGTAGTAAAAATATAAAAGTGTTTTTTTTAAAAACTTTGTTTTTGCTTCACTTGTTTTAATCCCTTATTATAATTGCTTGCTTGAATGTTTGAAAACTTTGAAAACTGAAAATGAACTAACTTCTCGTCATCCAATTGAGCTGAAATTTGAAATATAGGCTCGCTCCTTATGACAATGCATTCTATTAAACTTTGAAAATTTTTGAAAAAAATTTTTTAATTAAAAATAATTATTTATGTTTTAAAACAAAAAAACAAATCAAATACAATAAACCAATGTTTACATATTGTTGTAATATTGACAACCGTATTTGGGTTCTTTTCCCTATTCCATTAATTCAGTTATTTGCTCCCATCCGTACTAACTGGAATAAAATAAAAATATGACAATATATAAATTCAAAAATGTAATTTTAACAGAAATTTTTTTGCAATAAATAAAAACCCGACAATATAAGAAATATAAGAGATCTGTTAAAAAAATACTTAGTTTTTTACGGCTTGCTTGTTTGAAAATTTGATTTTCGGGCTTTGAGGATTTGTGCCCGTTAAAACTGGCTGGGCCCAGATCAGCACGCACCCAGCCGGGCCTCGACTTTTGTGCTTATGAAACGGGCCGGTTCGGGTCTGCAATTTTGTGTTTATGAAACGGGCTGGGCATACAATTTTCTGCTTATAAAACGAGCCGGACTAGTTCTCAAAAAACTGTGTATGGCTCTATAATGCTTTGTTCAAATTCTCTAATTTTAAGCTAGCGAAGCTTCGACGGTTACTGCTAGGTTATCTATAATTTCCTTAAGATCCCAGTTTGTCGTTTGAGAGTTAAGTAAAATTGAAAAAGTTGTGTACAAAATAATTTTCAAAAAATCTATTAATAAAAAAAATACAGTGGCGGCAAGAAACGAGCTGACAAGGTTTCATCGTGGCCCGGTGGCTCTTTTGATTTTAACAATAAAAAAATTAATTGAAAAGCAAAATTAAAAACCACCAATTGGAAATCTTAATTTTATTGAATTAATTTAATGTGAATTTTGTCTGATAATGGAACCGGTTTGATTAGAAAATGTTTACAATTAATAATTTAAACGCAGTATTGCCTTAAACTACCAAAGGTTGCGACTGTATGTAATGTTCTAGATCTGTCTTTAAACTAACTCGATTGGACTATGAACGACATTCTTAAATAAAATTCTGGAACTTTTTCTATTGAGGCAAACGTTTTCTAACACCAGCATCATCAGTATCATAATCTTAGTAGTATTAATGATATGTTTATAATAACTTCGAGCATTCTTTTGCGAAAATTTGGATTAACAAGTTTTAAATATAAGCTAGCTAGTTATATGAGTGGTATAATAATAGGATTTAATTTTCTTTAATAAACCTGTAATATGTCTTTTGATAACAATATCACCTAAAATAAACCGAGTGGTTTAATAAGAAGAATAATCGAAGTTAACTTTTCGCAAAGAACCACTTATCACATTGACTATTTAAGTAAATGGTGTCTTAGAGTTGATTTGCACAATTTTTGAATAATATTGGACAGATCATAATTTGCTGTCAAAAAAGTAAAGCATGAATTTCCAAGAGTTTTGTGGGAGTCCGTTTTGGGTGAGTTGATCATTATTAGCATTCACTTATTTAAACAATATTAAAAGTTGATAATAAAGGCATCCGTAATAAGTGTTCAAGCTAATAGATTAACGCATGTTAGCTAATCTGCTGAAACAATTTTTTAATGTATTTTTAATTTTAATTTTTATATATGTTTAGAAAGTTTTATTAATTTATTTATTACAATGGTTGTTAATAGCATTTATTGAAATTTTAATCACAAAACATTAATCATCATCCCACTCTGTTATTAAGCATCTCACCAATAGCACTGGCTAATTATGCCCACGTGAACTTTGAACCACCAATGACCTATTTAAAAGCAATCGTTGATATTTAAGAGACATTTCAAACATGTTTCATTTTGTTTTAATACAGACCTGTTTACATGGATCTTTTTTATATTTCTTTTATTTTAAGAGTTCACGGCTTATAAAGGCAATCACAGAGAAATACAGATTACTAACACAAGCATTGGCACCATCAGTACCTCAAACTGTGCGGATGTTTTTCAATCACCAACAAAAAGTCACACAAGTCGTGCTTTTGAGTTGACATTCAAATTATGTTATTATCTTAACTAGGTCACGCCGGAGTTATTTTTTAATTGGTCCTTAATAACCATAAAGAACCAACAACCTGCAAGTTATTCTTCGTGAAGTTGAATTAGCACAATCCAGTTATTTACCATATACTTAATTTAAATTTAATGGACAAGTGAGACAGACAAATAGATAAGGTTTGTGCAGTGTTCGATTAGGCCATTTTGATGTTCTTATTGAAATGCATTTTGAGGCCGTTTTACAGAAAATGGTTGATCACAAAGAAAAGTACCACATTGCGAAAAATATGTTGTGTAATTTGCTTTCGTGATTTACGTAAATTATTATCAACAAAAATGTAAAAGATTGCTTGCTGTACTTCGTGCTTAATGACTCGATGTTTCACAGACCTAATAAAACAAGTCCTTCTTGAATCATATCACATCTTAGCTTATCATTGATGCGTTTCAACTTCTGGAACTATTTTCCATCCAAACAATTAATTGGCCACCATCATTAGATTGAGAAAAATGTGTAGAATAAAAAGTAACTTCGACGCTGGAAGACGGATGTTGTATTCCACCGTGTATGGCGATGGTGTACAATTGTTTTATTTGATGCATCCGCAACAAATACAATCGAAATAACCGTGACTTACAAATTTTCAGTTCGAAGCATTAAAAAACGTTCTTAAATCGTTCACCGGCGTTTATAGCGGCAGCGTCACTTTTGACATTGTCAAAGTTTCTGCATCGAAGTTGTTGTCAATGTCATTAGAATAGACGTTCACCAAAACTTTTCATGCTGACATTACGTTGATGTTTTAGAAAGTTAAGTTGCGAGTTATAATTTCTAACCAGGGACGTCATTTTCGGTATGAAATAGGAGAAAAGTTAAACCGAGCGCGGAGTCACGGTCTATGACGGATGAGCATAGAGACTGAATTATCAAGAAGTTGTAAATATTAAAAACAAAATAATAAATTTATTTTTTCTTATTAAAAGTGTGATTGATCCAATCAATTAATTTGATGATTTAATAGGTTAAGAGAATAACAAGACATGACAAAATTGTATTTATTAAGAAGTTCATAAAGGTGCTGCTGACAAATGGATATCGCAGAGTTGGCACTTTCTAATTTCCAGAAATAACCAGTTTTTGGGGATGTAAAAACTATGGCTGTACCAAATAGCACATTTACCGGATATCGGATGCCGGATACCAAAGCTTTTTAACGGATTTCGTTTAATACAATTTATTTGGTGACAGTTGGTGACTTTTTTTAGGTCAAAATAATTTTTTTTAATTTTTCACCGGATAATTGCCGGATAAAGGATTCCGGAGGTCAAACGGATAACGGATGAGACCGGATGTCTGGTACATCCATAGTAAAATGTTTGTGAATGGGCTTCAAGATGATTATTTGAAATGATTTATAGTAAAATTCGTTAAAAGAGATCTTTATGAACAAAATATTGAACAAAATGTAATATTTAAAAAAAAAACAATTTTTATTACATTTTTTATTAAAACCAATTTTTATTCTTGAAACATTTAAAAACCCTTGCACCTTTTTTCATTTCAGGACCAAAATCTTACATGGAACACAGACCATCCTGACCTCACTGATTGCTTTCAATCAACAGTACTTATCTGGGTGCCCTGTGGCTTTTTAATACTGGTTGCCCCACTTTATTTTTTCTCATACCTCAGGTTTGTGACTCTACCTTATGACCCCACTAATAGACCAAAATCAAAGTCATTACTGCACATGATTAAAGAAGTAAGTTTCTTAAACGGATTATTTGTCTGAACGAAGATTTTATTAATAGATATTGTTTTAATTGTTTTGGCAATGTCATTGTTCTAGTCATTCTAATTGCATTTGTCTCTGTCACGTCACATCACATCACATCACATCACATCACATCACATCACATCACATCACATCACATCACATCACATCACATCACATCACATCACATCACATCACATCACATCACATCACATCACATCACATCACATCAGATCACATCACATCACATCATATTTATTTATTTATTTATTTATTTATTTATTTATTTATTTATTTATTTAGTTATTTATTTATTTATTTATTTATTTATTTATTTATTTATTTATTTATTTATTTATTTATTTATTTATTTATTTATTTATTTATTTATTTATTTATTTATTTATTTATTTATTTATTTATTTATTTATTTATTTATTTATTTATTTATTTATTTATTTATTTATAACATTACAATGAAAACATAGATTAAAATATTAATATTTTTTATATTTTGAATTAATTTAATTAAAGGTACATATTTGTAAAGTTATTCAATTGTATAGAAATATATAAAAATGTATTTATATAATTATTTATTTTATTTAAATTAATTTGCCATAGATAGCAGATCGTCACACTAAAACGTCTTACACAGACATGGGCTATTATATATATTAATAAAACTTTTAATATATAATCATATTGATATTGATATTATTATAGAATGTTTTCAAATTTCATATTTTTATTTTCTTGCACAGATTATAACGATTCTTCTCATCATACTACAGACCATAATTTTGATCAACAGTATGATTGCATACTCTAATAACCTACCAAATTACTATGCTGTCTCAGTTGTAACACCTGCTGTTCAAATCATCACCTTTGTCAGTTTTACATTTTTAATTTTTCAATATATTTATTTTTTAATAAATTTTATATATATTTTAAATAATTTAATTATTTTTTTAATTGTTTAATGAAGTTATTTTTGATTTCAATACAATATATCATTTTTATATATTTATTCTTAATTTCTTTAATTTTTAAATTGTTAAATGTAGTTGTTTGAAATCTTTTCTATTAACTTCACCGTGTTTGCTTGCTTGCTTGCGAGCGTGCTTGCTTGAGCATACGTTGGGACCATATACCACTCAAAAAAACCAACTTCCCGTTATCCAATCGAGTTGAAATTTGGTGGGTTTATTTTCTGGTTTAGACTTTACATTCCGTTAAATTTTCAGATTGATTAAGTATTTAAAATCAATAAAAGTTTTAAAAATTGAAAAAATTAAACATTTTATGTAGAAAAACAAAACATCAATTTTTGGTTTCTTTAAAAAGGCGATATTTAATTTTTAATTTAAAATTTCTTTATTAAAATATTTGTTTATTTCATATTGATTCAAAAATAGCTTATGTTTTCAATTTTCACAATCAAGTTGATATTTGGTTGGCTTATTTTTGGCTGTGGATTTTACATTCTATTAATTTTTCAGATCGATTGGACAATATTTGAGTGAATTATTGAAAAACCAATTGAAACTATACAATTTTTTTTTAAATTAGAAATTTTATGTAAAGAAACAAACTTTAAATTTTCAATTTATTTAAAGAAATCGACATTTAATTTCAGATTTTAAAATTGCAAATACAAAATTTGTTTATTCCATATTGATTCGAAAGTTTTATATTTTTTCGATTCTCACATACTTAACATATTAAATATTAAGAAAACTGTGGTCAATGTTTTTATATTTTATAGACTCACTATCATTAAAAAATATTTGGTACTTCGTAAATACTACTATTAAAGTCTTAAAACACTTGCTGTAAAAAATTGTAATTTATTATAAAACAAAATTCCACTATAAGCTTCAAAATGACTCTGCTTTTTCTGCTGTGTCATAAACGTTAGGATAAGCAAAACATTTCGTCTATATGCATTTTTGGCTGCAAATGGAAACCCACGCGATTATTTAAATTTAGCATTTAGTAAAACTGTAGTGTCATATTTTCCTGTTATTTGTTGTTTCCTGCTTTGCTTTTAAGATGAATTTGTTTTTTATAAAAATGACTTGGCTCCTGGGCCCCTTCGGGTCTTGATCCCTCCAATTAGGGTGTTTGGGAGCCCTAAACACGCTCTGACGAAGTGGCACCATTATGTTACGACATTGACCTTAAATTTATTTAATACAATGAAGCTGATCAACTTATCAGCTGATTGCTAGAAAATAATGTAATTTTTTCTACAGGGAGTTTCACTTTTTCTTCTGATTGTGGAAAGGAAAAAACGTCTTGTTACTTCGGGTGTTCATTTTGTTTTTTATCTTCTCCTGCTGGTCTCTGGTTCGTTCAGTATCGCATCCATGATAATCAGAGTTACTGGAGTAGGGGTAAGATAGAAAAGAGTTTAAGGTATCTGTTAATGTGATTTTGTATTTAAGTTTGCAAAAAACTTTAAAATCTAGGAAAGTCAAAATGACTGTCTTGTTGATATTTGATTGTTGAAAATTTCTAATAATAATTGTGTATCATTTTTTTAAATATTATGTGTTGGTAGAAGTGATTCAAAATCTACTAACCATTTATTTATAATTATTATTTAGAGCACATCTTCAAAAAAGCCAGATGAATTTCAATCAGCAACTTTTTCTATTTATTTCATTCTTGTTTTTGTTCAATTTGTCCTCTTCTGTTTTGCTGATGTTGCTCACTACGACAGTATTGTACCTGTGAAGCTGTCTGGGGACAGGGTATGTGTTAGACCTATGTTTATGAGAAGAGAGCCTCAAGATCATCACAGTCACCTTGATCTTACACTTAATTTTATGTTTTTTTAGAAACCATGCCCTGAGATGCAGGCTTCTTTCCTGTCCAGAATCACCTATTGGTGGATGAATGGGTAAGTACAAATGACCGGAACAAAGGATTAACTATCAAAAAATAAAAAAATCAGAAATTACAATTTGTTATATTATGCATTAATTATTAATTTAAAACTGTTTATCAGATTAATATTAACTGGGTATAAGAAGACCTTAGAAGAATCTGACCTCTGGCTTTTGAACTCACGAGATGCTACCGAACGTAATTCCCATGCATTGCAGAAGAACTGGTTAGAAGAAGTTGCCAGATGTGAAAGGTAAAGATTGGTTTGAGAATGTATTTATTACATGTAGGGTTTACTCCATTTCTGTAAGACTACCGAAACGTTCCAGTATACAACTAAGATCTATATTCATTGTGTTATAAAATACAAATGCTTATTAAAGATTTAGGAAAACACTAAATTAGCAATTAAATTTTGATACTCGTTGAATGTTTTTTTCGAACCAGGCTTAATGCAAAGATTAAAAGTCAACATCAAGAGCAACGTCCAGTTTTTAACACTCCCTTTATGCCAGATGAAACAACATCTCTGCTGGTTGATAATTATCTGTCAGATGTCAAAATCGTTGATGAATCGCCGTTGATGTCGCAGAAAAATCCAGAGTTGACAAAGCCATCGCTTTTTAAGGCTTTGGCCAAGACCTTTGGAGGAAGCATATTAATCTCTCATTTGATTAAGATTTTGTGCGACTTGCTTATCATGGTTGGACCTCAGCTTCAAAGGTTTGTTATAATAGAAGCCTTGTTTTTTTTATCCGTTTTGGTTTCTAGCAATATTTATCATAATTAAAATGTGAGAACCACTACAACAATTACTGGCAGTTGTTTATGGTGCGTGCCTTTTCACATACCCTACGGACGCTGTGGACGCAGGTTAAATTCGAAACGCCGTCCTTTAGGTCGACACTCAGGCGAACGCTTTACCACACTACCACCAACGTAACATTCATTATAATAAACAGTCATTAATCATACAGTGCACTTGCTTTTACTCTAGGACTCCTAGATTTATTCAACACCCAAAATTTCAGAAAACTTAGAGCAACCTATTTAGGTGTCTGTTAAACAATGGTATTTTCTGTTGATATTTAAAAATCAGAAGCATGTTTAAGCTTGACAGCTACTGACGAAAACGATGAGACGTGTTTTAGCATTGGAGAAACATTTGCAGAGTTTTAATTTTTTTTCTAAATTTTCTTGGGTTGTGGAATAATAATGATAAGGTCTACTTTTTCAGCTTTGCTTCACGAATGTTCTTGACAATTTCTGAATCGGTTAGCCCGCCATTTATCATCACACTGTTGTTTACATTTGCATAAAAATTGATATCCAGCTCTGCCAAGCAAATTGAAAAGGTCTTTCATCCAATTGAAAGATCTGCAGCATATCCACGTCTATTGCTAGTAGCGGTATTCCGGTGGAGGATTGACATCTGGACCACCTAGCTTGATAATTCCATTATGATGCCAACAGTTTGAAATGGTAGCTAGAAATACATGGTTCCATGCTGCAGCTTGTTTCAGATTAATTGATGGTACTGCTCCAGCACTGTACCCTGTCAAATGTTTTCTTCAACAAACGCTTGCAATGAGTCATCTAGAAGTTGCGGATGACGCTTTCACTAGAAAATGCTTGGGTTGTCTTTTATTTCTATTAAACGCAAAACGCCTCAAAAGAACAGGCCGATACTGATTGTGAAACGGCCGATAATGATTGCTGGTGTACTCACAGTTTTATAAAAAATTTCGTTTGAACGAAGAAAATAATAATAAATACGTTTATATGCAAATCTCTTTGTTATAAGTAAAATTTTGTTATATCCGACTTTGTAATGTCCGCAGTTTCTGTAATGCTTCAAACACCTATTTGTGTTTGTGCAATTATCTTATTCGTTATTAGCGGTATTTCGCTATAACCAATTTTGTGTTAAGCGGAATATGAAAACATGGCATTACGCTTTAAAATATTATCTTACTATCTGTATAATTTTTTTTATTAAAGATCAGAGTTTTTTTCAGCAAAATATTTTAATCAGAATAATTTTTTCCACAGCCTTATCATTAATTTTATCGAAAGCTCGGCAAAATCTTCATCATCACCACAACCAATTATATACGTATGGAAAGGCTATCTCTATGCTTTTCTATTCTTTATCAACTCTGTTGTGTACAGCATTTTCTTCCAGCAAGTGCACTTTATTGGAACAACAGCAGGCATGAGAGTTGGTGCTTCTGTAATTTCTCTTGTTTATAAAAAAGTTAGTACCATGGTTTAGACTATTTTATTGTTTATGTCAACATACATGTTATTGTGACCATCGCATAAGTAATAAATCTATCAATCTGTAGGCACTCACGATGAGTAGCGAATCTCGAAAGTCGACCACAGTTGGTGAAATCGTCAACCTCATGTCTGTGGACGCCCAACGATTGCAGGATGCATCAGCCTATTTGTGGATGATTTGGTCGTCTCCCTTTCAGATTTGTCTCTCAATGTTTTTTTTATGGAAACTTTTAGGTCCTTCCATTTTTGCCGGTGTGGCAACCATGTTTCTTTTTCTTCCTCTTAATGCCTTGGTTGCCAGTTATCAGAGGAAACTTCAAGTAAGTGTGAAATAGAGAGGGAGTTGGATAGAGGTGTAATTTTTAAGCCCTTCCATTTGCTGCTGGGATATTCTAATATTCACTTTTAAGAAGTAGGTCATAATTAACGGAATTTCTGTGACTCCCATAGCTCGTACAGAAGCCTACTTTTTTTTAAAAAATATTAATTGTTTTCAGTTGAGGTGATTGTATAAATTGCTACTAAGTTTGATAACGTTCATTTTGGCAGTTGGCGCAGATGAACAGGAAAGATGAAAGAATAAAACTCATGAATGAAGTCTTGAATGGAATAAAGGTAAAATAAAGGTTATTGACGAGTGGTGGTAGAAATTGTAAATGGTGGTAAGTGTGGCAGTTACAGTGGTAAATAGAATGACATTCGTAACATTTTTAGTTGGTGTTGTTTTGGTGATGATTATTAGGAGGGAATTTCACTTAACACCAACAACTTGCAGGTCTTGAAATTTTATGCGTGGGAAATGTCATTTGAAGAGAAAGTGAACGTCGTGAGAAACATGGAGTTGAGCACTCTCAAGAAATATGCATATCTTGGGGCTTTTGGAACATTCACCTGGTCGTGTGCTCCATTCATTGTAAGATCATTGAAATTTTAGTTATGTATTAATAGTGGCGATAATGATAACATAGTAGTAGCAATTCTTCAGTTGGTAACAATGATTGCTTTGGAGCGGTTAGGATATTGAGGATGATCCTCAATAATCTTTCTGCATTGGGTTAAAAAATAAATGTCTAAACTCTGGATTTAAATTATTGTGAAAAATAATGAGAAAATGAAAAAGTGAATATTTCAAAGTTTGGATTTTATTTTAGTTATGGAATTGTTAGTGAGTTGTTGACTGCAATACTTTTTGGAAAAGAATTTAATGACATTGCCAAGTGTTAATTTTTTTATTTAATTACAGGTTACACTTGCTACTTTTGCTACCTATGTTCTCACAGGAGGTGTTCTTGATGCTAATAAAGCTTTCACAGCTCTCTCATTTTTCAACATTCTCAGGTTCCCCATTACGATGCTACCTATGATGGTGTCCTACCTGATTATGGTAAGTTAACTAAAGATATAAATAAAAATAAATAAATAACTTTTTAAAAACTAGTCTTATGATTAGACTAGAGTGCTCACTAAGTTATACAGATCTGTTCATTAAATTCAAACTGAGCACCCTAGTGTTATCATAAGACTTGTTTTTAAAAAGTTTTTATTTATTTTTATTTTCTACTTTTTAGTCTTCACATTTTTTTAATTATCTTCACAATTATCCGACTTATCTTAATATATATATATATATATATATATATATATATATATATATATATATATATATATAAACATATATGTACTTCCAATCGTCAGACAGAAAGTCTGATACCTCAAAAATGGTCCGATTAACCTCACAAAGCAAGCTAATATAAAACTAGCAAAAAAACAGCTTTGCCATAAAGGGAAATAAATGTTTTAAGATTTTGGCTGAACCCGGAAAAAATGAGTCAGTTATACAAAGTATAATAATTAAATAATTACCTATTTTGTTTATATTTTTCTTAATGACTCAATGGTCTTAATTGCACTCAGTTTAAAATTTTTAAGAATTTGAAAATTGTTTTGTTTGTTTGCGTAATAGAACTCAAATACGTAAACATCGTTTATGGAGCTATGACTGCTGTGTTTGAAAGCCTGGGATTTAAGATGGTGGGCCTGGTTTGTTTTTGCATGAATCGGTGTGGGTGAATGCATGAAAAAACTTTGAATGAAAATACTAATGAATTGTGAAAAGTTGATAACAAGAAAAAGTGAATGATTATTTTATTTGAGCTGACATTTGCAGGCTGTCGTCTCAGTCACCAGGATTGGTAATTTTCTGCAGTGTCATGATCTTACAGAGGATAATGTCCAGAGGATGCCCTCTGAAGGTTGGTAAATGACGTCCAAAAAATTTCATTAAAGCAAATATTTTAATTGCTGATTATCACCATAGATGCCATTACAATTGAAAATGGTACATTTTCTTGGTTCAAGGAAAGCAGCAATAATGAACCAGATGACATTGATGAGGACGAAACATTGCCTGTCTTGAAAAAGTATTTGTTTAAGCATTTGTTGAACAATTTTAAATTATTTCATATTCATTTAGTTTTTTAACAACTATAATCCACTTTATTGTGAATATCTATTTTAAATGTCAGATATGCTTGTTATAATTGTTTTAACGTGTCGGGTGCTTGGTTGGCTTAGTTGGTAATTTTAGTTTAACTAAAATATTAAGGATCATAGCTCTATTCAGTTCGTCGACAATGTCGTTTAAGATTAAAGATTTAATAATTGTTCGTGAGGCTGTTTTAAGTAAGAATTTTTAACGTGCCGTGTTACAGCTATAGCAATTTTAAAATATAAAAAAAAAGTTTGAAGTGTTTAATTACAACTTTTATGACGGGTTTATTTTTTATTAAATGTATAATATTGAAAAAAGATATAATGTTTTAAGAAGTTGTAATATGAAAAAAGTAATTACCAATAAAATTTCATTTTTAATCTCAACATCCTCTTATTCAACAAAACCTTTCAACAGCATCAACCTGACCATCAAGAAGGACACATTGGCAGCTGTTGTGGGACAGGTTGGCTCAGGCAAGTCCTCCCTTGTGTCAGCCATCTTAGGTGACATGGAGAAACATGAGGGTCGTGTGAATGTAGATGTTAGTTATGAATTGATACAAGATATATTTAGGTTTTTATAAATTACAAACTCAATTTTTTACAATGTATTTGTTTAAATTTATCTATATACTTAATGATTTCGACAGAAGCGCATTTTTTTTAAACAAACAGCAACACAGAATTGTCGTTTTATTAAATGCCAGTGAATGTTTTTGTGTTTAAAATTCACAAATTTTCAGTTTTTTAACTGTTGTTTCAAATGACGATTAGATGGTGGCCACTTTTGAGATTGTTCCCGAAAACTTCACGTTGATTTTTTGTTCGTGAATTGTATCTGTTCCGTACTTAATTCGTTAAGATAAGATAAGATAAGATAACGTTTATTATAGTGGTTTAGAAGACTTTACGCCTATAGACAACCACTTCGAATTAAAAATAATAATAAATAGAATAAAATAAAATAAATGATAATAATAGATAAATAAACTAATAAAAATAAATAATTGCATAAAAAATCAGTATCCATGCCTGGATAGCGCTACTTTAAAAGATGTGGTAGTCTCAGATGCTACAGTGTCATCGTCCAAGTCATTCCATATGTTTACCACTCTAGAACTAAAAAAAGCCTTTTTTAAAGTCTTTTCTTGTTTTTTAAAAAGCTTGAATCTATGTCCCCTAGTGCTTTGAATCGGTGGTTGTTCGAAAAACATTGCTGGTGTTAAATCCTCTTTTCCTGTTATTATCTTGTAGGCTTCGATCAAGTCACCCCTACTTCTCCTTTTCTCTAGAATTGTTAAGCCGCATTGTTTTAATCTTTCTTCGTAAGGTAACTGGCTTAAATGCTTAATCAACTTTGTAGCCCTCCTTTGTACCTTCTCCAACACTATGATGTCCTTTTTTAAAACAGGGCTCCAAGCTTGTACACAATATTCTAAATGTGGTCTTACCAAACATTTGTATAGTTTGATAATTATTTCCTGGTTTCGACTTATTATTGTTCTCTTGACCAATCCTAATATCTTATTGGCTCGCTTTGCTGCTTCCGCACACTGTCTTGATGGTTTGCCGCTATTGTGTACTACAACTCCCCAATCTCTTTCCTCTTCAGATGTCTTCAACAATATTCCTCCCATCTCATACTGAAACTCTTGATTTCTCTTACCCATGTGCATCACTGAGCATTTATCTACGTTGAACATCATTTGCCAGTCTAGGGACCATTGGTATATTTTTGCAAGATCTTTCCTTAAAATGTCGGCATCCAGCTCACACTCTACTTTCATGGATAACTTTGTGTCATCAGCAAATTTCGAGACCTTTGAACAAGTCGCTAAATCAAGGTCGTTAATGAACAGAACAAATAGTAATGGTCCCAAAACGGATCCTTGCGGTACACCACTTTTTATGCTTTTCCACTCCGAGTATTTCCCTTTAATTCCCACTTTTTGTCTTCTGTCAGCTAGCCATTCTTTGATCCATCCTCGAATATTACCTCCTATTCCAGCCGCTTCTATTTTTCTCATCAACCGTGTATGTGGTACTTTGTCGAAGGCTTTGGCAAAATCCAGATAGACTATGTCTACAGGGGATCCTTTATCTAAGTGGGTATAAACATTTTCAAAACAATCTAGCAAATTTGTTAGACATGATTGCCTTTGTACGAATCCATGTTGGCTGTTTATCAAAATGCTGTGGTGTCTAATGTGATTCATTAATTCGAGCAGAATGATTTTTTCCATGACTTTGCAAATAATACACGTGAGACTTACTGGACGATAGTTACTTGCCTCAGATCTGCTACCTTTTTTAAAGAGTGGTACAATGATTGCATCTTTCCAATCACGAGGAATTTCTCCAGTTTTCAAGGACCTGTTCAGGACCTGTTGTATGATGTTTTATACCAAGCGTCGCCATTAAATCTTTAAGCAAGCGACTATTGTTTCTTTTTACTTAAAGAAACTTAAATAGGCATTCACGCTGGACAATGTTTTTTGAGGACAATCGTTAACTTAACGCTGTAGACGTAGCAAGACACGTAGAATTTGTGACAGTCCTCACTTTTCTGACTTTTGTCGTGATTGTTGTTGGCACTGAGTTTTTTTGTGTGAAACTAATTTTTTCCATGATAATGGTCACTTGGTCACCTTTATTCAAACACTCAAAGTTTTAAGATCTAAGTACTCAGTTAGCAAAACATAAAACAATTAGTAATTGTCTGCGCAGGATAATTAATTTTCTGAGCTATCATAAAAACCAAACTATTCAGTATAACTTTTCACTATATGATTTATTATTTTTTAATACAGGGCAGTCTAGCGTACGTGTCTCAGATGGCTTGGATTCAAAACGCCACCATGCGAGACAATATTCTTTTTGGTCAACCATACGATGAAGCCAAGTACAACAAGATTGTTGAAGCATGTGCTCTTAATCGCGATTTGGAAATTTTACCAGCTGGTGATAAGACAGAAATAGGCGAAAAGGTAATAATTATGAAGGTGTGCTGATAGAGTTAAAAAAACGAGGACGTATCTGATGATATTGATATATCTGTTTGAAAAATTAAAATGTGAGTTTGATTACATGAAAAAATCAGCTCGTTGAAAAAGTAAGATTATAGAGATTAACGTCGGTTTTAAGATCATTGAAAGTTTGTAGGAACACAGCGCTTGTCAGTACGTAACAACCTACTTTTAATCTATTATACTAAAACTAGCAGCGCCCGTCGTGGTTTCGCTCATTTGAAGTCCTGGAAACCAAATTTTCAAAAATTATTAAAACACGTATTTTGTTATTTTTTAAAAATAATCTTGGTACTAAATTGCAAAACTTTCTCATTTTTAGTCTTTGGACTTTTTAAGCAAATATTCCTTTACTCCACCCTACATTTAAGGTCCTGGAAACCAAATTATCAAAAATTGTTAAAACAGGTATATCTTTATTTCTTAAGCAGATAATAAATATTAATTTATAAATATGTAACACCTAAAGTTTTTGAGTAGCAATTATTCTAAAAAACAAATAACCCTATTTTTCACCCTACTTTTGAGGTTCCGGAAACTAAATTTTCAAAAAATGGTTAAACACGTATCTTTTTATTTTTTAAGAAGAATCTAGATACCAAATTTCAAAACCTTCTCATTTTTTGGTTTTTGTGATACAAGTTTTTTTAGAAAAAAAAGTTTATCTTCTGTTTTATCTCCTCAAGAGCAAAATTTTCAAAAACCCTTTTTAGTGGGTGCTTACGCTATAAAAGTACTATAAGTTCCAAATTTCAAGTTCCTAGGATGAGGCGTTTTAGCTCGGCGTTCATTATCAGTAAGTCGGTCGGTCCAGGGGCGGCGCCAGGAATTTTGTTCTGGGGGGGTCCAAAATGTCCAAGGACAAGTAGAATATACATATATATATATATATATATATATATATATATATATATATATATATATATATATATATATATATATATATACATATATATATATACATATATATATATATATATATATATATATATATATATATATATATATATATATATACATATAGTTTATAGTCCTTTGCTCATTTTTTTAAAAACTGAAATAGAACTATGTAAGAAATAAATACTGAAGTATTTACACTAGCAGATCACAATTTAGTCCTGTTTTTCTCTAGTTAATCTATGTTTGTTATGGCAAAGCAAAGTTCAAACAAAAATAGAAAAATATTTGTTGTTATTACTAGTTTTTTTTCAAAAATTTAAATTTATTCAACTAACACGAAGTAAGAGTTCAGAAAACCAACGAAGCTAATAAAATTATTATTCAATCTATATATATAAAAGAACATGTCCTGACTGACTGACTGACTGACTGACTGACTGATAATCAACGCCGAGCTCAAACGCCTCATCCTAGGAACGTGAAATTTGGAACTTATATTCCTTTTATTGCGTAAGCATCCACTAAAAAAGGATTTTTGAAAATTTTGCTCCTGAGGGGAAGAAACTGGTAAACAAACGTTTTTCTAAAACAATGTATATCTCGAAAACCAAAAATGAAGAGATTTTGAAATTTGGTATATGGATTCTTCTTAAAAAATAAAAAAATACGTGTTTCGCCATTTTTTGAAAATTTGGCTTCCCGGACCTCAAATGTGGGTTGGAAAATTGGGTTATTTGGTTTTTAAAGTAGCTGCTACTCAGAAACTGTGAATTCCACAGTAGTAAAAATTAGTATTTAGGTTCTACTCCAAAAATAATGAAATACGTGTTTTAGCATTTTTTGAAAATTTGGTTTCCAGGACTTCAAATGTGGGGTGGAAAGTACGGTTATTTGTTTTTTAAAGTAACTGCTACTCAAAAACTGTAAATACCACAGATGTAAAAATTATTATTTAGTTTCTATTCTAAAAATAAAGATATACGTGTTTTACCATTTTTTTTAAATTTGGTTTCCAGGACATCAAATGTGGGGTGGAAAATAAGGTTATTTGGTGTTTAATGTAACTGCTACTCGGAAACTGTAGATGCTACAGGAGTAAAAATTAGTATTTGGTTTCTACTCCAGAAATAATGATAAATGTGAAGTGGAAAAAGGGTTATTTGATTTTAAAATAACTGCTACTCAAAAACTGTAAGTGCTACAGATGTGAAAATTAGTATTAGTAGATGAGTTCAGCTTATCACCGGACGGACGGGCCTAGCCGTTATTTTAGGGTCTTCATACGGCCCTGCCCAAACCTTAAATCAAGGCGGGACGGACCGAGAATTTTAACCATGTATATATACATTTTAGTGATTTTGGGGTGTTCAGACGGGCCGGGCTAAACCTGAAGTCAAGGTGGGACGGGCCGAAGTTTTTCATCAAGTATATAGAACTTCTAGGCCTGTAAAAACGGGCCGGGCCCATATTAGACGGGCCGTGCCGAGCCAGGATATTCGGTTTTTGAAACGGGCTTGGCCAAGTTGTCGACGTGCCGAGCCGAGACCTAAAAAATTGATCCGTGCAGTACTCTACTATGTATGCATGGTTCAAATTTTCTAATTTCATGCGAGCGAAGCCGCTACGGGCACTGCTAGTAATATCATAAAATACTTAACATTAAAAAAACAGTGAACTATCATCAAAAACATAGAATCATCATCAAACTATACAGAATGTTTAAGAATAACCACTACAATATAGTTTAAACTACATGCAGCAAAACATAGTTTGAAAAAGGAAGAAAGAAAAAAGAAAGCCCGCCGCAGGCGAAAAATTGTTTGGACTATTTTTAGTCTGCAGTATTTTTTTGGTATCTGTAATAATTTAGTAATGAACGAAAAGAAAGACTGCAAACTGAAGATAGTCAAACTCAGTCTCAAACCAGTTTAAAATACAGTGATTTACCCAATGAGATTCAAGTACCCCCCCCCCCAGTAAAAAAAATCTTTGGATTTGCAAAAATCTCACGGGTGACACCTGTCGGAGCTGGGGGTGTCCGGACCGCTGGATCCCCCGCCCAGCGCCGCACCTGGGTCGGTCAGTCAGGACATGTTTTTTTATATATATATATATATATATATATATATATATATATATATATATATATATATATATATATATATATATATATATATATATATATATATATATATATATATATATATATATATATATATATATATATATATATAGAGATAATTTTTCAACCTTTTTCAATCACTAACTTGATTGATTGATTGATTGATTGATTGATTGATTGATTGATTGATTGATTGATTGATTGATTGATTGATTGATTGATTGATTGATTGATTGATTGATTGATTGATTGATTGATTGATTGATTGATTGATTGATTGATTGATTGATTGATTGATTGATTGATTGATTGATTGATTGATTGATTGATTGATTGATTGATTGATTGATTGATTGATTGATTGATTGATTGATTGATTGATTGATTGATTGATTGATTGATTGATTGATTGATTGATTGATTGATTGATTGATTGATTGATTGATTGATTGATTGATTGATTGATTGATTGATTGATTGATTGATTGATTGATTGATTGATTGATTGATTGATTGATTGATTGATTGATTGATTGATTGATTGATTGATTGATTGATTGATTGATTGATTGATTGATTGATTGATTGATTGATTGATTGATTGATTGATTGATTGATTGATTGATTGATTGATTGATTGATTGATTGATTGATTGATTGATTGATTGATTGATTGATTGATTGATTGATTGATTGATTGATTGATTGATTGATTGATTGATTGATTGATTGATTGATTGATTGATTGATTGATTGATTGATTGATTGATTGATTGATTGATTGATTGATTGATTGATTGATTGATTGATTGATTGATTGATTGATTGATTGATTGATTGATTGATTGATTGATTGATTGATTGATTGATTGATTGATTGATTGATTGATTGATTGATTGATTGATTGATTGATTGATTGATTGATTGATTGATTGATTGATTGATTGATTGATTGATTGATTGATTGATTGATTGATTGATTGATTGATTGATTGATTGATTGATTGATTGATTGATTGATTGATTGATTGATTGATTGATTGATTGATTATAAAATACGGCTGATGGAGGTTTCCTGGCTGTAGAGGGCTTTAGCCTTTTTTTAATCTGTCATTAAATTTTATAGTGACATGGATGAAATTAGTAATTTACTGCTGCGCCATTATAGCAAATTTACCTTGTTTTAATCAATTAATCGAAATGCAGGGAATCAACTTAAGCGGAGGACAGAAGCAGAGAGTAAGTCTTGCAAGAAGTTTGTATCAAGATTGTGATGTGTATTTGCTGGATGATCCTCTCAGTGCTGTTGATTCTCATGTTGCTAAGCATATTTTCGATAATGTCATCGGAAAAGAAGGACTTCTCAAACAAAAGGTCAGTGATCATAGCATTAACCATCATCCCGGGCACGTTGTTATACAGTAGTTTTATCCTATTTTCAACCACTAATATTTCCAACTCACGTTTAGCTTAATATTGTTTATTTACCATAATCCTTATCATTATAAGTGTTATTTTTCAAATTAGACCCGTCTTTTGGTGACCCATGGAATCACGTGGCTTCCAGACTGTGATGTCATTGTGGTGATGAATGAAGAAGGAAGAGTTAGTGAATGTGGACCATACGAAGATCTACTCAGTCACAATTTGGTGTTTGCTCAGTTTATCAGAGATTTTATTTTTGAACACGAAGACTACGAAAATGATGACGAGGAAGACGAAGATGATGATTTTAAAGATGATCAAACGAGTGGTGTTAAAGACAATGCTGATCAAATCTTTGGAAGTCGTGACAGTCTTTCAGTATCACCAACGAAACACATAAGTACGATATTAAAAACAAATAAATTAAAACACATTACTTATCGATGAAACATAAAATCTTGTTTAATTTTTTACAGGAGCCAGAAATTTGCTACTTCAAAGGGTTGTTTCACTGATATCAGAAAGAGAAGATGATAGATATTCCGTTGCTTCGGCTTTTGTAACCTCAACAGCTAATCCTGCTGTAGTCCCAAGTGCTGCTTCTTTTATTGGCAGTCCAGTCAATCTTCTTAAAAGACAGTTTTCAGTACCAAACCCTGCTGGTAAAAGATCCAGAACATCTTCTACTTCTTCAAGGTCAAGTCACATGAGAGGCATAAGCTTATCGGAAAACCCCAATCTGAAAAGGTGCTTTGTTTTTCAAGAGTTTTGGAACAAGGAATTATAACAATTTATTTATTTGAGAACTAGCGAGTGACCCGGCGTTGCCCGTGTTTTTAGAGGGTTTTCTATCGTTTTTAGAATTTTTGACGAATTGTCTTTTTTCCTCTCCCTCTACCTCTCTCGCTCTTGTTTCTTTATCCGATCGTTTTCCTGCTTGCTTTCCTGCCTCCACTCGGTCTCCCGCTTTCTTTTTTTCTTCCTCTCCCTTCTTCCATTTTGTGGCCATAAAACTAGAGATGGGAGTCGAACCCTTTTTCTAAAGTTCGGATCCGGTTTGGTTTGGTTAGATCTAGAGTTCGAGTTTGGTTCGGTTTGGCCATAAACACAGTTCGGGTTCGGTTCGGTTCGGCCATAAGCATAGTTCGGGTTTGGTTCGGTTCGATCTAAAGTTTGTGTTTGGTTCGACTTTATGAATATAGGCAATATCAAAACTAAGTATTAAGTATTAATGCAAATTCTTATTTATTAGTTACAAAACGTGAACTTAAAGTTGTACATTCACAATGATAAAACATAAATAATTTGCAATGTTTTAGCTACTGCAACTTCAAAAGTTAAAAAAAAAACAAAAAAAATCTGCAGTCAAAGTACTCAAAATATCAAAGCCGTAATTTACTGAACACAGATAAAAATAACTTTAGTAGCCTACTGTCAGTCAATAATTAGAGTTGCATGTTGTGATTGAGAAATATCAGCATTTCCAATGTTTCTGGGTTCAGCCTAACCCTGCAATCACTCATCGTCACCCACACACACTGAAAATACTCTTTCACTGGCAGTACTTGTAGCAGGTATAGCAATAACTTTACACCAATCAATGCCATCGTTGTTCACGATCATTGTCTTTCCAGGATTGCAATGCATCACAGTCAGTCACGGGCAGTGCCAAGTATTTATCAAATTTATGTCTCGTGTCCTTACTGTCAGCATTAGACAATAGAGTCGCAGCTGTCGTGAAGTCTACCAATAAATCATACGATTCAATGTCAACTTTCCTACACTTTGAAGGAGGCCGCGGATCTGAATGACTGCATTCACCAAAGCTGTCGATATGTGCAATTCAAACTACACGCGGTAGACAACCTTAGCAAAGTTCACATAGAAATATATCTTACATTGACGCGAAAGTACCCAAGATCATTCAACACCAAAGAAATTGTAGTATTGTAATTTTTTATTCGGTTCGGTTAAGGTAAGGACAGTTCGTTCGGTTTGGTTCGTACCCAGCAGTTTCAAAGTTCGAGTTCGGTTTAGTTCGGTTAGATCTCAAATTCTATTTCGGTTCGGTTCGGTCGTAGGTAAGGTTCTAGTTCGGTTCGTTCGGTTCGAGTTTGGTTCATTTCCCATTTATACATAAAACGTAAAATAGATTTGTTAATAGTTGCTTGAAACTTTCTTCAAACTTTGTTACGTAAACTAAATTTGTTACGCAATAATCTTTGATGTTTGTACAGAAACTTTTGGCCTAAGAGGTTTCTTTGCAATACAAAATTAAAAAATTAAAAAACTATCTTACATTTTTCTCTTTTTCGAGATCTACCTCCATGCCAAATTTTGTTGAAATTGGTTCAGCGGTTTGAATTTGTATAGAAGACAAACAAACAGACAAACAGTCATTTTGATATATAGAGATTGTAGATTAAATTTTAAATTATTTTATTATTAGAAGAAAACGTACCACTTCGACCAGTGAGCTTGAAGCTCCTGTGAAGGACAACAAAAACGATAGACTTGTTCAAGACGAATCGTCTGAGACTGGCAGTGTTAGTGAGATTTGTGACTTTTTATGATATGAGTGGTGGTTTATAAAAATTTCTAATTAATTTATTCATCGTTGTTATATTTTATTCAAAACATTTATTTAACCACAAAAAAATCGATGCACCATTAAAACATCTGTATGCTAATTTTTATTTGCTCAGGTAAAATTCTCTGTCTACCTGTCTTTCGTTAAATCACTTGGATTTCTTCTCACTGGTTTTTTCTTTCTTTTCTTCAATTTTTTCCAAATCTCGTCTCTTCTATCTAACGTCTGGCTTAGTTTGTGGACCAACGATCCAATCATCTTGAATGCAAGCTATTACGTTAACACCTCCGAGTTTGCAAACACACAAGCTAAGTACTTGGGTGGTTATGGAGGATTTGGATTGTTGCAAGGTTTGTTTTTTTTTAGTGACAGAAGCTTTAGAGATGTGAAAGTAGTGGAACGATTTTTATTAAATAAAGGTTTTACTAAAAAAAAAGATATTTTAAATTTCTTGCAATAAATTAAAAAATTATAATCAAAAAATTGAAAAAAACTTAAAAACTACAAAAGAAAATTTTGTTTTGCGATCGGAAGAATGCAAATAAAAGCGCCTCACGCTTTTATGTTTATGATCTACTTGGTACTTTTTTAAGCATTTTATAAAATCACTAGCGTACATAGGCATTTTTGGCCTGGGAGATTTTTTGGAGATCTACTTTGTCGCAAAATTCAAAAAACACGTGAAGCTAAAAAAAGCTTTTAAAATATAAACAACAGAAACGCAAATTTTAATAATACTCATACTAATTAATTGTGGGTCTATGGAGGGTTTACCAACTTGCCTCTGGTCTTGTGTACAATGTAATGAACTAGCTGCTTGTTATTTGTGCTATTGAAAATTAGTATATTATTTTCTATTAACAAACATTGCAAGTGAGCATCAGCTTTAAAAAATCATTTTTTAACCAGACAAAAAAAGATTCAATAATATTTTTGTTTTTGTGTGTGTTTAATAACGCATAATAAATAAAAGCAAAAACTTTTGGGGTTGAAAATGTCCTATGGTTTGTCAAGTAAAAAATTCCCAGAAACATTTAAGTAGGAAATGTTTTATTAGATAGATGACTGAATAAAAAATTAAATTATTTATATAAGCGTTTCTTTTTAATTTATTTTAATATATCAATACATCTGTTCACAGCGGTTTTCATCTTGATCTATGCACTAATGGCCGCAGAAATGAACGTTCGATCTTCAAAAAAGTTACATGCGGATCTTTTGTCTAACATCCTCAAGTCTCCGATGTCCTTCTTCGACACCACTCCAATTGGAAGAATCTTAAACAGATTCTCTAAGGATATTGAAACGGTAAGGAGGATATCTTTTAATGGAATAATTTTATATGTGAAACAAAATCACAGTTAAAAAAAATACCTAAACTCTGACTTTCTAAAATTTAAAATAAAAACTGCTCACAAAGGTATAACTTATAATAAAACACATATCAAAATTTTTAGGTAATTTTTGTGGTAATTAATTTATGAAAATATGAAATTTGTAAAGTGTGCCAATATACACAGTAAATAATGATTAAAATAACAGAAGCAAAAAAGTTTTTGTTGCCAATTTTTTATATTTTGGAATTGTTTCTAATGACATAGAACAATTTTTAAACTTTGAAAGTAAAATTTAAAAAAATTGCTTTTAGAAATTATTGAAGATATAATATAATGCATTGTTTTGAAGAAAGAGTTAATATTTCAAGTTTTAGCTTGATTGGATCACGAAAAGTTTGTTAATTTTCACTTTCAAGAATTGACCACAAGCAAGCAAACAAGACCGGCACTGAAGTTAATTTAAGTCATTTAAAAACTAATTAACAATATTTAAATACAGAATTTTTTTCTTGAGGATATAAAAATTTTTTCTTGATGATATATATAAAAACAATTGCGCAATCAATTTTTTATTTACTTCTCTTCCAGTTTTGCTTTCTTGCTAGCTTGTTTGCCATCTCGGCAGTGAAAACTTTCAAACTTTCCGTCATTTAATCAAACTGAAACTTGAAATATATATTTCCTCTTTGTGACAATGCATTGATTTTGAAACATTTTCTAAAAAAATTCAATTTATGTTCTAAGTAACAATTTTAATATATTAAGGTTTTAAAAAACTGTTTTTTCGATTCTGTCATTATAATAGCTCTTAGACTCCGATACTAATTTTTAATCGACACGTGAAAATAAGTTTTTAAATGTTTTTTCATCTTGGATTAGCTGGCCAGCTTCAAGAATATGAAACATATTTTTAATATGTTTATACGATTTCAGGTCGATAATGTTATAATGCCTGTCTTTAAGTCCTGGCTCCTCAATCTCTTCAACATAGCAGCCACCGTCATTGTCATTGGTTATACGACGCCCGTTTTCCTCCTAGTCGTCATACCTGTATTTTTTGTTTATTATTTTGTTCAGGCAAGTCTTTGTTTTATTTTAGAAATCATTTACATAAACTTTAATAAAAACAAAACCAATTTTGTCTTCAGCGCTTCTATATTCCAACAACAAGGCAGTTGAAACGTCTTGAATCGACTTCCCGCTCACCTATTTATGTACATTTTAGCGAGTCTATTGCTGGTGCAAGTGTTATCAGGGCGTTTGGAAGACAGCGCGAGTTTATCACTAAGTCACAAGAACTCGTTGATAACAACTTGACAGCCTATTTTGCTAACATTTCTTCTAACAGGTTATAATTGCGGGCTTCCTGATGGTTACAATCACGGGAATTGTGAGAGTTGCATTAATTGTAGCTGTGAATGAGTCATTGGGTTGTGTTTGGTATGGTGATATTAAAATAACTTAGATAATATCTGTTAAAATTTAAAAACAATCTAAAGAGAAGAAGTGAGCTTCTTATTAAAAATAATAAATATTGAGTTTGTTAGCATGTTTAATTGAGGTACAAGTTATATTTGTCATCAGCAAGATAACCACTGACCTAACGTTGTCATTTTGAATTTATAAAGATGGTTAGGTTTTCTGCTGGATTTGATGGGTGGAATTATCATTCTTTGTGCTGCTCTTTTTGCCGTCCTTGGACGAGATACTTTGTCACCCTCCATTGTTGGGCTCTCATTATCTTATGCCCTGCAGGTTTGCTTTTCTTTTTTTCTGGGTTTTCAGTTCAATTCAGTAAAATCTTATTCAATACAGATTACCATTTCACTTTCTTGGGTGGTTCGCATGAGTACGCAGTTGGAAATGAACATTGTGTCCGTTGAAAGAATCAAAGAATATTCCGAAACGCCCTCTGAAGTAATGTCATCATAAGCTCTATTGTTATTTTTTTCAAATCTTAGATCATTTATTTTTTATGTGTTTAATAATATTCTAGGCTGATTGGCACATTGGAAAAGTAGACCCTCCCAATAATTGGCCACAGAATGGAAGTGTGAGATTTGACAATTTTGGACTGAGATACAGGCCTGGACTTGATTTAGTATTGAAAAAAGTAAATTTTGAAGTCAAACCTGGTGAAAAAGTGAGTAGATAGTAATTTTTTATGGATCTGAATTTGATCACGTAGAAAAAGATCATAAACTTTTCTTAGTGGCAATTAAAACCCAGATTGACTAGCAAAATATAATTTGTAGCAAATGATATTTTGAGAAATATAACTTTTTCAACTAACACAAACACCATTGACGTTTTTTTATGCAGGTAGGCATAGTGGGTCGTACAGGTGCCGGAAAAAGTTCCACAACATTGTCACTGTTCCGCTTGATTGAAGCATCAGAGGGACGCATTACCATCGACGACATTGACATTTCCAAGCTTGCTCTTTACAAGCTCAGATCCAATCTTACTGTTTTGCCTCAGGTTGGATATATTCATCAACATTTTTTTGATCACCCAACAACCTGGGTAAATGTTTCATTAATAGATGTATAAACAAATCAATACATCCCACTCATATAGGACCCCGTTCTATTTTCGGGAAGTCTGAGGATGAACTTAGACCCTACTGGCAAGCATCAAGATGAGGCCATCTGGCGAGCCCTCGAGCAAGCAAATCTGAAAAACTATGTCACCTCTCTACCAAACCAGTTAGACTTTGAATGCACTGAAGGAGGGCATAACATGAGGTAAGCGTCAAAGTCTTAGACAGATCATTTCATCATTCGCATACAAGAATGCAGTTTCACCTGCAACCTTCCAGTTATGTTTTAGTGATGAAAATCATTAATTCCTTTATATTAATTTTATTATGTTTGCTTGCGTGTTTTATAGCTTGTCTGAGAAAATGTGTTGGTAATCTTGTGACGCTTAACAAAAATGACCCGTATAAACTTTTAAAATTTTAATTGAACCACTTTAGTTCTGTATTTTATATACACAAATAATATATTTGTATATTATAAATCATTGTCGTTACTTTTAGCGTGGGCCAACGTCAACTTGTATGTTTGGGACGAACCCTCCTCCACAAAACGGCAATTTTAATTCTCGACGAAGCTACAGCAGCAGTCGACCTTGAAACGGACAAGGTCATCCAAGAAACCATCAGGACTCAATTCAGTGACTGCACTGTCCTCACCATTGCCCATAGGATCAACACAATCCTCAACTGTGATAGGTTGGTATAACTGACAGGTTTTTTTCAGTTTTGTTTCAGCTAACAGTTGCTCGTGCTCCAAATTACTACGCTTGGGTTTTTGACGTTTGGTTTTTTTGTTTCGGAAATAATTTTTTTCCAAAAGTACGGTTTTAACGAGGTTGGAGAAAAAATTTGTTTCGATCTTTCGTAAACCGATTCCAAAGTTCTGGCCACAAGAGTTTTGCAAGTCACGTAGGTTTTTACCCCATAGGACCACACACGTTTATTTATATGAACATTGTGCAGTTTCAAAATTTTTATCAAAGGTTTATGCAAGCAATACATTAAAATAAATTTTAGAGCCTTTATTGAAAAAGCTTGATTTGTACCAATTAATGGCCATGGAGTACCATTTACTGGCCATCCGGCCAGTAATAGGTCCAACCAATGTACATTTAGTTTCACTGACCAGTATATAAAACAAACTACTTTAAACATAATGAACAAGTAAAATCAACGTTATCAAATATTCCACAATCACTTGCACATGAGATGTGGCAACGAATTTTGGCACATTCAACGCATTGGACCCAATCATCACTGTACTTGGAGTTTTCAGCCTCAAAATACAATCCATTGCACAGCCAATTTGTTTCATGTTTTGTCGTCTATTTGGTTTTGTAGTTTTTGCTTTTTGATAACTAATTTTTTTTTCTGATTGCTAACTATCACCTTTTTTGAAACAGCTTCTTTTTTTCTTTTGCAATCTTTTGTTTTTCCAGTTTCTGTTTTTTTACGTTGGCAGCTTTATCATTAGTTTAAGAGTTGTAAGCTTCATCTGAAGTAAGGACAAAATATTTCATATTTCTTTTTCCATTATTTCCCTTTTTTGCAAATTTGAGGAGCAAAACATAAAAAAATTGGCAAATATGCTTTGTCTCGAACGGAATTGAGATTAAATGAATAAATTCCACATGAGCAAAAACCTGATTTTATATTGGATTCAGTCATTGAGCTTTCTCAAGCTTTAGCAAACAGAACACAAAAATTTGAATGTCCAATCACCACACCAGGATAATAGTTCATCAGATTTTGGCATACATCTCCATAAGCATCTTTGAATTTGAAAACCGTATTGTCACATGGCTTTAGCCTTCAGCCATTTAGAGTTGTGGGCTGGTAGCTCAAGAATATGGATTTGATTGTTTGAAACCTTCTTTTGCTACGACACGTTTTGTCTTATGTTCGAGTTGTACACTAATTTCATCCATATTCCAGATTTGTTCTGGTTTTATTTGTAGATGTTCCGAAGTCATCAACTCTCCTAAAGCTTTAAAATACTTTTGAACCTTCTGCATGTCCATGCACATATGCACATATGCACATATGCACATATGCACATATGCACATATGCACATATGCACATATGCACATATGCACATATGCACATATGCACATATGCACATATGCACATATGCACATATGACGTACAGCAGCTGTTTCTTCCGGACAGCTCAAAATCATTTCCAAATTTAGTGTTTTCATAAGACCACCATTTTTTGCTAGAAGTTTTTTTAAACCTTATGCTTTTTTAACTGAAAATATTATAATTAATCTCACCAACCATTAATTATTTGTTATAAAGTACCATTTACTGGCCATAATGTACCATATACTGGCCATATGGCCAGTAGATGGACTAATAGGTGGCCATTAATTGGTCTTTATGTATGGTCTACTATTTCTTATTTTTAGTTAAAAGTTAGATAAATTTAAATAAAAATAGTGAATGAGAACAAATTATAGTTTGACCTTTCATTTGGATTTATTTTTAAAAATGCCCAGATATTTCACTGGTTTAGTTGAGAAAAAAATTTCTTTTCATGTTTTTGAAATTTTAAGACCGTAAAGTTGCAAACTTTTGAGCTTCTATGTAGCGAAAAATTATGCCGGGAGCCTGGATAAGTAACACTAAACTTCAAGGATACATTCAACCAAAAGGTTTGAAACTTTAAAATAAGTTCTAGGTTATGGTGAACGTTTTTTAAATGCGCTTGAAATGGGGCCAGTAATTTGTTAGTGGCCAGCAATTGGTCAGTTTAACCTATTCGAAAATTTTTCGAAATAGTCGCAACACTTACGACAATAATTTTATTTGCTTTTTGAAAAAATGTTACGATTACAAAAATGTTGACTAAAACTAACGGAATTTCACGCATTCAAATAATACTTTAACATTTCGCCAATTTTATTATTCATCTAAACATACAAATAATTTATAGAATAAAAAACATATTTATTTGCAAATTTTTAAATATATTAGGATTTGTTGATTTCTAGAACATAAATAAAACAGTTTTGTCAATGTAAGAAATAAAATTGAAATTATGTTTTTTAGAATTTTTTAAATTGGAATGGAACGGAAGTAACAGTCATGTTTAGTTTTAACTTCATTTCAATTTTTAATTATTTTTGATTTTTGCATGAAAATCATTATTCAGAGTTATCGTCATGGACAAAGGAAGTGTTGTTGAGTTTGATTCACCACAGATTCTTCTTGGAAACAAAAAGTCAATGTTTTACGGCCTTGCTAAAGATGCAGGCATTGTTTCATAAAATTGTGCATTTGGAGAATTTTTTGAATATAATTGTTTAAAAAAGTTTTTAATATTTTTTTGTTTTATTGCAATAAAACTGTTAATTGATTTTATATGTTTGTGTTACATATGATTTCAATAAATTCAACTTCAGTTATATTCATTCCAGTCCATAACATAGACTTTTAACAAGAGTGGAATTAATTTCTTTATGAATCGTGATAAGTTTTTTAAAAATGTTGAATTTATTGTGTTGTTTATTTTGAATTTAAGAAAACGCCAATTAAGTTAATTTGATTGATTGATTAATACCATTATTATAATAACTTTAGGACCGACAGTGTACAGTTGTGTAATAACTTTTATTACACCCCTGCGCGTACTAATTTTATCAACTACTGACCACTGCGGGCTCCGCGTTATGCGAAATTGCTGCCATTCATACATACAGACATAGAAAATTATTGATGTAGATAAAAACCGTAGTGATAGGCCACGTTTTTTCGTTTAGTTAACTATCAGGAAAGAATGCGAAAAATCAGAATTTCGCTATCAGGTGACAAAAATATTGGGGTTCAATGTGATTGTTTTCAACACAACCTAGTCCCTTTTTCAAATCAACTTGCTCATCTTATTGAGCAGCCGATGAGCCTTCGCGGTAACTACCCTTGTTACAGTTATATTTGTAACATTCCTATTCCAAAATGAGTCATTATGAATGAAAATTGTGTTGTGTTGTCCAATTAAAATGTTGTTAGTATTCAAACCTTTCTCAACGGTTCTTAATTAACGTGTAACTTGAAAAAACTTTGCTTAAATAGTTTAGTGTTGTAAAAAAGCCCAAAAAATCAACAAAAATAAAGAAAATAACATGCCAAGAAAATTCCAAAAATTCCAAAAAATTCCAAAAATTCCGAAAAATTCCAAAAAAAATCCAAAAAACGCAAAAAAATCCAAAATAAGCAATAATTTCAAAGAAATCCTTAGGAATTTTTTTGTAATTTTTGTAATTTTTGCTTTGTACACCCCTCGGTTGCATTTAACCTTTTGACTTGTGTGTGGAGAGTTTGAAATTTATGGAGGAGAATGGTCAAGATCAATGGTGCTGATGTTTCCATTAAGTTTTTTTTATTTTTTCTACAAAATGTTGTTTTAAATTGTAGCATTTTAATTAATATGAAGGTAAAAAACATTAAAGCACACAAAAAGGCTGTCGCAGCATTTGTAATCAATTTTACAGAACTCATTCACATGTCTAGTTTTAAACATTTTTGTCTATTTTGTGATTTTCATGATTTTAATATTGATTACTAATTAGCATAAAATTATAAAAATTACGTTCAGCTTTGGTTGGCAAAGCTGCATATGCAAACTTAAGTTTGTGGTATAAAATAAAACTTAAATAAGCATAAATTATGCAGTCTTTTTACATTGTGCACTTTGAACCGGAAGCTGTATACCAGAGTTGTCCACGTATCGGGTTGAGCGAAGATTTTTGAGGTCGGGTCAATGTTGTGTCTGCTCTGAAATCTGGCATTAAAGTTGACTTCCTTTGCATAGAGAGGGGCCTGAGGCAGAACCTTTTATCCATTATTCATTAATATGCATGATTCACATGACTAATTCGAACTATCTACATTTTTTTATCATTCAGATGAATTTAATTTTTTATGTATTTATTGATAACTGAGTAAAAAAACTCATAAAAATATACAAGTTACTGTCAGTTTTGGTTACCAGTGGCTGATATAGGGGTCGGTTGGGAAGGCCGCTTCCTCTACCGATAAGTTTGAAATTTTTAACCTAAATCTTATTCTTAGCGTTAGACCTTTTGTAACGAAATCACAGCATTATCTTTTATTTTAATGTATGGATTCAATTTTTTGAAATTTCCGATTTTCTTCAAATTTGTAATCATTTAATTTGTTCGAAGGACTCATTTGAAAAGTTAAACACAAGAACTAAAACTTGAGAAAAAAATGATTTTTTTTTATTTCAGAATATAAAAAAAATTTGCAATAGGTACCTTTATCACAATTTTTTTCAATTTTTCGAAAATTGTAGAAATGCTTTAAAAATTATTTATTAAAAGAATTCAGGTCTTTAAAAATTGAAAAGTTGAACGTGAGAACTAAAACTTGAGAAAAAAATTGATTTTTGTAAACTTTTGAATTTCAAAATATTTTGCGATACGGTATCACAAATTTTGAAAATTTTTAGAAATTTTCAGATATGCTTTAAAAGTATTTTTTCAAAGGTTTAAGGTCTTGCATTACCAAAAAAATTGAACGTGAGAACTAAATCTTAAGAAAAAAATTGATTTTTATGGATTTCAGAATTTTGCAGATTTGCTTCAAAAGTGATTAATTCGAAGGACTCTGCTAAAATTTTAAACATGAGAACTAGAACTTGAGAACAAAAATAGAATTTCAAAAAAAATTGGGATACCGGTATCACAAATTTTTTTAATTTTTTCGAAGGTTTCATATTTGCTTTGAAAGTTATTTATTTAAAAGATTCAGGTCTTGCATTACCAAAAAACTTAAAAAGTTGAACGTGAGAGCTAAAACTGAGAGGAAAATCTATTTTTTTAATTTTCAGATTCATGAAAATGTCTACGATTTTTTTTTTAATTTTTAAAGTAATTTGGTCTTGCATTAACTAAAAACTTGAAAAGTTGAACGTGTAAGCTAAAACTTGAGAGATAAATCGAGGCCTGGCGTGGTCCGTGCTGAACTGGACTCAGCCAGTTTTACCGGACACAAAACCTCAAAGCTGGAACACTAATTTTTCAAAAAATAATGAAACACGTATTTTATTATTAATATTTTTTAAGAAAAACAGAAAAACTGTATTTTAATGTTTCTACATTTCCAGTTATCCAGCAAATCACCCTTTTGTAGTCCCAGAAACCAAAATATAAAAAAATGGTGAAACATGTGTAACTTTATTTTCTAAAGAGTATCTGAATATTAATTTGTATATCTGTAGTATTTTCAGTTTCTGATTGGCAGTTATTCTAAAAAACATATATAACTCTAACTCTGTCTTTTGAGGTCCCAGAAACCAAATTGTCAAAAAATGATGAAACACGTAGGGGAGACCGGGGCATGTTGAACCACGGGGCATGTTGAACCAGATGGGTAAATTTGCTTATTTATAGAAATTTTTTTGTCAGAGTTTCATAGTTTGGACTAATAATATAAATAGAAGTAGCTGTGTTGATTTGTGATGTTTATGTATGTTAATTTTAAAATAATCGCGATATAAGTGATTTTGCCGGTTTCGAGTAATTTTGAGTCGTTGACGTTATTGTTCTTTAAAACACAATTGCAAAGAAAGTGAGTAATTTTAAGATACATATTTTTGTTGTGTTTTTATCCAGTAACACAGTACGTGTTTTCTTTCTCGCATCAGTAACATGTTAATCAGCCTACAGTTAAAATACTAGGACCAATACGATTGGGGCATGTTGAACCATTTTGTTAGGGGCACGTTGAACCAACAATATTTTATCATGGTGATGATTTGACTTGTAATAATTTTAGATATTTTATTAGATAATTTTAATAGAAATTTTTTTCAATTATTAGATATTTTTATCAGTTATTAGATTTTTTTATTAGCTGTTTTGTCTGGGTTTTTCTCAGGGTCATTGCGTGTTCTCACAATAACCCAATAACCATTCTAAAACACACAAGTTGTTACAATAATTACGTAAGCAGCATTAAGCAGCTTCAATGATTTAATCCATAGCGTTTCGTAACACAAGAACTTATTATTAGTAATATTAATAATAATAATTACGCAACTTTTGTAATAAATTAGATGAACTTAAAAACCTCAAATACAACAAAACCAAACAATTGCGAAATCCGAATTTTATTGGAGATATAAAGTAAAATAGAAGATTGAAGATAAATCAATTTGACTTAGATAACATTTGTACATTTGAAAATGTTTCATTAGAACAATAACTGCTTAGCAACAGCAGTTATAAAATATTGGTTCAACGTGCCCCGTTAACGGGGTAAGTTGAACCACATGACGGGCTTGCTAATATTTTCTTCTATGGTCAAGGAAAAATCTTAAAATTAAAAATAATTTTTGGTATACGTAATAAACATATTTGTTTATAATAATAACCTATTTCAAGATGTTTTACTGCAATAATAAATGTGTACTGAGTAAAGTTATAAAAATTGGTTCAACATGCCCCGGTCTCCCCTATCTTTTTATTTAAAATTATTAATACTGAATTTTAACGCTTTGGAATATTTAGGTTTTGAGATTTCAAGCAAAATATTTTTTTCCACCCCACCTTTGAGGTCCCGGAAACAAAATTATTCAAAAATAGTAAAACACGTCTTTCTTTATTTCTCGTGTAAATACTAAATAATAATTTGTACATCTGTAGCACTTACAGTTTTGAGTAGCCGTTATTCTAAACTATAATTAACAATATTTTCCGTTCCACATTTGAAGTTCTTGAAACCAAATTTTTAAAAATTAATAAGAAATGTAATTTGTTATTTAAGAATAATCTCAGTACTAAATCGCTAAACTTTCACATTTTTAGCTTTTAGAGTTTTTAAGCAAATATTCCTTTTGTCAACCCCACATTTGATTTCCTGAAAACCAAATTATCAAACATTTATAAAACACGTATATCTTTGTTTTCTTACATCTGTAGCACTTACAGATTTTGTGTAACATTTAATATAAAAAAAAACAAATAATTTTTATTTTCCACCCCACATTTGAGGTCCTGGAACCAAATTTTTAAAAAATGGTGAAATATGTATTTTTTTGATTTTTTAAGAAAAATCTAGATACCAAAAAAACCTGACAACCGGGGGGGGGGGCGGGGTAGTCGGAGCCACTTTTCAAAATATTTTCGGGAAACCCTCTTTTCATAGCCATAGAAACTGCTAGATACAGCAAATAATAATATAAAAAAACCTTTTGATCACTGAAAATCCACCTCCCCAGCTTTTCTCCCGGGGACAACTGTTCCCCCTGTCCCCCCTCAGTTACGCTTCTGTAGCTTTTATATGTAAAAGGAGTACAGATTTTGGGACGTCATAATTGAAGTTTCTGAATTTTTGTGACAAGGGGGAAGCGGGTTAAAAATCTCCTAACATCGTTTGACGTTTTTTTCGTTATAACTATTACCACGGCGGTATGCGATCTTTGATTCGCTATATCTTTATTAATTTAATTTTTTTACACTATATGGTATATTCAAACTCAGAATTTGTACCTTTATTTAAAAATATTAGTGAAGTTAAACAAAATTATTTTGAATTTTTTATCCTACTACCTAGGGTAGGGTTAGGGGTAGGGGTAGGGTTCGGGTTAGGGTTAGGGATAGGGATAGGGATAGGAATAGGAATAGGAATAGGAATAGGGATAGGGATAGGGATAGGGTTAGGGTTAGGGTTAGGGCTAGGGTTAGTGGCAATTTTATCGATTGCAATCACGTCGAACCGCCGGGGCAATAGCAGCGACCGTTTTTTTATGATCTATTGGAGAACCTAAAAGTGCCAGAGACTAGGTCGAGGTAGATGAGGATTTGAATAAAAGGCTTTTAAGTGGAAGTTTGTGGAGAAAGGATATTATAAGAAAACTTGTTTCAATTTGTTTCTTTTTTTTATAGATAATATCGTTTTCTCTTAATCTTTGTGTGTTTTGATGATAGTCACTGATAGTGTCACCAATTACCACCACTGTTATTTTATTTTAGTGATCTGATAACGACAGTTATGTGTTGTTATCACTTTCTTTATTAAATTGCTTTGAGTTCCGAAACAATCGAATTTAGCATATATCAGAAGTTAACTTTTTGTAAATGGCAAGTTATGGTTGATGAGCTTGCCGGCAAGTTATGCAATCGTCTTCTCATTACCATTAACAGGCATTACATCATTACAGAGTATTTAAGAAATATAAGACAATTTAAGTGGCATCTTAGATTTTTTTTCTACGTGTTGCTGGTGTAGTTGACAAAAGTTTCTTAAAGTAAGTTTAGTTGTGTTAAAATATTTTATTTTTGGTTTTGTTTGTATTTGTATAGTATAACTAGTATAAACATTTTAAATATAATATGAAGTATAAATATAAGTCATTTTAACTAACTAATGAAGACATTTGCAAAGCTTAGCTCTTAAACTAAGCACTAAACTAAGCCAATGCATTTTAATGTGACATTATTTTCAAGATTTAATGTTTGTATATTATAAAAATAGGAAAACATGGATTTTCATGAGTTTTGTGGAGGGTCGTTCTGGGTGAGTTTATCAAATTTTGTTATTCATTGTTTGATGTTAAAAGTTTTTTTTTTTAAATAAGTTGCTCTTGTTACTATTGTTTAATGTGCTGTTTTAATTTTAAAGATAACCTAAATAGATGTGTGCCTATTAATTTTGATAAGTTTTTTCTTATAATAATTTTTTTGTATTGTTTTTCAATCAATTTTGTTGACTAAAGCAATCCTAACTATACTTTATTTCAGGACCAAAATCTTACATGGAACACAGACCATCCTGACCTCACTGATTGCTTTCAATCAACAATACTTATCTGGGTGCCCTGTGGCTTTTTAATACTGGTTGCCCCACTTTATTTTTTCTCATACCTCAGGTTTGTAACTCTACCTTATGACCCCACTAATAGACCAAGGTTGAAGTCAAAACTGCACTCGATCAAAGAAGTGAGTTCTGTAAATGGATAATTTGTCTGTGGTTAAGAAATAGGGTCATAATGTCTGTAATGCTGATAATGATTGTGTCTAAATTTTACTATTCTGTCTTTTCTTATTGCATTTGTCAGTGTCAACATTGTTGTCGGTGTCAGTATATTTGTTGTATTATATTATACAGTGGAATTCCGCTATAACGTGATGATCAGGGTCCATAAAATTGGATCATGTTAAAAGTGGGGCCGCGTTAATGCGGGGTTTTACAATACTTAACTTTTTTTTATTGTCAACTGTTTGCTATTTAATCACACTGCCAAGCACAGCATACGTGTTGGTGGCTTTCGTCCTTAGATTAAATCCTTTTATTGAACTGTTGGACTTTTGTATCAACCACAGCTTTTTCTACTGATTGGCTGTGATTGCCGTTAAATAAGAAGCCCGTGTTTAAGCAACGACTGTATACAGAATTCATGGAAGGCAATCACAAAGATGGTTTACTGGCTTTACTCATGGATCCGTAATAATTAATACTTCTGATGTTTGTTTTGGCTTAACTCGAAAGCCTAATGAAACCAGTTTTCTCCACAAAATTTTTTCCATATATAAATGGTTATACACAATTTCAGGAGCCATGCTATAACATAACATAACATAACATAAAGGAAATGATGGGCGCAAACTATATGTCTCTATGCCCATATCAAGAATTATATAAAATATTGTTCATATATATGTTCTATAAATAAATGTATGTATATATTATTAAAAATCCTTTTTATAGTTGTACATAATGTTGCTTATTTCGAAATGACAGTCGATTAATCTTTTAAATTCATTAACTTGATCGGCTTCTATGATTTTCGAAGGGAGGTTGTTCCAAATTGCAGTCGATCTGGTCAGGAAGAAATATTTTCTGCAGTTGCCGTTGAATCTTTGTGTTTCCAGTTTGAACTTGTGACCTCTTGTTCTTCTTTCTTCTGATATCTTTATATTAGGAAAACACAAACGTCCTTCTTTGTCTTGAATAAAATTGTAGAGCATGATCAGGTCCCCTCTCAGTCTTCTGTACTTTAAACAAGGAAGCTTCAAAATTCTCAACCTGTCTTCATATTTCAATCCCTTGCATGCCTTGACCATTTTTGTTGCTCTCTTCTGGACTCTTTCAATGGTTCCACTCCTTCTATATTATATAGCCGACGATCATCTAATTGGCGTCCATATCTCACCGCAACACATTTACCAGCATTTAGCTTAATTTCCCATTTTTTACTCCAATCTCCTAATGAATTTAAACAGCTCTGCAATATCAATCGATCATCACTGCTTTTTATAGTTTTAAATATTTTGGCGTCGTCTGCGTACATAAACAGCTCCGCCGAATTATTCTTAACTATGACTGCATTATATTCAAATTCACATTATAGCAGGGTTTCACTGTATTATATTTTTAGTGCAGGATTGATAATATTATTTTATAAATTTCAATATATTATAGTAATATCTTTATAATTCATTTATATATATTTCATTTCACAGATTATAACGATTCTTCTCATCATACTACAGACCATAATTTTGATCAACAGTATGATTGCATACTCTAATAACCTACCAAATTACTATGCTGTCTCAGTTGTAACACCTGCTGTTCAAATTATCACCTTTGTCAGTTTTTGAATTTTCAATATAATTATTTTTAAATCCTATAATATATTTAATTTTTAATCATTTTATTATATTTGTTTTTTAATTATATAATAAAATTATTCCTCAGTTCTTAGATAAGATATTATTTGTTAAAATACATTGTTTTTAATATTTAATATATTCAATTTTTATTAATTATTTTATTTGCTTTTTAATCGTTTAATGTAGCTAGTTTTCGATCATTCAATATGTTTAATTTTTAATCACTAAATATACTTATTTTTAAGTATTCTTATTTCTCATGTTTATTTTATAATTTATGTTGTTTAGTGTTTGAATATATTTATTTTTCAATTATTACATTTAATATTTTTAATTATTTAATTTTTAATTTTCAAATAAAAATACTCCGAATCAGTTATTATTTTTATTAAATTTTTGAAGTTACTAATGAACTATATAATATCGTAGTTTAAAATTAGAGATTGGAATCATGTAATTTAGTTATTTATGATTATTCAGTATAGTTAATTTTTGAATGTCATTCAATTAAAAGTTAGTTATTAAATTGTTTTAATAGATATGAGCAATCTGATTGCTAACTAATAATGTAATTTTTTCTACAGGGAGTTTCACTTTTTCTTCTGATTGTGGAAAGGAAAAAACGTCTTGTTACTTCGGGTGTTCATTTTGTTTTTTATCTTCTCCTGCTGGTCTCTGGTTCGTTCAGTATCGCATCCATGATAATCAGGTCTACTGGAGAAAAGGTTAGGCTTGTGGTAATGCCTATGGAAAGGTAAAGATATTGGAGATGATTGGGATATCTGCTGATATTAATGATAAGTGAGGCGTCGGACCGGAATGCGACAGATGGAGAAATCACGTAAATGGCCATGGTGTGTGGATTGTAAGAGTTGGGTCCATAAAATATGCAATGGTATTTTGGGTAGTTTGAAAGGTCTTGTTCGCTTCTTTTGTGTTATTTTAATTTATGTGTGGCTGGCTGTTCTGTCGAGGAAGAGGTTGAGGTTGATGTAAAAGTGGAGTATGTGACCAAGTTTTGTTACTTGAAAGACACACTGGGTGCAGGAGGAAGTGTAGAGGAAGCACTCAGAGCTAGAGTGCATTCCGTATGGGCTAAATTCAAAGAATTATCTCTTCTCTTGACTACCCAAGGTGCATCAGTTCCTGTGAAAGGAATGGTGTACAGGGCTTGTGTCCAAAGTGTCCTTGTTTATAGCACAGAAACATGGCCAGTGAAGCTTGAGAATTTACAAAGCTTAGGGATAGGCAAGCGTATGATGGTTAGATGGATGTGTGGTGTATCATTGAATGATCGTGTATACTGATATGGTGAGGTGGCAGTAATAGACTGAGGTGGTTTGGACATTTTGTACAAAAAACGTGGATTATTGGGTTTTAGAATCTAGAGATTTGGATGTTGTAAGGATGAAACGAAAAGATAGAAGTAAAAAGACTTGGTGAGAATGCGTTAAGGAGGATTTGGATGTGTTCGGCCTAAAGCAGCTGTCTGATCTGAATAGTGACTTGTGGAGGACTTGACATTGAGAAATAATCCAACCCTAGCTTAGATAAGCGATGTTTATAAAATAAATGGTGATGATGATGATAACATTGACTTGCTTTTGTGAGCCAGACCCATGCCTGGATAAAGGAGGATGGAAAGAGAAAAGGGATCAAGTTATGATCTGCACAGGAATTAAATGAATAAATAAACTAATTTAATGCTTTTATGATGAAGCTTTTGGGACTAGGTCGCCTTTGCTCTTCTCTTTCTCCTACCAATATAGGCAAGGTGGCAGATGTGATTATTTATACTTCTTATACCTGATGTAGTGTTGTACCTTTTTTTTCAAAATAATAGAATCTTGTCTTTTGTTTGCATAAGTGTTCATTTCATAGCGAGAGAAGTCAAAGCAAGGTAGTGATGCTGTGTAATATTTCATGTTTGAAAGGTTTTTATAATAATGTATCATTTTCATGGTAGAAGTGATTAAATTACTAAGTAAACTGTTTAATGTAAAATTGATAGCATCAATTTGAAATCTTCGGTTAACAATAAACACAACAACGTTATAATTGAGTCACAGCAGAATAATAGCAACTGTATAATAAGTAACACTGTGTCTAGTCGTCCATAGGTCGTCAGACTCCAAATTTCATTTTAAGAATTATTTTGAGGTTAATATAGTAAAGAAATCTGTTTGGCTTCCTGAAAATTCTCATCTGTTTTCATCTGGGCTTATTTCAGGACTGGGCCTAATGCTGCAGCATCAAAAGCACCCATCTTAATCCGGCCCTGTGATTGTGTATCATTTTAGTATTATGTGTTGGTAGAAGGGATTCAAAATCTACTAACCATTTATTTATAATTCTTATTTAGAGCACATCTTCAAGAAAGCCAGGTGAATTTCAATCAACAACTTTTTCTATTTATTTCATTCTTGTTTTTGTTCAATTTGTCCTCTTCTGTTTTGCTGATGTTGCACACTACGACAGTATTGTACCTGTGAAGCTCTCTGGGGATAGGGTATGTGTTAGACCTATGTTTATGAGAAGAGAGCCTCAAGATCATCACAGTCACCTTGATCTTACACTTAATTTTATGTTTTTTTTAGAAACCATGCCCTGAGATGCAGGCTTCTTTCCTGTCCAGAATCACCTATTGGTGGATGAATGGGTAAGTACAAATGACCAGAAGAAATTATTAAATATCAGAAAGAATTACATCTGCAATTACAATGTGAATTAATATATAATACTAGCGAGGTGCCCGGCGTTGTCCGGGCTTTTTAGAGGTTTTTCTATCGTTTTTCTCTCACGCTCCTGTTTCCTTTCCTACTTTTCGACCACCTAGAGCTCAAAACTTTCAGTAAAGCTTTATTCTGGATGACAATGCACGAATTTAATGTTTCCAACATGAATTAGGCCTTAAATCAATTAAAATTAATCAAATCAAATTAATCAGACAGTTTAAGATACTCTTTTATAGGAAACAGATATATATATATATATATATATATATATATATATATATATATATATATATATATATATATATATATATATATATATATATATATATATATATTTATATATATATATATATTTATATTTATATATTTATATATATGCATTTCTATCTGTTGCATTTTCCTATGAAAAGGACATAATTGCACCTCTTTGTTTTTCCATTATAACTTTTTAAAATAATTTTAAAAAATATTCTAAATAGCCTTCAACCTATTCTCAGAGCTACCAAATGTACACAAAAAATTTCATGAAAATCGGTTCAGCAGTTTCGGAGGAGTTTGAAGTCAAACACTATGACACAAGATTTTTATATATATAGATTTATTAATTTTTTAAATTGTTGACTAGATTAATAATAACTGGGTATAAGAAGACCTTAGAAGAATCTGACCTTTGGCTTTTGAACTCCCGAGATGCTACAGAACAAAATTTCATCGATTTGCAGAAGAACTGGGCAGAGGAAGTTGCCAGTTGTAAAAAGTAAGGATTTTTTGGATAATTTAGTTAATACAAGTAGGGTAAGCTACTATGCTGTGGGAGCTACCGACCCATTTCAGTATGTTGAATCATGGCTAAAGCATTCTCTATTTCTGAGGGCCGTGATGATATAAAATACAAATGTTTGTTGAATGATTTCATGGAATATAAACTAAGCAATTGAGTTTAATGCTAATTTTTTTTAATTGGACATAAAACTACAAACAAAAATTGTTCATATGGAGCAGTTCCAACATTGCTAAATGTTCAAAATTTTCCACTGTTAGTATGTATTATCTAATGAATCTAAAAAACATATAAAAATTAACAAATTAAATAAATAAAATTCAAGCAGACATGTGCCAAATGCAAGCAAAATTAAGCAGTGACATTTAATGGGTTTTTTCTAAACAGGTTTAATGCAAAGATTAAGAGTCGGTACCATGATCAAAATCGAGTTCTTAGTACTCCGTTCATCCCAAATGAAAGAACTTCTCTGCTTGCTGGTAGCCATCTTCCAGATGTCAGAATCATTGATGACTCATCATTGACGGCAGCAAAAAAATTAAAATTTGCAAAGCCATCACTTTTCAAGGCCCTGGCAAAGACTTTTGGGAAAACTGTTTTGATATCTCATTTTATTAATGTCTTATGTGATCTGCTAATTATGGTTGGACCTCAACTACAAAGGTCTGAGAATTTTTCTTTCATATTTCTCACATAATTAATAAAATACATGAGCAGTCATGAATAATGTAATAGAGATAGACAGTGTGCTAACTGACATATTGTCCATATTAACTTTCAACCCTCAGCCTTCTTATAAACTTCATAGAAGGATCCTCATCATCTACGTCATCTTCAGAACCAATAGTACAAATATGGAAAGGCTACCTTTATGGTTTTTTGTTTTTTATAAACTCCGTGGTGTACAGCATATTATTCCAGAAAGTACTTTTCATTGGAACAACTGCGGGGATGAGAGTTGGTGCTTCTGTGACTTCCCTTGTTTATAAAAAGGCGAGTCAGTTCTGCTATTCCATTCTATTTATTTGTTTGTATATCAGTCCATTCATACAAATTTATCATTACGCTGTCAGTTCGAACAGTTATATTAACCTATCCATAGGCTCTCACAATGAACAGTGAATCTAGAAAATCAGCCACAGTTGGTGAAATTGTCAACCTTATGTCAGTTGATGCCAAGCGACTGCAAGATGCTACAGTTTATTTGTGGCTGATTTGGTCTTGCCCACTGCAAATATTTCTCTGCATGTTTTTCCTCTGGAGAATTCTTGGTCCATCCATCTTTGCTGGTGTGGGAGTTATGCTTCTTTTTCTTCCAGTTAATGCTGTGGTGGCCAACATTCAGAGAAAACTTCAGGTTGTACTGAATATGCACTCAAATTTGTAACTAAATGTTTTTAATTACACAAAAGATGAACATCATTTGTACTTAAATTTATGCAGCTGGTGCAGATGACAAAAAAAGATGAAAGAATAAAGCTTATGAATGAAGTCTTGAATGGAATAAAGGTGAGTTGGAAGCTATTTTATAATGATGTTGCTGGGGAGTCGATGTGACGTTAATAAAGCTATGGTAGTAGGGATTACAAATCTTGGTCTTACAAATTTCTCAATTCCAGGGTTTCGAGATTGCGACTTATAGGCAATTTTTTAGAGATACTTTTTAATTGTTTATTTCATTCATTAACCTTTAATGCTTTGAACAAATTTGAGTTTTATGTTTGAGTTGGGTTTGGATAGTAATATTTCTCTCCTTTGGGCCTGGAAGTAAGTGGTTCTTGTGCTAATATTTAATGATCATTTTTTTTGGAATTGCTCTAGCATTAAATATAATAGTCGATATTTTATCATATCGAATTCTATAGCATGAACATAAAATGCATGATTGTTAAGGGCTCGAAAAGTCTCTGGGTGATTGTAATAGCAATATATTACTTTTTAAAGTAATAATAGTTTCTATCATGGTTTACTTGTTGGAATTTATTTTTTTAACTATTATGGAATACATGAATTTTCAAATGGGAAAATTTAGTGCTGAAAAGTGGTACATCAATACTGAAATCAAATAAAAATATCTCTCATAAAAATTGTGCACGTAGTTGTATTAAGTTATTTTTGTCAAATTATTCATTAATTTTGCTTTTGTATCCAACTGTCATCCTAAGAGGAAGATTATTTTTCAAGTTTTTTTGCTGCACAACTTAACTGTGTTAAATTATGTATATTCTTTATATTAACTTTGCCGTTGTTTGCCTGCTTATATCAGACATACAAATTTTGAAACTCGAAATTGACCCACTTATCGTTATCTGCTAGAGCTGAAATTTTGTGTATTTATTTGTTATAAAATACAATGCTTTCTATTAAATTTTCAGATTTATTGGACAGGTCACAATTGCCCTATTTCTGCTGACTTTCTATAAAAAATTTGATTCTAAAATGATCGCTAGGTGGTGCTTAAACATTGATTCGTTTTTATGTTCGCTAGATGTCACCATTTTATGTTATTATCAGAAAACCTGTAATAAACAAATAGAAAGATTTTCTCAAATTTATAGCTGCCAATTTACAAAATATAAAGGATTTTTAAAATATGAAGTGTTTTTTTTTGTGGTTCACTTGTTTTTGATCCAACCTTACTTAACACACGTTTAAGTACATCTGTTAGGTATGTTTTGTAATAGTTGCAGTGGAAAAATGTTGATTGCACTAGAACAGTGATTCTCAAAGTAAGCAATACTGCCTCCTGGGTGGTGCTGGAACGATCCAGGGGGGATGGTAGCTTGGGAAGCATTGAATAAAAATATAGAAAAGCAAAAGCATAAAAAAGGAAGACAAGATTTAAAAGAACCTCACAAATTTATGTTAAGATCGCATTTATTATGATAATGAAGATGGATGATGATGATGATGATGATGATGATGATGATGATGATGATGATGATGATGAGAACAAATTTTTGATTTTAGGTGATAAAATTTTTTGCTTGGGAAATGTCATTTGAAGAAAAAGTGAATGTTGTGAGGAACATGGAGTTGAGCACTCTCAAGAAATATGTATATCTTAATGCTTTTGTGACACTCACCTGGTCTTGTGCTCCATTTGTTGTAAGATTTAATTATAATTAATAGTTTTTAACATGGTATAATGTCAGACAATTTCAATTTTTTCTAAATTGATTGTTCGTTAAAATTATTCAATTGATCATACAGATATAATTTGATCTTTTCACTGTTTTATTTAAACTCAATTGTTAAAATCATTGGGGTTTTTGTGGCTATGTTGGTAATGGCAATGATGATAAGATTGTTGCTGCTAGTAGTGATTCGTCAATTGTTAATGATAATTACATTAGTGATGGTTATTATCTTGATGATGAACTTGAATCGTCTTTCTACATTAAACTTAATTTAGATATATCAGATGATGTCTAAACATCCGGGTTTTAATTTTTTTATAAAGAAATAATAAAAAAATGAATAAGTGATTGATTTCAAGGTTGGTCTTTTATTTGAATTATAGATTTTTAATGAGTTTGTTAAATAGTTTAGTAATCTGGCAATTTGATATGCAGATTGTTGATTTATTTTCAAGCTGCAACAGGTGTTTCCTGTTTATTTAATTACAGGTTACAATTGCTACTTTTGCTACCTATGTTCTCACAGGAGGTGTTCTTGATGCTAATAAAGCTTTCACAGCTCTCTCTCTTTTTAATATTCTCCGATTCCCTATTACGATGCTACCTATGATGGTGTCCTATCTGGTCATGGTAAGTAAACTGACTGTGGATAGATGAAAACCGGGTCGCCAAAAGGGGAACAATTATCGGTGGGGGTACAACAAGTCGTTAGAACCAGAGTTTCATTCTGAAAAGTATTGGAATCAGTTATTTAAATATTTTTTTTCTTTTTTATGTGCTTTTATTAACTTTCACTTGTCCGGATGTCCATGGGATGTCCGCGGACGCTTAGAAGCTCAGAAAATCATTATAAAATTAACCCAATTTATATTTTAATTAAGAAAATATAAAAGTTGGAAAAATTATTGAAAAAGGAATTAAAGAAGCATATTGATAAAAACGACATAAGCTTTCATTGTCATAGCAACTATAAACATCTTTTGTTTACTATTCACTGGGGTAATAATTTTTTCAATACGATGTCACTATGAAATTTTATAACTGTCTTAACAGCATGTTTTCAATTTTTTAAATTAACTTTCACTTGTCTTACCAAATGCATTTAACTGTTTTAACTGCATTTGATTTAAATACTTCAAGAATATAAATACTACATTATTTAGGCTTGTAAGCCTGTAATCGTTTATTTGTAATTTTGTAATTTTTGCATGAATGGGTGTAAGTGAATGCATGACAAGCAATGAATGAACATATCTACTAATTAATGAATTGGTAAAAGATTGCTGAAAGGAAGAGGTGTGTGACTATACGAGCTGACATTTGCAGGCTGTTGTCTCGGTCACCAGGATTGGTAAATTTCTGCATGGCCATGACCTTAAGGAAGATAATGTCCAGAGGATGCCGTCTGAAGGTAGGTAGATGATGTCATAAATATTTCAATAAAACAAATATTTTAATTGGTGACTGAATAGATTATGTTAATTATTAACATAGATGCCATCATGATCGAAAATGGTACATTTTCTTGGTTCATGGAAAAAAACAATAGTGGAAAAGATGAAATTGATAATGAAAATGAACCTGTGCCTATCTTAAAAAAGTATTTTGTTTATTAATTTTGTAGAAATTTCATTTAATTGAAATTGACTTAATATTATTTAACCAGCTTAGACTAATTCAATTATATTTACATTTCTGAAATATAATCTTTGCTTGCTTTTATTTTCTGAAAGAGTAATGTATTGAAATGATTCATTTGGTTATTTAGTTGCTAGTATGAGTGAAGTAATTGTAGGGTTATCTGAAATTAATAACTATTAAATTATTTTTTCATTACAGACAGATTTTTCAAAATTTAAAAAAAATCAAAAGTTGTTTAAAATTAGAGATGTGAAGAGAGAGAACATAAATAAGACAGAGAAAGAGAGTAAAAGCGAGAAAGAAAAAGAAAAACAATGATAGAGCAAACCTCTGCCACATCCAAGCCATTGAAACAATATAAATAAATTAAGCATAGAAGCATATGAAATTAATTGAGACAAATTTTTGACTTTTTTCAAATCTGCTTTTCATTTAACGTTTCATGGGCAAAACAACTTTTTTTATATGCTTTTATCAACTCTCATTTATCCGGATGTCAGTTGGATGCCCATGGGATGTCCGCGGACGTTTTGAAACTCGGAAGATCATCATAAAATTCACTTACTTCAAAAAACTTGCATTTTAATTAAAAAAAAATAAAGCTTAAGAAGAAAAATATTAAAGAAGCCTAGGATAATAAAGACAAAAATTTTATCATCATAGTAACTATTAAAATATTTTTTTTACTATTCACCGGGTAATATTTTTACAATACAATATCGCTATGAAATTTTTCAGCTATCTTAAAAGCATGTTTTTAATTTTTTAAATTAACTTTCACTTGTTACTTTCATTATTACATAGCTATGCGACCTCAGTGTGTTGTAGCTGACAGAATTATATAAAAAAAGATAGAAGGGATAAAAAGCAAAAGAAAGATGGAAAGAGAAAAAGAGAGAAACAACGGGGAAAAAACCACTAAATAAAAATGGCGATGCCCGGTTAACTCAGATAGTACATTATAAGTTTTTAAATACATTGAACAGGTTCATTATATATAATTCTTTAGTAATGTATAATATCTGAAAGAAGAAGATAGAAAATTTTAAGTAGTTGTAATATGGAAATAGTAATTAACAATAAAGTTTCACTTTTAATGTCAACATCCTCTTATTCAACAAAACATTTCAACAGCATCAACCTGACCATCAAGAAGGGCACATTGGCAGCTGTTGTGGGACAGGTTGGCTCAGGCAAGTCCTCCCTTGTGTCAGCCATCTTAGGTGACATGGAGAAACATGAGGGTCGTGTGAATGTAGATGTTAGTTATGAATTGATACAAGATTTATATAAGAACTTATTTAGAGGTTATTTTAATGGAATTATTTATTAATATTATTTTAATGGAATTATTTATTAATATTATTTTAATGGATTTATTTATTAATATTATTTTAATGGAATTGTTTATATTTTTAACTGCATGTATTTATTGATATTATCGCATGTATTATTAGAAACTCATATAATTAATTATTGAAAATTAATTTTGTAGAGCTTCCACATAGATGTAAATTTTTCATTTCAGAGTTATAAGTATTGGAGATCAAGATTTTCATCAAGTTTAAGAACTTATTATTTAAGTTTGTAATGACTTTATTGATATTAGATAATTCCACTGTTTCTAAAGGAAAAAAACAGAATTTTCTTAAAAAAACAATAGATTCAAAAACAAAAATTAAAACTATGATAAAATCTGATTTGGTTATTGTATATTTATTCGGTTTAGTTGTCTGGAAGTGCTTTGTTGCTAATTATTATAACAAACTGATATGCATTTTATATAATGTTTTGCTCATTATGTCAAAAATGTAATAGTTCAGTTTTTTATTGAGTTAAAATTATATAATTTATTAATGATTTAAGATATAAATTAATTTAATTGATTTTTTATAAACAGGGCCTTGTAGCGTATGTGTCTCAGATGGCTTGGATTCAAAATGCAACTGTGAGGGATAATATTCTCTTTGGACAACCATACGATGAAGCCAAGTACAATAAAATAATCGAAGCTTGTGCTCTAAAACATGATTTGGAAATTTTATCAGCTGGTGATAAGACGGAAATTGGTGACAAGGTGAATGCAAATGATGTGATTGTTGAATTCTTTAGTTTCGTTTTTGCATCTTAGATTCTGACTTAACTTGGTCTCTTTGTGCTCTAATACTAATATAATTTTTTAATTAATTTAATTTTGTATTTAATGGTTTTAAGTATTTTTGTAAGCCTGTAAGCACTTCATCGACACTAGTTCTATGTTTTCTGTTTATATTTTAGTAATGAGGTTAAAATAAGATTTAAAATATTTTAATTAATCTATGTTCTAATAGGCTTGAAATATTTAAAGTGCTATCACATTCCATTAAATTAATTTTGTACAGGGAATCAACTTAAGTGGTGGACAGAAGCAGAGAGTAAGTCTTGCAAGAAGTTTGTATCAGGATTGTGATGTGTATTTGCTGGATGATCCTCTCAGTGCTGTTGATTCTCATGTTGCTAAGCACATTTTCAGTCAAGTCATTGGACATGAAGGACTTTTAAAAAATAAAGTGAGATTATCAAAAGCAACATAGATGTAACTCTCTGACATTTTCATCAATTCTATCATCTCTCAACTTTTGATTATCATGACCACTTGTAATCATGATTGAAGGTTCATCATTATCATTATAAGTGTTATTTTTCAAATTAGACCCGTCTTTTGGTGACCCATGGAATCACGTGGCTTCCAGACTGTGACGTCATTGTAGTGATGAATGAAGAAGGAAGAGTTAGTGAATGTGGACCATACGAAGATCTACTAAGTCACAATTTGGTGTTTGCTCAGTTCATCAGGGATTTTCTCTTTGAACATAGAGAAGGCGATGATGATGATGATCTTGATAACAAGAAAGATGATGATGGGATCAATGTGGGTGAAGATAATGATAGCATCGTGGGATCACCATCAAAGCAGCCGATAGGAAAAAGTACAAAATTTGTTTATTTTTGAATCTTTTATACTAACTTCACCATGTTTGCTTTGTGATTACAATGGGCAGCAAAACACGCTTAAATAAATCGTATAATATGATCAAACATCCGGCCAACGATCTCGATATCTGTTTGTATCCAGTGTGACGTCACACATGTTGTGGTCCATTGAATTTGGTGGGATTTTGTGACCTCTAAAAGAGATTCTTCCTACTTCTCCGTCATCCAATTGAGTTAAAATTTGGTGTATTGATTTTTTGTTGATGGCAATGCATTCTATCAATTCTTTGGATCAATTATTAAACATAAAAAAATTTAGTTAAAATTAAAAAAATTACTAAATCGAGCTAAAAGTTGGATTATAGACTTGCTCATTCTATTAAAATTTGATAAGTTTGTACAAAAATATAATTTTACTTTTTAGTTTCAAAAATTATTTATTTTATCTATGTTCTAACAAACAAATTTAGAAATACGGGATTTACAAGAAATCCCTGTTGGTTTCAGTTCTGTTATTATGGTTAATAATTAAATGCTTTTATTTAACTTCACTCGTCTCTCTGTTTGTTAGTTAGTTTGTCTGTGGTGATGAAATCTAGGTTAGTAGGCGTGGCCAAGTGTATTCATTGGCCTCGTTGAATACCGGCATTTTTTACGAGTCTCCTGATGTAACTAAAAACTATATAGAAATTATCGAGATATAAACGGCTCAACTCAAACTCGTATGTCTTCATGCGATTTTTAACTGTGCGACTGCCTACGCTAAATCAATTAAAATTAATCAAAATTGATTTTATATGAAAGTTAATGTTGTTTTAGTAAACAAAATTTATAATAAAAAATTAAATAAAAAGTACAAGATTGAGCGTAACGGTTGTTTAAGATTCAAAAATTTTAGTTTGTTGACTCAGATAAAATGCCAAAATAAAAGCATTTAAAAAAATTTTTTTGTTATCTTTACTTGCTATAAATTACTGTAAAGCCTATATTGTTTAAACAACAATCTAAAATCAAATCCAGATAATAAATCAAGATATTTTCTCAACTGTAGTACCAACATTACCTTTGAACAGAAAAAAGGCTAAATTGGTTGGGATAGAAAAACTGAAAACATCAGTGATAGCTTTGAAGGATTTAGACACCTTTTATAAATTCTGTACACGCTCACTACTGTGGCACCCTATAAATGCTGCCCTACACCTATTATTGTGGTATCCCATATATGCTACCCCTACTGTGATATTATCTTCATCAATGTGACTGCTGTCTTGGTAGTACCATGCTACTAATGTACTTATTTCATTTCCATCTTCCTCTCCGGATTTTTCAAAAATTTCTTTTTAGCATGCTTCTAATAGCATGTTTGTTAGTTTGTTAGTTTGTTTGTTTGTATGTGTAGTACAAATCTTTGAATCGATTTTTCGACCACTTCTCATTGATCTTTTGACTTTAAATTTTGCACATAATCTTGAAGACAATATATGCCCCACAAGGATTTACCAAAAACATTCTCTTGGAAAAATAAATATGGGGGAAGTTTTAGAAAACTTTTTGGCAAGCATGGTTGGCCGTTGGTCTTCAAGGATTTGCAAAAAAAAATTTATAAAACATTTATATTTAAGAGGTTTTAGAAAAAAAATTGGGGAAGACAGGGGAGGTCATTGGCCCCCAAGGATTTTCCAAAAAGTTTTCTTTGAAGAAAAAGCCACTTTAATCAACATTTTGTTGTAGTATCTTACTATGTTAAGTCAGATTGGTTATTCTTACTCTAAATATACTTCTTAGATTTTCTCTATTTACCTCACAATTTTGGTTGTTTGAGGAAATGCGGTGGAATTTTGTGACGCATAAAAAGAATACTTTTCGTCATCCAATGAAGCTAAAATTTGGTGTATTGAATTGTTGTTGATGACAATGGATTCTATACAATTTTCAGATCGAGTTGACAAAATTTTATTAAAAATTTCCTCTGCCTTCACACACATACTCGCATACACACATGTCTATCTTAACATGATCTTCATGATAGCCAACAGTTAAGCATCCACACTCATGAAAACATACACACATGTCTATCTTGACAACAAGAAAAATGCATGCGAGCAATAATCTGATATCTCGAAATCAATTTTTTACAGTACAATCTAATCCTTGAATTTAGTTAAATTATCTGATTTAAGAAGTCAGCAAAGCTCAATAACTGTAAAATATCTTGAATTTACCATTTTATACACAAATTCATGTTGAAGCTGCAAGGTAGAAGAAAATATTTCTGTAAAGTTTGAATGTTTTGTTGTGCAAATACATACATTATCAACACCATGTGAGCAGTCAAATAAAGGATTTATAAAAAAAAAACTGTGAAAGGCTTGATTTTTGTATTGTTAGAGTATATGATAGCTTATGAACACTTTTTTCCAAAGACGATAGAAACTTGCTTCTTCAAAGGGTCATTTCACTTATATCAGAAGAAGAAGATGACCCACATTCCATTTCTTCAGCTACTCCTCTTGGCAGTTGCAGTCCAGTCAATCTACTCAAGAGGCAGTTTTCAGTACCAAACCCTACTGCTCAAAGATCCAGAACATCTTCTACTTCTTCAAGGTCAGGTCACATGAGAGGCAAAAGCTTATCAGAAAACCCCAATCTGAAGAGGTGATTTGTTTTTTTCAAGAGTATGTCAAGGTGGAGCAAAAGAATTATAATAATTTATATATTTAAATAGTGTACATTTAAAATTTAAATAACTTCATTATCAGAAGAAAACCTACCACTTCAACCAGTGAGCCTGAAACTCCTGTGAAGGTCAACAGAATCGATAGACTTATCGAAGACGAATCATCTGAGACTGGCAGTGTTAGTGAGATTTGTGATGTAATGAATCATTGATAGAAGCCAATAGATTTTATCATTTGAGTTATAATTTAGCATAAACACAACACTGCTACTACCAATGGGGTCAAAAATGACTCCAGGGGTAATTTGAAAAACTGCCCCTGCTACACCCATGATCAGAATTTGGTGAAATTTTTTGACTTTGTATAAATGTAACACCCCTACAAGACCATTGAATTTTTTTTAATTTTGTCACAAAATTTCACCAAATTCTGATCATTGTTATTATACCCTTGGTAGTAGCAGGGTTAAAAATTTGCATAAATTGTTTATCAAACACTACATTGACTAAACTTTGTTTGCACAGGTGAAATTTTCTGTCTACCTGTCTTTCGTTAAATCAATTGGATTTCTTCTCGCAAGTACTTTCCTTGTTTTCTTCATTTTTTCACAAGCTTCCTCTCTTCTCTCTAACTTCTGGCTTAGTATGTGGACCAACGATCCAATCATCAAAAATGCAAGTTTTTACATGAATACTTCTGAGTTTACAAACAGACAAGCCATTTACCTGGGTGGTTATGGAGGATTCGGATTGCTGCAAGGTTTGTTTATAAAGCAGCTAATTGTAATGTTGTAGATTGAGTTACAGAGAAGTCTTTTTTTATATTTCAGTTTGAATCTATTTCTTCTTATGAATGACTTGTTTTTACAGTGGTTTTCATCTTGATCTTTGCCTTGTTGGGGGCAGAAATGAATATTCGATCATCAAGAAAATTGCATGGAAATCTTTTGTCTAACATCCTCAAATCTCCCATGTCCTTCTTTGACACCACTCCAATTGGAAGAATCTTAAACAGATTCTCCAAGGATGTTGAAACGGTAGAGTAGAAATAATTCATTCTGTGGATGAAGAGGATTAAATTAAATTTGATTAAATAAAAATATTGGTGTTAATATTGATAAAAGTGAATCTGAATATTTTTTTCTAGATTGATAATATCATAATGAGCATCATTGAATCCTGGCTTACTGATCTGTTCAACATAATAGCCACCGTCATAGTCATAGGCTATACGACACCTGTTTTTTTACTGGTTGTCATACCTGTATTTTTTATCTACTACTTTGTACAGGTGAGTTTGTATAGTTTAATAGCTTCAGCAGCATACTGCTGCTAACTGGATTTACTAGGTATGCTTGGACCGTTAATTTTCAATATTGTTATTTCCAGAGCTTCTATGTTCCAACAACAAGGCAGTTGAAACGTCTTGAATCGACTTCCCGCTCACCTATTTATGTACATTTTAGCGAGTCTATTGCTGGTGCAAGTGTTATCAGGGCGTTTGGAAGACAGCGCGAGTTTATCACTAAGTCACAAGAACTTGTTGATAACAACTTGACAGCCTACTTTGCTAACATTTCTTCTAACAGGTTATAATGGTGGTTGTTTGTTTGTTAGGGGGTGATGATAGTGATAGTAAGTAGTGCAGAAATGTATTGAAAGGGTTAAGTTTAGTTTTTTTAAAAATTTCTATTTTTGTTTCCCTCTCTCTCTCTCTCTTTCTTTTTCTCTCTTGTTTTTTTTTCTGGTCCCAATCCTACACATAACTCTATTGCTTACCCTAGGGTTAGCATACATCCGGTAGCTAAGGTACAGAATCAAAACTCTATCTAAGCCTTATGTGTTGTAGTAAACTGTGATTGAACAAAATTTTCTATATTTTCCTGGCGACATCATTGTTATGAATGTTAAAATCGCCAGTGATCTTTAGCAGTGTCAAGTAGTGTGCCAGATGCTCCAGTAGGTTGTCAACAATGCATTTGATGCGATGCAGGAAACCTGATCAGCATAGGACAACAACGATGGCGTTAAATCTAGCATGTTAGATATAGTCAGCAATTACTTTGAACATCATAAAACTCGAAATTTGTAATGGTCATGCATACAATGAAGCATCGAACATGAGTCAGACACTGAGAAGAGTGTCTTTTTTACGTGGTCCTGCCTTTTCAAAAAATCTGAATTCAATTTGAATTTATCATTATGACTGCAACTTGACAAAAAATTACTACTTTGATTATGTACAGACTAGCAGTGCCCGTAGCGGCTTCGCTCGCATGAAATTAGAGAATTTGAACCGTGCATCCATAGGTGTCGGCTTGGCCCGTCGACAACTTGGCCCAGCCCGTTTCAAAACCAAAATTCCTGGCCCGGCACGGCCCGTCTAATTTGGGCCCGGCCCGTTTTTACTGGCCTAGAAATTCTATATACTTGATGAAAAACTTCGGCCCGTTCCACGTTGACTTCAGGTTTGGCCCGGCCCGTCTGAAGACCCTAAAACTACAAAAATGACTATATGCTTAGTGAAAAACCTCGGCCCGTACCACCTTGATTTAAGGTTTAGCCTGGCCCGTAAGAAGACCCTAAAATAACGGCTTGGCACGACCGGTGATAAACTGGACTCAGCTACTTTAAACCGGCACAAAACCTCAAAATACTAAGTTTTACATCTGTAATGCTTGCAGTTGTTGAGTAGCAGTTATTTTAAAATCAAATAACCCTTATTTTGACCCCACATTTGAAGTCATGGAAACCAAAGTTTTAAAAAATGGTGAAACACTTATATCGTTATTTTTTGAGGCACTGGTGGCAGAGCGGTTGAGCGTTCGCCTGTCGATCGTTAGGAAATTAGAGAGTTTGAACCGTGCATCCATAGTAGAGATCATTTTTTTAGGTCTCGGCTCGGCCCGTCGACAAATTAGCCCAGCTCGTTTTAAAAATCCAAACTCCTGGCCCAGCACAGCCCGTCTGAATTAGGCCCGGCCCATTTTTACAGGCCTAGAAGTTCTATATACTTGATGAAAAACTTCGGCCCGTCCCACCTTGACCTCAGGTTTGGCCCGGCCAAACTGAAGACCCTAAAATCACTAAAATATCTATATACTTGGTGAAAAACCTCGGCCCGTCCCACTTTGATTTAAGGTTTGGCCTGGCCCGTGTGAAGACTTTAAAATAACGGCTTGGCCCGGCCGATGATAAACTGGACTTAGCTACTTTTAACCGGCACAAAACTTCAAAATACTAATTTTTACATTTGTAGCACTTACAGTTTGTGAGTAGCAAATAACCCTTATTTCCACCCCACATTTGAGGTCCTGGAAACCAAATTTTCAAAAAATGCTAAAACACGTATTTCATTATTTTTGGAGTAGAAACTAAATACTAATTTTTACTTCTGTAGCATTAACAGTTTTTGAGTAGCAGCTACTTTAAAAACCAAATAACCCAAAAAATGATAAAACACGTATATTTTTTTTTGAGTAGATACTAAGTATTAATTTTTACATCTGTGGCAATTACAGTTGTTGAGTAGCAGTTACTTTAAAAACCAAATAACCCTATTTTCCACCCCACATTTGAAGTCCTGGAAACCAAATTTTCAAAAAATTGTGAAACCCGTATATCATTATTTTTAGAGTAGAAACTAAATACTAATTTTTATTTTTGTAGCATTAACAGTTTTTGAGTAGAAGCTACTTTAAAAACCAAATAACCCAATTTTCCAACCCACATTTGAGGTCCGGGAAACCAAATTTGTAAAAAATGGTGAAACACGTATATTTTTAGAAAAGAAACTAAATAATAATTTTTACATCTGTGGTATTTACTGTTTTTGAGTAGCAGTTACTATGAAAGACAATTAGCCCTATTTTCCACTCCACATTTGAAGTCCTGGAAACCAAATTTTCAAAAAATGCTAAAACCCGTATATCATTATTTTTAGAGTAGAAACTAAATACTAATTTTTACTTTTGTAGCATTAACAGTTTTTGAGTAGAAGCTACTTTAAAAACCAAATAACCCAATTTTCCAACCCACATTTGAGGTCCGGGAAACCGAATTTTCAAAAAATGGTGAAACACGTATCTTTTTATTTTTTAAAAAGAATCTATATACCAAATTTCAAAATCTCCTCATTTTTGGTTTTCGAGATATACATTGTTTTAGAAAAAAGTTTGTTTTCCAGTTTTTTCCCCTCAGGAGCAAAATTTTCAAAAATCCTTTCTTAGCGGATGTTTACGCTATAAAAGTAATATAAGTTCCAAATTTCACGTTCCTAGGATGAGGCGTTTGAGCTCGGCGTTGATTATCAGTCAGTCAGGACATGTTCTTTTATATATATAGATGGTTGAGTTTTCTTTTGGATTTGATGGGCGGAGTTATCATCTTCTGTGCTGCCATTCTTGCTGTCCTTGGACGAAATACTTTGTCACCCTCCATTGTTGGTCTCTCATTATCTTATGCCCTGCAGGTTTGGTTTTCTTATTTTTATTTATTTTTTCCTATTTCATCCTTATATTAAATTATTAAAACAGCTAACAGAATCTTTATCTTGGGTGGTTCGAATGAGTTCTCAGCTAGAAATCAACATTATCTCTGTTGAGAGGATTAAAGAATATACTGAGACACCTTCTGAAGTAATATTTTCATCATTATTATCAAAATGATTTTCATAATTCCAATTTTATTTCTCTAAACTTATTTTCATCATTTCCATCAGCATTTTTTTCATTCACCACTTTTCTAGGAATTTTTTATTTTAAATTTCATAGGCTGATTGGCACGTCGGGAAAGTAGACCCTCCCAATAATTGGCCACAGAATGGAAGTGTGAGATTTGACAATTTTGGGCTGAGATACAGGTCTGGACTTGATTTAGTTTTGAAAAACTTGAACTTTGAAGTCAGACCTGGTGAAAAGGTATGTTGTATAAAGTAAATCTTCAAGGATCATATTGAAAAATTTATTATCATTGTAATTGAAAAAGTATAGTTTGTAGAAATTAATATATTAAGAAACTAGCAGGGTACCTGGCATTTCTTGTGGTTTTTAGAGGTTTTTCTATCGTTTTTCTCTCTTGCTCCTGTTTCCTTTCCCGCTTGCTCTCATGCTCCCGGTCGCCTTCCCGCCCTCTGTCACTTTCTCTTTCCCGCTCGCTCTTTCTCCCATTGCTTTCTTGTACCCGTTCCCACTCATTTTCCAGTTCCCGTTTCCACTCGCTCTCCCGCTCCGCTCATTTTTTGACCAATTTCAATTTTTTTCACTATAATTTTCTCCCATTGACTCTCAAGGTTGTGTAAAAATTTCATTACGATTGAATGAATGGTGTAACAATGCATCAAGGACATGCATACATACATACATACATACATACAGACGGTCATTTTTGTATATATAACTTTGTTTTTTGAAACAAATAATGGCAAACAACCTAGAAGGTTAAATACAATTAACCATAAATCTTAGTTACATCATTGAAATTAATTTGATGCAGGTGGGCATAGTGGGTCGTACAGGTGCCGGAAAAAGCTCCACAACATTGGCACTGTTCCGCTTGATTGAAGCATCAGAGGGACGCATTATCATTGATGACATTGACGTCTCCTTACTTGCCCTCTACAAGCTCAGATCCAATCTTACTGTTTTGCCACAAGTATATTTTTGAGATTGTGCTGTTTTTTAATTGAAATTAGAAACTTTTTATTGTTATATTTCAGGTTTTGTTTCATTGTTATTTTTGTAAACAAAATCACACAGTCAATTTTAACACAAAAGAAGTCATAATGTCTGCTACAACAAAACTGATCACACAATTACAGCTACAACAAAACTGATCACACAATTACAGCTACCACAAAACTGATCACACAGCTACCACAGAAATTATCACATGGCTACCACAAAAATGATCATGCAAGTAGTTCCACCAGGAATGTGATTGCAATATTAACAGGAATGTGATCACAAAATTACAGTTACCAAAATATTTAAGATCAGTGTTTGTTAAAAAACAGTTTTATTTACTTAAAATGTATTAATTTTAAAATTTGCCCAAGACAGAATTTAATTCCAGTCCTTCATTTTAAAACATTTCTACCAAAACTTTTATTACAAACTTTTATTTAGGTTACAATCTCTGTTTGTGTGTGTGTGTGTGCTTTCTCTGCACGCAAATCTTGCAAGTGAAATTTAACCAGCTTTTTGACAAGCTAGGAAGCTGAAACTTTCAGCATAGCTTCATATTGAATGACAATACATGATTCAATAAAAAAAAACTCAATTTGAACATCTTTCGTATTTCTAAATCGAGTGTATTTGAAATCAAAATTTGTGTTGAAAAACTCGTTTTTCATTTACTTGTTTGATTGCCTTAAGAGATCTCTTGCGATTCACAAGCAAGCTTTCATTCTGTTAAAAAACACACACATACATAATTCTTGAGTTTGTGTGATTCCATCTCATATATTTTTATATATTCTTGGAACAAATTTATAAATGTAAATTTAGTTATAATTGAACTTTTGGAACTGACTACGATTACAGTTTAGACAATATTAAATCATTCAATCATTATTCATGAATATTTACAAAACATTCACTTAAAAAAAAAGTTTGACAATGTTTAACATAGCGTTGATCGTTTAACTTCTAAACCCCGCCCGAATCACTTTATCCAACTTAGGATCCTGTTTTGTTTTCGGGAAGTCTGAGGATGAACTTAGACCCTACTGACAAGCATCAAGATGAGGCCATCTGGCGAGCTCTCGAGCAAGCAAATCTGAAAAATTATGTCACCTCTCTACCAAACCAACTGGATTTTGAGTGCACTGAAGGAGGAGATAATATGAGGTTTGTAGATAAATAGATAAGCAATGATTGTGACCATACTTAGTTTGCAATTTAGTGAAATTAATTGGAATATTTACTTTTTAAGTGTTATAGAAATTGATGCAGCCAGGCTTTTATTACGTTTTTGATAAAAAAAGTCACAAGTATGTAAGTTGATAACTTTTTGCTTATTTTAAGCTTTTTCTTTAATTATTTTACCCTAATTGGTGGCATAATATAGTAGTTGGGGTTTTGGTTGTAGAGGACGTCAAATCGTCGGCGGCGGCGCGCCGGTCTGTTTCGATTGGCGGCGCGCTGACCAACTTTATCCGGCGGCGGATAGTCTCCTTCTCTTTCTCTCTTTCTTGCCCTCTCTTTTTCTCTTTCATAGCTTCCCATGAAGATTCACTCATGTGAATGTTGCGAACACATTAAAAACACATTAATGCCAGATGCCAATGTCACGGTCAAGAAACTTCCTACTTAATTATAGTTCAAACTTGAATTTATAGATAAGTATTTTTGGTACCAAATTGGTTATAGGAAAATTTGCTCATGTAAAAACCTATTTAACTCTACAGTTTCTGTACAAAAAGTGATGCTTAAATTATACCCAGCAGTGGAAAGTTATAAACCAAGAAAAATAATATTATAAATTACATTGTTAAATTAAACTTTAATTACACAATAATGGGTTGAAATAACTTTGGAAATTTTAGCTAAGAACAATTTGATCGCGGACATTTTACATAGCGCTAAAAATTGTAAAAAGAAAAGCAAATAAAATACACGTTTTATCATTGTTCTGTTGATCATGGAACCGAGAGAATGATAGAGAAAACTTTATTTGTTTGTGATCGTGCCTGAATGAAAAAGAGGGTAAAAGAGAGGCTTAATTCGTGCGCGCGTGCGTGTGTGTGTGTGATAGAAAGAGAACCCGGTAATGGCGAGTATCTCAAATGGTTAAATCTAAAATGACTAACGGGGCTGCTCGGAGTTTTTAGAGGTTTTCCCATCATTTTTCTCTCACCTTTTCCCTCCCTCTGTTTCCTTTCCTTTCCTATTTGTTTTCCCGTTCTCGCACACACGGCCGCTGAATGCCCCGCTGCCACTGGCTCTCCCGTTCCCATTCCCGCTCACACTCTCATTCGCTTGCCCAATCCCACTCTCTCTTCAGCTCCCGCTTCATTTTTTTCTAATTTTTTTGCCATAAAACTTTAAATAGATTTCTTAAAAATTGATTGAAACATAAATAATACAAACTTATTTTTGCCTTTTTGATGTTCGCTTTTTTTATTGTTCGTCTTTTTTAGTTTCGCCCTTTTCATTTTCGCTCTTATTATCGTGCGCTCTTTTTAGCATTCGCCATTTTTAGTTTCGCTCTTTTGTGTTCGCCTTTTTGTTTTCGCCCTTATGTTTTCGCCCTTTTGATAGTAAACCATTAGACTTAGCTCTCTGATTACTTTTCTGTTGGAATTAGAGGAACGCAATGCTTATCACAATTGTTTATGCCTGAGTAGTTTTGAAATTAATGGGTTGATAATACTACAGTATTAGCTGTATATTTAAACTTTTTTACCTTTCTCTTTCACCAGCATGGGTCAACGTCAGCTGGTGTGCCTTGGACGAACCCTTCTTCATAAAACATCAATCTTGATTCTTGATGAGGCCACAGCAGCAGTTGACCTTGAAACGGACAAGGTCATCCAAGAAACCATCAGGACTCAATTCAGTGACTGCACTATCCTCACCATTGCCCACAGGATCAATACTATTCTCAACTGTGATAGGTTAGCTAATTCAACCAATGGTATATTTTAGTTTGCAACAATTTTGATTTTATTAATTTCAATTCTTTTTGCGATTTTTTTGATTCAATTGGTAAACATGGTAAAAAAATTTTTAATTTTCTTTTCAGAGTCATTGTCATGGACAAAGGAAGTGTTGTTGAGTTTGATTCGCCACAGATTTTACTTGGGAATAAAAATTCAATGTTTTTTGGCCTTGCTAAAGATGCAGGCATCGTTTCATAAAATTGCATGAATGCTTGCACAGTTTGGTTCAAAAGCTGGAATGATGATATTGTTTTGATGCATATTTTGCTCTGCATTTTCGTCTATAAAAGGGCAGCCTTCTCAAATTTAAAAACTCTGGCAGTATTAAAATTTAGCTAGCATTGATGGGATCCAATATTATTTTTCTTCATTTTTTTATTAAACTAATTTTTGCAACTAAAGTTGTACTTTGAAATGATTGAGTTTCTGTTTACTTGTATTGATAGATATTATAAGTTGAAGTCCATGGTGCTATAATGAGATTGTCTTAATGAAGAGTCACACTATTAAAGCGTTTATTTTGCTCACAATTGCTATAAAGGTGGAGAGAAAGTAAATTAAATGCTTTTTGGCCTTATTACCTCAACACCAGAATGAGTTATGTAAACATAAATTGTTTTTGTATTATGATTTATGAATCAATTGCTTTAACTATATCTTTAATTATACCAATTTGTTTTAATATATGAACTTTCAAATGATATGTCATAAAAGTGTTTTGAATGATTTAATTGTCAAGTATTTAAAAAAAATATTCTAATTCAACAATAGAGTCCTCAGGTAGGTCAGTAACATGAATGGCATTTGTAGTTTTTGTTGTTCCATACACTGCCCTGAGAGTTCCAGGCCTCAATTTTGTGCCAACACATTAAATTAATTATATATATATATATATATATATATATATATATATATATATATATATATATATATATATATATATATATATATATATGCATTTATATATATATATATATACATATATATATATATATATATATATATATATATATATATATATATATACATATATATACATATATATATATATATATATATATAAAGAACATGTCCTGACTGACTGACTGATAATCAACGCCGAGCTCAAACGCCTCATCCTAGGAACGTGAAATTTGGAACTTATATTACTTTTATAGCGTAAACATCCGCTAAGAAAGGATTTTTGAAAATTTTGCTCCTGAGGGGAAAAAACTGGAAAACAAACTTTTTTCTAAAACAATGTATATCTCGAAAACCAAAAATGAGGAGATTTTGAAATTTGGTATATAGATTCTTTTTGAAAAATAAAAAAATACGTATTTCACCATTTTTTGAAAATTCGGTTTCCCGGACCTCAAATGTGGGTTGGAAAATTGGGTTATTTGGTTTTTAAAGTAGCTTCTACTCAAAAACTGTTAATGCTACAGGAGTAAAAATTAGTATTTAGTTTCTACTCCAAAAATAATGAAATACGTGTTTTAGCATTTTTTGAAAATTTGGTTTCTAGGACTTCAAATGTGGGGTGGAAAATAGGGCTAATTGTCTTTTATAGTAACTGCTACTCAAAAACAGTAAATACCACAGATGTAAAAATTATTATTTAGTTTCTTTTCTAAAAATAAAGATATACGTGTTTCACCATTTTTTACAAATTTGGTTTTCCCGGACCTCAAATGTGGGTTGGAAAATTGGGTTATTTGGTTTTTAAAGTAGCTTCTACTCAAAAACTGTTAATGCTACAAAAGTAAAAATTAGTATTTAGTTTCTACTCTAAAAATAATGATATACGGGTTTCACAATTTTTTGAAAATTTGGTTTCCAGGACTTCAAATATGGGGTGTAAAATAGGGTTATTTGGTTTTTAAAGTAACTGCTACTCAACAACTGTAATTGCCACAAAAAAGATATACGTGTTTCATCATTTTTTGGGTTATATGGTTTTTAAAGTAGCTGCTACTCAAAAACTGTTAATGCTACAGAAGTAAAAATTAGTATTTAGTTTCTACTCCAAAAATAATGAAATACGTGTTTTAGCATTTTTTGAAAAATTTGGTTTTCAGGACCTCAAATGTAAGGTGCAAAATAGAGTTATTTGATTTTAAAAATTACTGCTACTCAAAAACTGTAAGTGGTAATATATATACATATATATATATATATATTCATACATATATAAATATATATACATATATATATATATACATTCATACACACATATATATATATACATATATATACATGTGTATGAATGTATATATATATATATGTATATATATACATATATATATATACATATATATATATATAAATATTTATATATATATATATATATATATATATATATATATATATATCTATATATATATAAAAGAACATGTCCTGACTGACTGACTGACTGACTGACTGACTGACTGACTGACTGACTGACTGACTGACTGACTGACTGACTGACTGACTGACTGACTGACAGATGACTGACTGATAATCAACGCCGAGCTCAAACGCCTCATCCTAGGAACGAGAAATTTGGAACTTATATTACTTTTATAGCGTAAACATCCGCTAAGAAAGGATTTTTTAAAATTTTGCTCCTGAGGGGAAAAAACTGGAAAACAAACTTTTTTCTAAAACAATGAATATCTCGAAAACCAAAAATGAAGAGATTTTGAAATTTGGTATATAGATTCTTTTTGAAAAATAAAAAGATAAGTGTTTCACCATTTTTTGAAAATTCGGTTTCCCGGACCTCAAATGTGGGTTGGAAAATTGGGTTATTTGGTTTTTAAAGTAGCTTCTACTCAAAAACTGTTAATGCTACAGGAGTAAAAATTAGTATTTAGTTTCTACTCCAAAAATAATGAAATACGTGTTTTAGCATTTTTTGAAAATTTGATTTCCAGGACTTCAAATGTGGGGTTGAAAATAGGGTTATTTGTTTTTTAAAGTAACTGCTACTCAAAAACTGTAAATACCACAGATTTAAAAATTAGTATTTAGTTTCTATTCTAAAAATAAAGATATACGTGTTTCACCATTTTTTTTTATAAATTTGGTTTCCAGGACCTTAAATTTGGGCTGGACAATAGGATTACTTGGTTTTTAGAGTAACTGATACTCAAAAACTGTAAATGCTACAAAAGTAAAAATTAGTATTTAGTTTCTACTCTAAAAATAATGATATACGTGTTTCACTATTTTTTGAAAATTTGGTTTTCAGGACCTCAAATGCGGAGTGGAAAATTGGGTTACTTGGTGTTTAAAGTAACTGCTACTCAAAAACTGTAAATGCTACAAAAGTAAAAATTAGTATTTAGTTTCTACTCTAAAAATAAGGATATATGAAATTTTGGTTTTCATGATCTCAAATGTGGGGTGGAAAAAGGTTTCTTTGGTTTTTAAAGTAACTGCTACTCAAAAACTGTGAATGCTACAGATGTCAAAATTAGTATTTAGTATTTACTCAAAAAATAACGATATAAGTGTTTCAGCATTTTTTAAAAATTTGGTTTCCAGGACCTCAAATGTGGGGTGGAAATAAGGGTTATTTGATTTCAAAATAACTGCTACTCAAAAACTGTAAGTGCTACAAATGTAAAAATTAGTATTTTGAAGTTTTGTGCCGGTTAAAAGTTACTAAGTCCAGTTTATCACCGGTTGGGCCAAGCCGTTGTTTTAGAGTCTTCACACGGGCCAGGCTAAACCTTAAATCAAAGTGGGACGGGCCGAGGTTTTTCACCAAGTATATAGATATTTTAGTGATTTTAGGGTCTTCAGTTGGGCCGGGCCAAACCTGAAGTCAAGGTGAGACGGGCCGAAGTTTTTCATCAAGTATATAGAACTTCTAGGCCTGTAAGAATGGGCTGGGCCTAATTCAAACGGGCTGTTCCGGGCCAGAAGTTTAGGTTTTTAAAACGGGCTGGGCTAAGTTGTCGACGGGCCGAGCCGAGACCTAAAAAATTGATCTCTACTATAGATGCACGGTTCAAACTCTCTAATTTCATGCGAGCGAAGCCGCTACGGGCACTGCTAGTATATATATATATATAAAGAACATGTCCTGACTGACTGACTGATAATCAACGCCGAGCTCAAACGCCTCATCCTAGGAACGTGAAATTTGGAACTTATATTACTTTTATAGCGTAAACATCCGCTAAGAAAGGATTTTTGAAAATTTTGCTCCTGAGGGGAAAAAACTGGAAAACAAACTTTTTTCTAAAACAATGTATATCTCGAAAACCAAAAATGAGGAGATTTTGAAATTTGGTATATAGATTCTTTTTGAAAAATTAAAAGATACGTGTTTCACCATTTTTTGAAAATTCGGTTTCCCGGACCTCAAATGTGGGTTGGAAAATTGGGTTATTTGGTTTTTAAAGTAGCTTCTACTCAAAAACTGTTAATGCTACAGGAGTAAAAATTAGTATTTAGTTTCTACTCCAAAAATAATGAAATACGTGTTTTAGCATTTTTTGAAAATTTGGTTTCCAGGACTTTAAATGTAGGGTGGAAAATAGGGCTAATTGTCTTTTATAGTAACTGCTACTCAAAAACTGTAAATACCACAGATGTAAAAATTATTATTTAGTTTCTTTTCTAAAAATAAAGATATACGTGTTTCACCATTTTTTACAAATTTGGTTTCCCGGACCTCAAATGTGGGTTGGAAAATTGGGTTATTTATTTGGTTTTTAAAGTAGCTTCTACTCAAAAACTGTTAATGCTACAACTGTAATTGCCACAGATGTAAAAATTAATACTTAGTATCTACTCAAAAAAAAAGATGTACGTGTTTCATCATTTTTTAGGTTATTTGGTTTTTAAAGTAGCTGCTAATCAAAAACTGTTAATGCTACAGAAGTAAAAATTAGTATTTAGTTTCTACTCCAAAAATAATGAAATACGTGTTTTAGCATTATTTGAAAATTTGGTTTCCATGACCTCAAATGTGGGGTGGAAATAAAGGGTTATTTGATTTCAAAATAACTGCTACTCACAAACTGTAAGTGCTACAAATGTAAAAATTAGTATTTCGAAGTTTTGTACCGATTAAAAGTAGCTAAGTCCAGTTTATCATCGGCCGGGCCAAGCCGTTATTTTAGAGTCTTCACACGGGCCAGGCCAAACCTTAAATCAAAGTGGGACGGGCCGAGGTTTTTCACCAAGTATATAGATATTTTAGTGATTTTAGGGTCTTCAGTTTGGCCGGGCCAAAGCTGAGGTCAAGGTGGGACGGGCCGAAGTGGGCCTAATTCAGACGGGCTGTGCTGGGCCAGGAGTTTGGGTTTTTAAAACGGGCTGGGCTAATTTGTCGACGGACCGAGCCGAGACCTAAAAAAATGATCTCTACTATGGATGCATGGTTCAAACTCTCTAATTTCGTGCGAGCGAAGCCGCTACGGGCACTGCTAGTCTATATATATAAAAATGAATGTTTGTATTTATGTATGTTAATGTCCTTTAGGCATTGCTACACCATTCATCCGATCGTAATGAAATTTTCACACAACTTTGAGAGTCAAGGGGAAAGTAAAATAAAAATAAAAAATTTGAAATCCGTCACAAAATGAACGGAGCGGAGCGGGTGAGCGAGCGGGAACTATATATATATGTATGTGCGTATGTATGTGTGTATGTATGTATGTGTATGTGCATGTATGTGTGTCTGTGTGTGTGTTTATGTATGTACTAGCGGAGATACCCGGCGTTGCCCGGGTTTTTTAGAGGTTTTTCTAATGTTTGTCTCTTTCTCTCCCGTTTCCTTTCCCACCTGCTTTCCCACTCCCGTTCGCTTTCCCGTTTTCGGTCGTTTTCCCGCTCCCGGTCGCTTTCCCGCTCCCGGTCGCTTTCCCGCTCCCGGTCGCTTTCCCGCTCCCGGTCGCTTTACCACTCCCGGTCGCTTTCCCGCTCACGTTTGCTCTCCCATTCCCGCTCACGCTTGCTTTTCCGTTCCCGCTCGCTGTCCGTTCCGGGTCGCTTTCCCGTTTCTATAATAGACAAACTAACCCACAAACATTCATATATATAGTCTTAGCAAATCTATTTTACGTTTTATAGGCTAACAGAAGTTATGAAAGAATGGAAAAGAAAAAATGAGCGTGAACGGGAGAGCAACCGGGAATGGGAGAGCAAGCATGACCGGGAACGGGAGAGCAAGCGTGAGCGGGAACGGGAAAGCGACCGGGAACGGGAAAGCGACCGGGAACGGGAAAGCGACCGGGAACGGGAAAGCGACCGGGAACGGAAAAGCCACCGGGAACGGGAAAGCGACCGGGAACGGGAAAGCGACCGGGAACGGGAAAGCGACCGGGAACGCGGAAAGCGACCGGGAACGCGGTGTAAGATGAAGATAATTCATCTTACGTATTTTTCATAGTATTTGTTTATTTTATTTTATTATGTGTGCATTTTATTAGGATTGGATATTTCGTAACAATAAGTCATATATATATGTATATGTATATATATATATATATATGTATATATATATATGTTTTTATATATATGTATGTGTGTATGTGTGTGCGTATTTACTAATTTTTTTTATCTAGAAATTATATGTATATATATATATATATATATATGTATATATATATATATCTTTTTCCTGATTTTGATTGGTAAGAATGTAAATATTATTTTGTGGATGAATTTTGAGAAACTAGACAGTGTGTTATAAAGTTGAGTGTTCGAGAAGAAAAATAAAAGTTTAAAGAGACGTGCTGCAGAGAGAAATTGGAATTTACAAAAGATTTGTTAGAACCGTGCGAAATTCTACAAAGTGAGAGAATTCAGTTTTATTTGAGTCCAGTTAAAAGATTTATTTTTCAAGGGAGAATAATTAAGTTAAAATAAATTCGAGAAATATTGTGATATAAATAACTTCGACTTTAACGTTACGAATCGCTAGAAAGCATATTCCTCTACGTTTACATTGGTGACCTCGACGTATTTACGCATTTTCATACGTAAATATATTTTTTCTGAAGTTGTTTGATCACAAGTGACCGAATTTTTTTTTTCGTTTGTACAAAATGTCTGACGAGAAATTCATTGCGATGGGACAGGCTCTAGGCTATTCCGGGGAAGATTTAAGGAATTACGTCAAAGAGTTAAAGGATGAAGAAAGAGTTAAGAGATTAGAAGAACGTGAAGAAAAAAAACAAGAACGGGAAGAGCGGGAACGGGAACGTGAACACGAAGAGAAGAAGACTCAAGAAGCTAAAGAAGAGCGGGAACGGGAACGTGAACACGAAGAGAAGAAGACTCAAGAAGCTAAAGAAGAGCGGGAACGGGAACGTGAAGAGGCAGAGAGACAGAGGCAGCATGAATTGGAATTGAAAAAGCTGGAATTAGAGGCCCTAACGAAAAAAGAGCCAAAGGTAGAGGCAACAAAGATTCCTTATCCAAAGTTTTCTGAAGGTGATGACATCGACGCATTTTTGCTGAGATTTGAGTCATTGGCAAAAGCCAATGGTCACCCTCAGAAGGATTGGGGAATGCTTCTAGGGTCGTTGCTTAGTGCGAAGACTTTGGAAGTGTTTGGCCAACTTAGCGATAGTCAGATGCAGGACTACAGAACGGCAAAGGAGGCACTCCTTCGTCGTTTTGGGAAGTCAGCGGAAGACTATCGCATAATGTTTCGAGAGTCAATGCCTGAAACGGAGGAGACCTGGGAACATTATCTAGTGCGGCTAGATAGCCACCTCAGGCGCTGGGTAGATCTCGCGGGCAAACAAAATCTGTTGTTTTTGTTTCTGAAAGAGCAGTTTTTCGGAAAGTGCCCGGCGGGAATGGTCGAATATTTGTTGGATAAAGAGAGCATAGATGTCAATGAGCTGTGCCTTTGGGTAAACAAGTACAGCCAAGCCCATCCAGAGAAGAGGTTGGCAAAATTGGACAGCAATAGCAGGATGGGTTGGAACCGGGGTCAGTCGGTCAGTGACGCCAAAATGGTTGAACCTCGCTGCTACAACTGTCATCAAACGGGGCACATGGCAAGAGAGTGTCGGCAGAGTAGCCCTAGTATTCCTGTACTTTTTCAAACACGGAAAGAGACGACTACGTCAGCACCATGCAAGGATTCCGGTGTTGTGAATGCATGCGCTGCCATGGTGATGGAAGAAAAAATGGATGAGGTGGAATTGAAGTGTGGATGCATTTTTCCTGTCATTGCGGATGGCTGTTTGCACTCAGGAGAAAAATTTAAATTAACCAGAGGGTTTGTGAACAGAAAACCGGTAAAAGTTTTGAGGGACACTGGCTGTACTTCCATAATAGTAAAGGAATCATTAGTGCACCCGCGTCAGATGACCGGAAGAACAAGACCCTGTGTTTTGATCGACGGCACAGTTCGAGTAGCTCCAACAGCAGTGGTAAAAATCAAAACAGACTGGTTCAGAGGAACTAGAGAGGTGGTCTGCATGAAAAACCTACTTTGCGATCTCGTGCTGGGAAATGTTGAAGGGGTAAGAGGTTTTGATGCAATGGCGGCAGGAAAACGCTTTGGTCGGAAACCACAGAAATCCGCTTCCAACTACGACAGCACTCAGAGGAATGATCAGGTAAATTTTGGAAAATCGTCGGCTAACTCGGAGCTGTATCAAAGCAAGGAAAGAAACACGTCTGCCATTTCAAAAGTAGGAAATAAAGTTGAGGCAAAAGTTCAAGCTTTGAATCCGCCAAAAGAAAGACCAAGGCTCAATCTTCTGCCTAGAAGCCAACATGGAGGGGTGGGGAAAGTTGGAAAGTTGAATTCGGCAATCTTCGGAGATGCCCGCCCTGTTGACACAGCACGCAGAGAGATAGAGATTGAGAATAAGTTGAAAGGAAACTATTTCAAAGGCAAGGAGAACATCGGTGCTGACTTTCTTAGTCGTAAAGAGAGTGACGATGTAATCAAGAAACACTGACGCGTTTCTTTTTTCGAAGAGGGGGGATATGTAAGATGAAGATAATTCATCTTACGTATTTTTCATAGTATTTGTTTATTTTATTTTATTATGTGTGCATTTTATTAGGATTGGATATTTCGTAACAATAAGTCATATATATATGTATATGTATATATATATATATATATGTATATATATATATGTTTTTATATATATGTATGTGTGTATGTGTGTGCGTATTTACTAATTTTTTTTATCTAGAAATTATATGTATATATATATATATATATATATATATGTATATATATATATATCTTTTTCCTGATTTTGATTGGTAAGAATGTAAATATTATTTTGTGGATGAATTTTGAGAAACTAGACAGTGTGTTATAAAGTTGAGTGTTCGAGAAGAAAAATAAAAGTTTAAAGAGACGTGCTGCAGAGAGAAATTGGAATTTACAAAAGATTTGTTAGAACCGTGCGAAATTCTACAAAGTGAGAGAATTCAGTTTTATTTGAGTCCAGTTAAAAGATTTATTTTTCAAGGGAGAATAATTAAGTTAAAATAAATTCGAGAAATATTGTGATATAAATAACTTCGACTTTAACGTTACGAATCGCTAGAAAGCATATTCCTCTACGTTTACACGCGGAAAGCGACTGGAATCGGGAGAGCAAGCTTGGAAGGAAACGCGAGCAAGAGAGAAAATCGATAACAAAACTTCTGAGCGGGAAAGCGACCGGGAGCTGGAAAACGACCGAGAGCGGAAAAGCGACCGGGAACGCGACGAAAACGGGAAAGTGGAGAAGGAAACGGGAGCGAGAGGGACAAACATTAGAAAAACCTCTAAAAACCCCGGGCAACGCCGGGTAACCCCGCTAGTATATATATAAAAGAGTATTTTGAACTGTCTGATTAATTTGATTTGATTAATTTTAATTGATTTAAGGCCTAATTCAAGTCGGAAACATTAAATTCATCTATTGTCATCCAGAATAAAGTTTTCCTGAAAGTTTTAGAGCTCTAGGTGGTCGAAAAGTGGGAAAGCGACCGGGAGCGTGGGAGCAAGGGTTTACTATCAAAAGGGCGAAAACATAAGAGCGAAAACAAAAGGGCGAACACAAAAGAGCGAAACTAAAAATGGCGAATGCTAAAAAGAGCGCACGATAATAAGAGCGAAAATGAAAAGGGCGAAACTAAAAAAGGCGAACAATAAAAAAAGCGAACATCAAAAAGGCGAAAATAAGTTTGTATTATCTATGTTTCAATAAATTTTTAAGAAATCTATTTAAAGTTTTATGGGCAAAAAAATGGAAAAAAAATGAAGGGATAGCGGAAGAACGAGTGGGATTGCGCAAGTGAGTGAGAGTGTGAGCGGGAAAGGGAGAGCGAGTGGCAGCGGGGCATTCAGGGACCGTATGTGCGAGAACGGGAAAACAAATAGGAAAGGAAAGGAAACAGAGGGAGGGAAAAGGTGAGAGAAAAATGATGGCAAAACCTCTAAAAACTCCAAGCAGCCCCGTTAGTAATTTTAGATTTAGCCATTTCAGATACTTGCCATTACCGGGTTCTCTTTCTATCACACGCACGCACGCGCGCACGAATTTTATCTTCTTTTTCATTCAGGCACGCACAAAAACAAATAAAGTTTTCTCTATCATTTTCTCGGTTCCATGATCAACAGAACAGTGATAAAACGTGTATTTTATTTGCATTTCTTTTTTCAATTTTTAGCGCTATGTACAATGTCCGCGATCAAATTGTTTCTAGTTAAAATGTCCAAAGTTATTTCAACCCATTATTGTATTATTAAAGTTTAATTTATTAATGTAATTTATAATATTATTTTTTTTGGTTATAACTCTCCACTGCTGGGTATAATTTGTGCATCACTTTTTGTACAGAAACTGTAGAGTTAAATAGGTTTTTAAATGAGCAAATTTTCCTATAACCAAATTGGTACAAAAAATACTTATCTATAAATTCAAGTTTGAACTATAATTAAGTAGGAAGTTTCTTGACCGTGACATTGGCATGTAGCACTAATGTGTTTTTAATGTGTTTGCAACATTCACATGAGTGAATCTTCATGGGAAGCTATGAGAGAGAAAGAGGGAGAGAGAGCGAGGGGAAGAAAAAGAGAAGGAGACGATTAACTGTTATAATATTTATTAAACATTTAAAACACCCGCACCACAATATCATTATTATTTAGGAAAAGGGAAAGAAGAAAAACACAAATAGAAAAAAGAAAAGAAAAGAAAAGAGAGAAAAACAAAACAAAAAAAGACAATAGATAAAAAATTATAACGAGAGAAACATTAAATAAAAAGAATGAGAAAAAAAGAAACATGCATTTTACTAAGGACAAAGAGAGAACGAGAGTGAGAGTGAGAGTGAGAGAGAAAAAAAGAAAGAGGAACAAATAATAAAGTACCATGCGTTTCACTAGTGAGAGAGAGTGAAAGCGAGATAGCAGAAGAAAGAAAGTTGGTTTGTGCTGCTAGTGTGTGGGTAAAATTATAAATTATAATATTTCATGTTTTCGCTTTTTTGACGTTCGCCTTTTTTATTGTGCGCTCTTTTTAGTTTCGCCCTTTTCATTTTCGCTCTTATTATCGTGCGATCTTTTTAGCATTCGCCCTTTTTAGTTTCGCCCTTTTATGTTCGCCCTTTTGTTTCCGCCCTTATGTTTTCGCTCTTTTGATAGGATACCGGAGCAAGCGGGAAAGGAAACGGGAGCGCGCGAGAAAAACGATAAAAAAACCCTCTAAAAAGCCGGGCACCCCGCTAGTATATATATTTATATATATAGATTATTTTATTTTTCTGGAAATTTTTGTAGGGGGAAATTACAATTTTCGGAGGAGTTTCCCCCTCTAAAGATGCCTAGATTAGTCACTGCCTCGCTGGCAAATTGCCTATTGCAATGCTGCAGTACCGTGACGCATTTCCAAATGTGTTCCGATCAGCTGTATGCCGGAGCAATCACCATCGGTGTGTCGACTGCTACATGCGAGAGCAGTTTCTTGGCCTTATTGCCAATCAATGGGCCTTGAGCGTAAATTTCAACTGGTACTACTTGCTTTTGAGAAGTATTTTATGCTAAAAGTAAATCTGAATACTTTCGGAGAAAATTTTGCCCAGAAATCGTGCCGTATGGTTCTTTGACATTATGACCCATATGATGTTTTTTTTTAATAAAATTTTTTTTTGTAAATTATAATTGTTTTAAATGTTGTGTTATCGTTTTAATTACATGCTTCGAGAAGTTTTCATGTTGATTCAGAATATTTTCAAACTCAATAAAATATGGTGAAATAAAATTCAACTTTCAATCGCTAAACTTGTTTTTTCTGCGTGAAGCACATTTTGAAGGTCAAATCACTGGAATGTGCAACTTATGTGAACAAAAAATTTATACAGTGCTCCCCAAGATGTTCGGGGCCCCTACTACCAATTTCCTGGTTACGCCCTGTCTCACTGAAAGCTGGATACGCCCATGTATATAAACGGAGAAGGTAAAACCATAGATAATCTATGGGTAAAACTGGTTGACAATTAATGACAATTAAAACACCAGAATTGGACAGAAATGAAAATTGCTTCATTGCAATACTATATATCTCTGTCAAAACGTTTTACAACTACAATTTTACTATCAGTAAAATAAAAAGCTTTTAATTAAAACTAAATTGTGGCCATTATAAAATACAAATAATTATGTTTTATGGTAAAATATACATTATAAAAAAGTCGTTATCAGGTCATTCCTGGTACAGTGACTATGAGATGGAAATTTCGTATTTTTTTGTTCAGCTGATCTTACGCTGATGCTCTCACAATTATAAAACATTAACAACTTTTTTTAAAAGCAATTTGTTACGGATTTAAAAAAAGTATTTTATTGATGAAATTTAGTAATGAAATTTTACAACAGCAACTGTATTTATCGTTGTCAATATATAATTACTACTTTACTTTAACTTAACTATATAATACTATAAAACTATAAAATAGAATAAAATTAAAATATATACAAGTATGTCAGAGAACCAGAGTTGCCAACAGTTTTTCGACGGCTTCAACAACAGTTCTTTAAATTGTATGCACTGGTTACCATTTGTATCCATTTATTTATTCATCCTGATAACTAAAAGTTGTAGTCTTCCTTTTTAACCTTTAACTCATATTTCATCTTCTGCTTATGGCATTGTGACATAGACGCCATAAAATGGATCTAACTACTAGAATACTAGAACTAGATAACTAGAAGTTTGCAGTTAGTGATAGAAGAATAATGGTTGGATGCTTAGCTTAGTTCATTAGTTCAGGAGAGTCAATAAAAGTGAATAAAACCATAGCATGTAACAACAATTACTATTTGAATAATATGTCAATCTTGAGATATAATTGTTTAAGAAAAATGTTTGTTAGTTGGTTAAGAACTACTTCAAGATTAAACACTCATGATTGTTCATAGATCTCATTGGTTATGATTTTTTGATGACTTGGTTGTAGAGAAGTTTAAGTTTCTAAAAAAAATTATCATCTTTTAATAAACTTATATTATATATATATATATATATATATATATATATATATATATTAAATATAAGTTTATTAAAATATGATAATTTTTTTAGAAACTGAAACTTCTCTACAACCAAGTCATCAAACTCACTCACTCACTGATTCTGTCACGCTTACGTAATTATATGAAATACGTTATTAAATTGAAAATTTAAACACAATAAAAATCCGCCATTTTTGACGGACTATCTATCTATCTATATATATATATATATATATATATATATATATATATATATATATATATATATACAGCGGGGGCACCCGGCGTTGCCCGGGGTTTTTAGAGGTTTACCTAATGCGTTTCTTTCGCGCTTGCGCTACCGCTCCCGGTCGTTATCCGTTCCCTGTCGCTTTCCCGCTCATTTTTTCGCTCTCAGTTGACCCCCCTAGATCCGATTCTACATACATACATACATACATACATACTTTGAATGAGCATTTAGTGCCGAAATATTGTAAAAAACACATACATACATACATACATACATACATACATACATATATACATACATATATATTAGGGATGTCACGGGTACCCGAACCCGAACCCGAGTTCGGTACTACCCGGTCTTTTTCTGATACCCGAACCCGAACTCGAACCCGAAAGTGTGAAAATTTGATACCCGAACCCGAACCCGAACCCGAAAATGTGAAAACTTGATACCCGAACCCGAACTCGAACCCGAAAATGCGAAAACTTGATACCCGAACCCGAACTCGAACCCGAAAATGTGAAAACTTGATACCCGAACCCGAACTCGAACCCGAAAATTTATAAGCCTAATACCCAAACTCGGAGTTGTGAACAAATAAATTTTTTTAGTAAATAAATATTTATTCCAGTTTTAAAAATAGCAACACAAACAGAGTTTTCATAACTTTTCTAGTTTAATAAAAATGAAATAGTATTAGGAACCGATTTCAGGCAAGTTTTACTTCATAAACAACAGTTTTTCTGCTGTCTTGCCTGATAATCGGTTCCTTAGCGGTTCATAAATAATTGCAGCACCACTGAACAACTGTTCCGATGGAACGCTGGTAACTGGGGCCGCCAGGTAGCGTTTTTTTTATAATAGTTTATAGTCCTTTACACCAAATGGTTTAAGACTGAAACGACTGTGTCAGAAGCACCTAAGTACTTCCAGTCGTGGATCATAATTTGATCCTTTTAACTTTTCCCTCCTCCTTTCTCCAGGCTTGGGACTGGCTTGCAAAAGCAAGGCGGAGTTCCAAGTAGCGTTTAGCGATCACCGCTAAATTTGGAAAGTTTGTTCTGTTATCTTTCCACCACAAAAGAGGGTCTTCGTCTAAAGTGATAAATTACAAGTTTTGTTGAAGTAACATATTATACTAATCCCGAGCCGTAGAAGTTTTGTATATCACCTTTGCGTAACAAATAACACAAATACGTCATTTTATTGGTGAGTGTGTAAGCTAGACCACTAATCCGTTTGATTATCAGGCGGACCGAGCCGCGAACGAACTAAAATAATTAAGCCTCCTTCGGTCGAAGAAATCGCGGATAGGTATGACTCTAAACTTTTTACTTCAGTTATATAACCTTATATTTATTCATTCATATATTCAAAGTTCTTCTGATATAACAAAGACCCTTTGTTATAAAGATAATCTTGCATAATCCTAAACTTTAACTGGCAAAGTCTATAAATGATCTATGCGTCACAGTCATTTTATTGGCAAATGTGTAAGCTAGAACACTAATCCGCCTGATTACCCGACCGGACCGAGCAGCGAAACAAATTAATAAATTACAATAATTTAAGCGGTAACGTATTATACTAATTGCAAGTCATACAAGTTTTGTATTATCACCTTTGCGTAACAAATAACACAAATAGGTCATTTTATTGGTGAGTGTGTAAGCTAGACCACTAATCCGCCTGATTATCTGGCCGGACTGAGCCGCGAATGAACTAAAATAATAAGGCTCCTTCGGCCAAAGAAATCACATTATTTGGAAAGCTAAAAAAATAACTTGTTAGAGTTTATTCAATACGTGTAATGTCCAATGGATGAATTGATCGCTCTTGTTTGTATATGTATATACACTAGGTAAATTTAAAATCAATCCGGGAATTTGAAATCATAAGCCAGTACCCAAACCCGAACCCGAACCCGAACCCGGTTTTTGGAAAACTACAAACCCGAACCCGAACCCGAACCCGAAAACTTGAGTTTCACAAACCCGAACCCGAACTCGAACCCGAAAACTCGAGTTTTACAAACCCGAACCCGAACCCGAACCCGAAAACTCTAGTTTCACAAACCCGAACCCGAACCCGAAAACTCTAGTTTCACAAACCCGAACCCGAACCCGAAAACTCCAAAAAGTACTACCCGTGACATCCCTAATATATATATATTAAACTTTTACCATCCTGCATGATAGGGGACTATACTAGTTCAAGATAGTATAGTATGGTTATATAATTCCTTAACCAATATCTGATATTGCTCAATATAACATGAATCATTAAAATAAGTGCAGATTTTGTGTCTGTTTATTTGCATATTTTTATTTCAAAAATAATTATCGGTTCTATTTAAACTTTTTTATGCAATTTTGTTTTGGGTGTTTAGTAATTTATTAACCTTAATACTTTAGATTGGCACTATTTAATAAATAATATAATTTTTATTATTATTAAATTGTTTTTATTGTAAATACTATTAAATTTTAATTGTTTTTTTTTTAAATTATTTTTAATAAAATTATTCAATAAGATAACGATGCAACTGGGAAGCGAGGCTCAAACTTCCTTGACAAAAATCTTTCTCTCTGGTTCGGCGATGTGCGACAGTGTTCATCTATCAATAATTCCTTATACTGCCTTCTTAATGTTAATGTCTCTACTCCAAAAGTGATATTTTTCTATGTTTTCATTTTATTTTGTAGAAATAAATTTTGTGTTTAAAAAGAATATATTTAAACTTTAAAATAGTTTTACTTATAATTATTTCACATTTTCATTTAAACAAAGCAACTTCTCTACTTTTTCTTAAGTTTTTTGTCTGAATGTTATTTTCTCGTTTAAATCGTGGTTTTGCTTATTTATTAAACTTATTTTTCATTGCATTTGAGTGCAGGACTACCACTTTATAAAGTGGGGAATATGCTTACCTGGATATTGTGACAGTTTCCAGATTGGCAATTTGAACAAAACAATCTTTGAAAGTTATTATTGTACTTTTAGTAAAGATTTGTACGTTAATTTTGATGAATTCTTTTCCAATTTTCAGCTTCTGAAGTTTGCTGATCTTTTCTTTTCTTTTATGTTATTTTGTTTGTAAAATTCTAATAAGAAATTGATGTTTAGGATTTATATAGTTTTGTAGATTTTAAATATTAATACTTAATATTTTTTGGCAGATTTCTTTGGAAAGGATGTCATCTTCAAGTATGTTAATGCAACTAAATTGACATGTGCTGGACATGTTGACACTACAGTGGGCTATACAGTGTTTCTGTGAGAAATTTTTCATGTTTTAATGGTCACATGAAAATTATTAACCTTTATAAACAGTTTACATTGCCTAAGAGAAATGTTAAATTTGTGGCAGCTTTTGAAATGTCTCTGAATGTAATGTTTAGTTCTTATACTAACAATTTAATGTCTCTGAATGTAATGTTCAGTTGTTATTCTAACAATATAAGATGGTCAGTAAAAATTACCAACAACAAAATATTTTTTGCTACAATGCATTTTTAAGTGAATACATTGTTTATTTAATGGTTAAGCCTTGATACACTACATTGATATAGCATTTTATTTTTACTTGTTTAATAAAAGTGGGTTATTTAGTACATTTAGTTAGATTTTAAAATGCAAGTAATGGGTAATTTCCACTCTGTATTTCCCATAGTTTAAACCATAACATCTGGTCTGGTGAATTATACCATAATATCTGGATATTTTTACTTGCACACACACAGGTATCTTTTTTGCCTTCTATTCTTTATCTGCCTTGTCAGCACACTAGTGACTCAACGCTACAAGAGTCAATCAAAAATGAGGTACAGTTTCATCTACAAGGTTGGGTCAAAGTCATTCAAGGTTGTGAATCCTCCAAGAAGTGGTGGCTTTCGATTTCACCCGAAAGGTTCAACTAACATGCTTAGGAATAGACGTGTTAAAGGTGTTGGTGATGGGGGGTACAGTGACCAAGAAATCATCAGAGCTGTTTCACCGTCACCAACCACTACAACTGAGTTGGATGATGAACGTTTAGTGACTACTGCTAATTTAAACATTCACAATGATGGTTTGAATATTATTGATGATGGAGAAAGCTCAAAAATTACCGATGACCACAAGACTCAGAACCGTCTGACTCAAATGAATGATAAAGAGAGTTGTGAGGAACTAGTGCTTTATAAAGACGGCCATGAATTTAGGATGCAAACTAGTTATATGTCACATGGTGTCAAAGAGGGTGATGATAGTAGTCACTGTGAAAGTGATAAACATGAAACTGATTATGAAGAAGTTGAAGAAAATGATAATTTTGGCAATCAACAAGTTAATCACTTAGTTCCCCATGTGGTGATAAATGAATTTCAATGCATCAATTCGTTTTCTGGCTCTTCAGTCATTCAATCACCTGTTAATCAGATATCCATTGCAAATGAATTGATTTTAACCTCGTCCGGTCGTCCAATGATCGGCCCAGAAGAAGAAATCGATGGTCAGCATTTGCAGCTCCGTACATCTCCAATTACTCATGTTTTGATACAAAATGAAGAAGTTTTTTCAAGAGATCTCACGGAAGCTCAAAACCTTGATGAGGCTAGATGCAGGTTCAATGGTGTTGATCACGATGTCTGTGGTGAGAACAACAACGATGTTGATGACGATGATGATGAGGATTGCGCTTATGGCCCACCATCGAATGAATTACTAAGAAAGGCATATAATTATAGGCCAGGTCAGTTTTCTTTAGTTGAAATTGTTAATATAATTCATTTAAGTAGTTATAACGTTCAAAAAATAAATCTTAAAATTTCATGAGATGAGTAACATTGAGCTTAGAAATATCAAAGAATTTAGTGAATGGGTTTGTTTTTTAAATGTTGTGTTTAAAGGTTTTTGTACAACGGTTTGCTCTGCCTTTTGTCTCTCATTAAACCTATCAAGGCTGGGAAGGAAAATGTCCGATGATTTGGTTGGTCTTCACTCCTTGAGAGTTATCTCTGTTGTCATTCTTCTGCTAGCTCAAATGTACTTGACTGCACTTCAGTTTGAGCTTGTTGGTACGTCAAATTTGTAAAGAAGTTATATGTAGTTAACGAAATGCAAATGATATATTAAGATGCGGTTATGTGTGTCATTTTGTTTTCTGTTAGGAATTTATTTCAATTTGATTATCTTTTGTGTGGCTTGAGCCTGTACACTTCTGGACCACATTTGTGTCATATATGTTGTAAGCTTTCACTATTATAGCTATTAGATTACATATATGGAAAACAAATGTTATATTCTGGGTGGATTTTATCTTGTTTAGAGGTCACTCTGCTTCAGTGGGCAGTGTTTTGAATATTGTCTTACAGTGGGGGGCTGGCTGATATAATTGAATAGATGAAGTTTATTTGAAGACCTTCAGTTATTAAGTAGAAATTTTTTGAAAAGTTTTTTATTTTTTTTTTGGTTTTTATTTTTTTATGGGGCTCGTATTTATTTATAATTTAATCTCTCAACAAAATTTTTAAATTTACTTTAGACAAATTAAAATAAATTTATTTGTTTAATTGATTTTTGCTTCTTTTTTTTAGAAAATTCTTCTTACAATATGTGTCAAGTTAAGAGAAAAGTAGTTAGCTACATAATAGCATTGTACCCACTGGCTTTTAACAGTCTCTTCTTTTGCAGGTTATTGAAAAATTGAAATACATTTCCATTCCATGCTTATAAATTTATATTTATTTATTAACTAGTGTCATACTATAAACAATTATTAAATATGTTAGCATTTATTTAATTCAAAATTTATGTAATTAAACCAATGATTTCATTTATTTTGACAAACTTTTTTTTTCATTACTGTGCTTAATTAGTTGAATGTGAAGAACCTTATAAAGAATAATATGATATTTATTTTGTAGTGGATTTCTCCTGATTCACAAATATGGAGAGAGGTGGAGAAGTTGCAAGGTACAAGGAATTTCCATAATATTTTTCTACCTAAGAAGATATTTGAGGTGATAATGTGGGTGATGGTTGTTGAAGGTGGTGGTGGGATTATGAAATACTGATGGTTATTGAAGGTGATGGTTGGATTATGAAATATGGATGGTTATGGGGTAAAATAATAATTTTTGTTGATGTTTGTATTTTTTGTTGATGTTTGTATTTTTTGTGGATAGTAATTTTGATTTTTAGTTGTTCGTTGTCGTTATGAGAGAAGTGAGAAGTTAATGATAAACAATAAACAGCTTTACTTATAAGAATCATTATCATTACCAATTTGTGTTGCAGACTGTTTCTACCACTCTCATTTATATTACTCACCACATTATTCCTTCTTCCCCATTGGACGTCATTTGCTGGGCCTCAAGTTGAGAAAATCCAGCAAGTCAGCTCCATTTGTTTCAAAAAGTGGTGGATTGTCCTGATTGGTGTGCAAAATTTTTACAATTGGAACTCAAAGATTGATTCAATGGTCAGTCCTGTTGTATTTTTTTTTAATAGTTTATAGTCCTTTACACCAGGTGTTTTAAGACTCTAATGGCTGTATGTAGGAAGCACTTTAGTACTTCATGTCGTGGATCAAAATTTGATCCTTTTTACTTTTCCCTTCTCCTTTTTCCGGGCTTGGGACTGGCTCACAATTAGCGAGGCGGAGTTCCTGTTGTATTTAGCATTTATTTATTCATATGAGGCTTATCTGTCTGCCATTGGACATTACATTAAAATTGATTTTTAATTGGGTTTTTGAATTAATTGGATGTTTGATTAATTGCTTAATTGATTATATTATTTTTAAAATGATTCATTGTTTGAATTATTTTTGATTAATTTAATTGTGAATTGAAAACAAAAGTGCCTCCAGTGGACCTTGTTTACAGCAGTGCAGTGGCAAATCTTTCTTTTCTCTCCGCTCGCTCTTGTACTTGCATCCAGGTCATACTGCTTATGATTATTTATTAACTTTAACATTTTTTCAGAAATTGTGTTTGATATTGTTATGTTTTTTAATTTATTTTAAAGTATATATTTGCAGAAATTTGTATAAAGCATACTTGTGTAGAGCTTGCAGATTTGAGCTTTTATAGATTTATTATTCTATGTAACATGCACTTTTCATAATGTGCGCCTTTTTATAGCATGCATTTTTCTATAATTGTTACTTCAACATCAACTACATTGTACTCGTTCACAGTTAGACTGCCATTGTCAATATTTTCAATTTATCTGAATTACAGTTGCCATTGCTTGAATCATTTTTTACCAATTCTTGGAATGGAGCTTATTGCTATAGAGAATTTCACAAACAGCCAAATAAACTCTGTAGACCTAGCAAAGCTGGTGTTTACATACCATCAATTTACCAAATTTTTATCATATCTGATCTACATCATAGATGATATACATTATATGTACAAGAGGCAACTTTTATAAATATATTTTGTGAAGTCAATCCCATTATCTATTCAAGCAGAAATTTGTCACATGAACTGATTGCAGATGACAAATCTATCTATTCAATTTGAAAAAATCTAATTATTATATCTAGGCCTTAGGATAGGATTTTCTCATTAAATTGTATACCTGAATGAAATCATAAAAGTTAATATAATAGAGACAATAGAGGCATATACAGAAAAGTTGTATTTTGTTAGTTTAATTGTTTTTATTTTCTGGTTAAGTGTTCATTATTGTTCAATAAATTCTAAAACCATTCTGATGAGGAGCCCTTATACGATTGGCAATATAGTTACAATATATAAAGGATTCAGCCACATTATTTTCATTGTAATTTGTTTTTTTTATTTGTATAATTGTTTTTAAATTTATTACCGTAATTATGTTCTATATCATCTTCATCAGGAGATATCTTATGATATTCTGTGCATCTCTTGTATTGGCTGATCTTGTTTGGACGGGCTGTATGATTGGCATCATCGACTTGAATCCGGACATGATCCGTTCTGTCTGTGACACGAGAGATGAGTCTGTTTATAGAATGTTTGATCACTTAAAATGAACTCAGTTAATTAGTAATTCCTTGAAACAATTATTATAATTTAAGCAACTTTGTGTTTATTAACTTGCTGTTTATGTGCTAATACTAGTTAAAATCAGATGTTATTTAATAATGTATTTGTTTGAATTTAGAGATATTGACAACTACATGAACTTTGTAATGAGCAAGGCTTATTCATGGATCACACCTTACTTGTTTGGCCTGATGGTGGCTTATCAAATTCAGATGGAAAAAAAGAAACATCTGAGATCAAACAGCAACAGTGATAACGAGAACAATGCTGGTGGGAGGAGCTGTCCTAGCTGTCAACTTGCTTGTTTCTCTATTATGAAGAAGGTGGTGCGAACATATTGTTTTTTATTATACTTTTTTCTTTGATGACCGTTCATTCAAGCGGTTATATCTGACTTTTTTCAATCATTTTATTTAATTATTGTTAATCTCATGTTATCACCAAATTGTTATATCTGATATTTTGTCAATCATTTCATCAAATTATTGTTAGTCTCATGCTACTCACTCAATTATTGTCATCACTATCATCATCATCGTTACTAATCTCATCCAACCCACTCAATTATTTTGTCCATCCTGCCACCCTCGTTACATCATTAACCATATTTTTTCAACCTAACAGTGGCACCGACTAATCGCTTGGATCTACTGTTTAGCCTTCTTAGTTTTCTTCTGTTGTGTCAACTATGCCTACCCGCTAGGGCTGACCATGTTTCAAGCCATCTATGTTCCCGTGGTCAATCTCCTGTGGTCTCTGGCCCTTTCATGGATTGTTTATGCCTGTTACCATGGCTATGCAGGTGCATCAGATGTCATTAATTTTATTGTTAACAGCTTTAGTAATTGAATTGTTTTAAATCCTTTATATTAATTTCACGTGTCTGCTTACTTGAGCCATACATTGGGACCATTTACCACTTAAAAAAATTATCTTCCCATTATCCAATCAATTAGAAATTTGGTGGGTTTATTTATCACTGTGGACTTTACATTCTGTTAAATTTACAGATTGATCAAACAAGCATTGAGCAAATTATAGAATAAAATCAATTAAATCTTTAAAAAAAAATTTAAAATTAAAAAGTTTATTTAAAGAAACTAACCAACAATTTTTAGTTTTTTTAAAGAAAGCAATATTTAATTTTTAAATTTATAATAAAAATTTGTTTATTTCATATTGATTCGAAATGAGCTTATATTTTCAATTTTCACAATCGAGTTTAAATTCGATAGAATGTAAAGCTCACTTAATAAAACTATGTTTAATTTTTAATCTAAAAATTCATGATAAAAAATGTGTTTATTTCGTATTGATTATAAAATTTCTTATATTTTAAATCCTCACATACTCTACATATTAAGTATTTAGAAGACTGTGGTCAATGTTTTCCTATTTTATAGTTTTACTATCATCAAGAGTTACTTTGCAAAGCATTAAAAAAAATTATATATGATTTTTTTAAAACAAAGTTTTTTACGGTTCAGTTGTTATTTTAAATATTTTTGTTACTATTAACTTTTATGTTTGTTTTTTTTAATATTTTTTTAAAACATTTGTTTTGTTAACTTGTTTAAAAAGGCATTTTCACCTGGATTTCTTCTTGGAGAGGCTGGCTGACATTGAGCAGGTTGAGCTACTCAGCATATCTGCTGTATGGCATCATCATCATGGTTGTGTGCGCTTTGCGGAGAGATGTTATCTTCTATGGAGACCTCTACTTGCTGGTCTGTTACTTATTTTCTTTCTGGTTTATTTTTATAGAGTTGAATTTATTTGTTTTAAATTTAAAAAATTCATTTATTCTTATTTTTAATTCAGAATTTTGCCTATTAGATAGATTTATTGCTAAAAAGTAATTTTGTTTATTTTTGTTTTCTCAAGATAACCATGTTTTGTCCAGCTCTGGTCCTTTCTTATGTTTTCTCTCTGGTTCTTCATCTTCTTGTTGAGGCACCTGTTCTCAACATTCCAGCTTCATTTTCTAAACGGTGAAAATACTTAAAGATGTTTTTCATTAGCATTTATTTGTGATGCATTTTGTTTGTAATGCTATTTTTTGTTTCTGTTAACTTAAGGTATTTTTTTGTAATTTGTTGCAAAAATGATCCTACATTTGTTTTCTTCCATTTGATTTTTGAAAAGTTTTTTTTTATTATCTTTTTCATATTATCTTCTAAGGTTAATTAAGATATAATAACTAAGGCTTATTGTCATTTAGGATGCATTAATTCATTTCATTCTCACTACCAACTTATCTTCATCATCACATTAACATACTCATTTTCCTCCTTTCATTCACCCATCTTTGTCCTAACATCAACATGTTCCTTATTTCTAACAAATCCATGCAGCACAGTACAGTATTCTTATACATCGTAGACTTTACCAGTTTAGTGTTCTATGTTTTGTATTTTATCATATTGTTTTTTAATGAAGGTTAGTATTCTTGAAAATATTAAATTTCAGAGTAAGTTTTTGTTTTATTTAATTTTTTCAGCTTCAATAAAATTATTATATTATAAGAATTTGAACTCCATGAATTGTTAAAATTTAATGGTGTCTTTTATGCACTTTTGTATCACTTTGTATTCATTGCAATTCAGTATTGTTTTTTTCATTTTTCAAGTAGCTGTAATTTTGTTATCTGCATAAGAAGTGTTCTAGTAGTTTTTACAATAGTTTTAGGGTTTTTTTTGTCATTTTTGTTGATTTGTTAGAAAATTTTACTACTGTTATCTTTTTCATTTTGGTTTTGTTCACAAGATGTAGTTAAAAAATTTTTTATTTAAATGTTTGCTGACATTTAGAAATGGAGTCATTTTTTATTTTTGTTTGAATTTTTTACTATTTTTTCTTTTATTCAGTGTTTCAACTTATTTTAATCAAGATCTGAAGTTGGAGACATTTATTGAAAGCTTTGATCTTGAAAATGCATTTTTTATTATTGTTGGTTGCATGTGGTCTGATTTTTATTTACATTTCTCGAACAGGAATGTAAAAGTTTTAAAAAAGAAAATTGATAAAAATGTCTAAACTTCACACTTAAGAAAGTTTTCAGAATCAAAATAATTTGGAACTGTTTTAAACTGAAGCTGCACTAATCTTCGGATTCTTAGTTCAGAAAAATTAAAACATAATCTTGAAACTATTTAGGAAATAATAGGGTTAGTTAGTGCTATTGACAGTGCGCCATTCAAGGAAATGTTGTAAACTGCTGCAAAGACAACTACCTAATAGTACAAACTCAGTCTCAAGCCAGTTAAAGCATTTGTAAAATATGAGTTTATGAATAAATGTAGCATCCCCCAGTTTTAAAAAGGGAAAAAAATCCGCCGCAGGCGAAAACATTTTTTGACTATCTTCAGTCTGCAGTCTTTTTTAGTATCTTTAAGAATTTATTAATGATAGAAAATAAAGACTACAAACTGAAGATAGTCAAAATCAGTCTCAAACCAGTTAAAACTGTTAAAGCAATTGTAAAAAAATATGAACAAATGTAGCACCTCCCTACCCAAAAAAACTCATCGAATTTGGAAAAATTGCAGGACCCTCCGATTTGGCCTGGAGAGCTTGCTGCTTCCCCTAGTTGCGCCCCTACCTAAAATATAATTGCTCGTTGTTTTATTACCGGCATTTAAAAATGATTTCATTTATACGTCTGAGAAAGAGAGATATTTGCATTAATTTTTTGTGCTTATACTTTTTGCCTAATAATATTTTTCTCGTTATTTTTATAATTTTATTTCCCTCAGTCGTATTTATACTTTATACCAACCGACCCACCAAGCCTCTTCAATACTCAGCGGAACATCAGCTTGTTTATTATCTTGTTAAAACAGTCATCGTTATTAAAAAAGTATTTATTGAAGCAAAAATCGAAACATTACTAAATAATATTGAGTTATAAGAGATAATAATGCTAAATAGTAAACAAATAAAAATAACAAATAGAAAAAATAACAAACAGTAAATAAAATAATCAATAAAGAAATTATTTAACGAACACTGTAACAGCACCACCAACAATAATTTTGAATAGTAAATGCAGCAAATTTATTTGTTTGTTCTTTAAAAAATAATTCTCTTTTATTCCAGAGAGAGAGAGAGCAAAATGGATGAAAGAAATAAGAAATGTGTAGAAGATATTTCGGGCAAGATATGCAATCATATGCAATCAGCAGCCCACCGAAACTGCAAAATTGTTTTCTCAAACAAATTATTCTAAACTTCATAACTAGAATTAAGAAATTGCACTAAATTATTTTGTAGCAAAATTAAAAACAAATGTGAAAACAAAAGATTGTAAAAATTCAACTCCACATTAGGGGCAGGGCTAGGCTGAAAAGTTTTTATTAGATATTTTTTTTTTGTTTCAACCTATTAGAATATCTGTTATGTTCCGAAATTATGGGTTGGGTAGGCGAATTAAAATATATTGAGCCACTGAAAAAAGGGTGAATGGACTACTTGTATAGGGTGGATGAACCAATTATATAGAGTGGATGAACCACTTGTATAGGGTGGATGAACCACTTGTATAGGGTGGATGAACCACTTGTAAAGGGGTGACGGACATCTGACATAGTGTGTATGAACCACTTAAAATAAGATGGGTTGAATCATAAATCTTTACTAGCAAGAACTGCCTATAAGCGTCAAGCATGATAGAGAATGACAACCACTGTAACACACACATACACACAAACACAACCACGATTGGAAGTAAAGTCATATAAAAATAATTACTACTCAATAAATAATTGTCATTATTAATTAAATCTATAACTATAAATAATATAGACATTACAAAAACAACGGTGACAAATGATAATGATGATATCGCAGGATCTGATGTGATAGATTGTATGGCATCAGTAATATCACCATTACTATGGTGGCATTTCTTCCTCGTTAATGTATCACAGGCAATTGCAAATCTACGTACGATGATAAAACGACGTTGATGGTGGTCCTGATGACGATGGTGACAAAATAACGCAGATGAACATTTTCTGGCAGCAACGGTGATTGACAACTAATGCATAATCGAAATAACAATAATATTAATTATTATTAACAATAATAATTATAATTATTTTTATTTTTAACAACACTAATAACAGTATTACTAATATTTGTCGTAGTAATAATAAAACAATAATAAACAACTACAACCGGTTGAAGTGACAAGATTCCCAGCGCCATTTTCATTCATACAATTTGTCACAGCCCACTCAAATAGTTGAAAGTGATTCACTCATATGCCCCTAACCAATACACCAAACACCCATTTCTTTATGCATTTTTATATCCATTAATCACCCATTACCCCACTCAACCATCAATCAATCTACACATTCATCCATCAGTCCATCAGTCAACTTACTCATCCACTTATCTATCCACTCGTTCACCAATCTTCCTACCCATCTAGTCACTGTAAAACCATGTCTGGTCACTAAAAATACGAAAGTATACTTGATACACACCACGCCGTACACAAACACACTTATCTCCACCTGACACGACTTCCTAGTTGTCGCTTCGTTTCAGACATGCACGGGGTAATCGACCGTCGAGCTTTGCTTGCTGCCGCCACTCCCACCACAACTACTGATGGTGGTAACAGCTGCGCTGGTAGTGGTTACGACCGCAGCTTCAAAGACGTTCATCTGAATGTTGTCGCTTGAGCGGTGCGACTGGGTCGATCTCGTGCTACTGTGAGGCGAGTAGGGATTGTTGATGAAAGTGTATGAAGAGAGTGGAGAGTGAGCCAGCCGAGGACTGAGCGTCCCTCCGGAATTCAAATAACTAGGCCCGTAGAACTGCGCCCTCTGTTGTTGTTGTTGTTGTGGGTGATGAGGTAGGCTGTTGTGTTGTTGAAGATAGTTGTGAGGACTGATGGGGAGCAAAGAAAAATGGTAGCGATGAGATAACTGATGGTGGTGGGTGTGAAAGTTTGGACGTGGATGGAAGCAATGAGCGGCTGGGTGGAACTCACCAGGATATTCTTCAGCGTAAATGTTTTGCTGATGAAGCTGCTGCTGCTGAAGCTGCTGAACAATTTTCTGGTGAGTTTCTATTTGCTGTTGTTGGAAAACTGAAAACGTTTAAAAAAAAGAATAATGGCGATGAATGAATTAATTATAAAGAAGTAAAATAAACACAATTTCACCACTTAATTACTTCGTTGCACCTAAGTCAGTACGTGGCCTATTAATTCATACATACATGGACATACATCTAGATAGATGCAATTATACAACTAGATATACATATATAAATAGACACACATATACAACTAGACACATATACACCTAGACACACATATACAACTAGACACATATACAAATAGACACACATATACAGCTAGACACATTTACAAATAGGCACGCGTATGCAACTAAAATAGCCATATACAACTAGACATGCAAATTATTGCATATAGGAAGATGGACATGCAAACACAAACTTTGACAGTGTTACAGCTATGGTGAGCGACAGGCTGTTTAATCAAAGCTTACAATTCTATTGTAATACCTTGACAAAAAAAAGTTGAAAATTAAGTTACTTTTAATATTTTTTGTTTCTGTTTTTTTTTTAAATTTTTGTTGCTAAGAGAGAAAGATTGAAAGAGGCAATCAAAAAGCCATTCCACCGCGTGTTGGGCCACGCACTTGAAGACTGAGAACTGCCTGTGTAATCCTGAGTGATTGCATTACTGGAGAAAGGTTAGGTGATGGAGATAATGTGATGAGAAGTAAGTCACTAGGAAGAGAGAGAGAGCGAGAGAAAAATTGAATTAAGCATCAGCAAAAAAAGAAAAATTACTGAAAAAATTAAAATAAATTAAGTTAGAAATTAAATAATAGAAAAGCTTTTTTAAATTTAAAAAAGTGACTTCACATAAAATGAAGCAAATTTGTGACTGTTAAGATACTGAATAATGAATGTGTGTGCTGTTACAATGACCTTAAGATGCCTCCATTTGAGGATGATGATGTTGATAATAATAATAATAATAATAATAATAATAATAATAATAATAATAATAATAATAATAATAATAATAATAATAATAATAATAATAATAATAATAATAATAATAATAATAATAATAATAATAATAATAATAATAATAATAATAATAATAATAACAACAACAACAACAACAACAACAACAACAACAACAACAACAACAACAACAACAACAACAACAATAATAATAATAATAATAATAATAATAATAATAATAATAATAATAATAATAATAATAATAATAATAATAATAATAATAATAATAATAATAATAATAATAATAATAATAATAATAATAATAATAATAATAATAATAATAATAATAATAACTATAAGGGTGTAAACCAAGGTAGTGTTATTGATGAAAGCTCTACTAGTGATGATGATAGTTCTTTTTTATGAACAATTTATGATTATAAATCTTAACGTCTAAAGAAAACTACAAAAAAGCAGTTTGAAATGTCAGGTTGGAAATACTGCTGTAATGTTAAGAGTGTTGGCGAGCAAATAAAAGTTCAGGACAATAAATTGACAAAAAATATAGAAAAAGATAATATTTTAAAAAAGGGCACAATGAAATAAACAAAAATAAACGAAAAAAAATTAGTTTTCAAAACCCACAATTTTGCTTTGAAATGCACTAAAAAAAAATAATTTTGCCGTGTTATCCAAAAATTTCTTTTTAATAGTTTGACAAAAACTAAAAAATGGAACGTTCATATTTGATATGTTTTTATGATTGACAGAGTTTATATAAAATGAACCTCACACACTTTTATATTTTGTAACAATATTTAAGGGATATTTTCGGATAACACACAAAACTGTATTCTTCTTTTTTAGTGTATGTATGTATGTATGTATGTATGTATGTATGTATGTATGTATGTATGTATGTATGTATGTATGTATGTATGTATGTATGTATGTATGTATGTATGTATGTATGTATGTATGTATGTATGTATGTATGTATGTATGTATGTATGTATGTATGTATGTATGTATGTATGTATGTATGTATGTATGTATGTATGTATGTATGTATGTATGTATGTATGTATGTATGTATGTATGTATGTATGTATGTATGTATGTATGTATGTATGTATGTATGTATGTATGTATGTATGTATGTATGTATGTATTTATGTATTTATGTATTTATGCATTTATGTATGTATTTTGCCATGCCCCCCTTGCCAGCGACACAATTTTTGCCTGGTAGTAAACTGACCAGCAGTACTTCAAAAGAGCATAATTCTTGTCATTTATTGAGCGGGAGATTCAGGGAGATAAAAAAAAGAGGGGCGGAAAATGAAAAATGAAAGGGAGAGAGTGAAGAAAAGGAAAGAAAGAAAGTGAAAAAAGCGAGAGAAAAATAACAACCAGAGAAAAACCTCTGAAAATCCCGGACAACGCCGGTAATTCTGCTAGTTTATACACATACAACAAACAAACACACCGACATCAACAACAAATACGCACATTGATGTATGCAACAAACACGCACATTAACATATACAAATAACACGCAAGTACAAATATAATAACATTGAAGAATTTAAACTAAAAGATACAAAAATCGCTATGGTTCGGTATGAGAAAATAGAATAACAACAAAATTGCCTGAATAAAAGAAAACGATATAAAAAAATGGAATTAAGAAAAATAATAATGCAAAAAAAAAATTAAGAGAAAAGAGACACAAAAAACAAAACAGATTTAAAAGCACGCATGCAAAGACAAATTTTTTGCTTTTGCGCACATTTGAGCGTGACAGGAAGTTGAATGTTTATAAAAAAAAAACGTGTCACCATGGTGAAAAGAGAAAAGAAGAAAGACAAGTTTTTTGAAAAAAAAATTAAAAAATAGAAAAACAGATTACTTTCATTTTATAAAAATAGAAAAGTCTATAAAAATCGCAAAAATACAAATTGAAGCAATAGATATATATCAAACCATATAAATGGAAATATAACAAACATAAAATATAAATGAAGACAATAACCCACATGTAGCATTTTAAAGCGTAACTGTTTCAAAAATATTAAATCAAGCTATTTTTAAAATCTTCATAATAACTTCAACGTGTTTGCTTGTTTGGTTTCTTGCTTAAGCCAGGCATTGGTACCTTTCGACTCTCATAAAACCATACTTCCCATCATCCAATCAAACTAACGTTTGGTTTATTTAAATTTTGTCAATGACAAACATTCTATTAAATTTGCATTTTTTGACAAAATTTAAAGAAGAACTTATTTCAAAACTATTTTAAAAACTACAGATTTTCTTCAGATAAATAAACCATCCGTTTTTAGTTTATTCAAAAAGAGCAATATATAAAAAAATTTGGCTGGCTACGCCCCTGATTTTAAACATCAAAAGATACCAACGCATGTCTTAAGAAAGCAAACACGGTGAAGTTAATAATGGCTCAGGGGAGCCAAAAAAACTTTTCCAGGCCAAAAGTGTCTATGTACGACGATCAAAGGTAGTGCGTAATAAAATTCAAATTTAGTTTACGTATCAACGTTTGAAGGTTTCAAGCAACTTTTAGCAAATTTATTCTACGTTTTATGGGCTAAAAGAAGTTAAGAAAGAATGGAAAAGAAAAAATGAGCGGGAACGAGAGAGCAAGCGTGAGCAGGAACGGGAGAGCAAGCGGGAACGGGAAAGCGACCGGAAGTCGGAGAGCAAGCGGGGAAGGAGACGGAAACAAGAAAGAAAAATTATAACAAAACCTCAAAAACCCCGAGCAACGCCGGCTAACCCTGCTAGTATAAAATAAAATTAATTGAATTTTTTTATTTTTTATAAAACTACAATTTTTTCAGAAAATTCAACCATTCGTTTTAGTTTATTTAAAGAAAACAATATTTATTTTTTCAACTCAAAATTTTATAATAAGACTTGCGTTTTTTTCATATTAATTCAAAAGTTTCTTATATTTTCCATCCTCACATACTTAAGACATCAAATATCTAGAAAACTGCAGTCAATGGTTTTCTATTTAATAGACTTGTCTTCATCAAAATATGAATTACCTGAAATTAAAAGCTGTCAAATTACAAAATAAAACTTTTTTTTGAAAATCGAAGTTTTTACGGCTTACATTTTGTTCATTTAAGATAGTTGCCGTTGGTTTTTTAGCTTAACCCGATTGGACTCGGACTCACTCAGATGTCAAAATTATACGGCCCGACCCGTGGACAACTCTGATTCATATTATTAGTTTATAAATCGCAAATAAAAATAACTCAGAAAAATAATGAAATAACAAAATTGTTTTAGAAGTATGACGTATATATGGAAATGGAACGAGAAAAAGTTAAACAACGAAAAAAATTTAAGAAAAAAAGAAAAAAAGGAAAAAGACAGAATGAATGAAAGAGAGAGTGAATGAGAAAGAGTGAATGAGAGAGAGAGAGAGAGTAGAGAGAGAAAGAGAACGAGAGAAAAAGAGAGAGAAAGCTATGCTTTGATGATAGAGTAAGAAAATGTGTGCGTGTGGTGTACGAGCATCCGTGCAAACAAACTGAACGAATTTATTCTATTTTTGTATCAGGAAACTATTGTCAACCATCTGTTTTGTGACATTTTTGTTGTTATTGATGTTGGAGCTGATGTTGATGTTGCTGTGGGTTTTGTTGATGTTGATGTAGTTTGTTTGTTTGTGTTAATATTGTTGTTGTTTTGGTTTGGTGTTATTTGAAGGTTGCAAATAAAAACAGAAGGACGTGAAAAAAAACAAAATTAAAAATGTCAAAAATAAATAAATTAGAAAAGTCAGAAATAGAAGTAGAAAATAATTCTGAAAAATAGAAATTTTAGTAATAATAAAATGTGATGGAATGTTGTTGTGAGATAAAGATACAGAGAAATAGAAGGAAATATATAAAGAACAACGCGAAACAAAAAATATTTAAAAATAGTGAGACAGTCAGATAGAAAAAGTGAGAGTGAAAGAGTAAAAAAAGAAAAAAAAATTAGAAAAAAAGAGAAAACAAAAAACAAAGTGATATGGAGAATGAAGAAATAGGAAGCGAATGGTGGCTAATTAGACATCATCGGCGAATAAGCAAACATTGAGCAAATAGAAGCCTATGTATCATTTTGTAACGAAGTTTATGTTGATGATGATGATGATGAAAACGATGATGATGATGATGCTGAAAAGATGTGATCTTTTGTGGATTGACTTAAAAGCATAAAATCATACAGCTACAACAAAACGAAAGTGAAAAAAGCAGATAAAAAAGATAACAAGATAATCAAACAGTAAAAAGCAAAAAAGTCCTCAAGCGTTCATTAACATACAAACCTGTTTGCACGGTGTTGCCAGGTAGTCGTTCTGTCTGCTCCAAGCAAAACGGTCGACATGTATCCAAGGACGTCGTGTCATTGGTAACAGAGATGTGGCGAACAGATATAGAACTTCCAGGTTGATCTGATGGCGGCCATTTTTCTCTGGTGGGAGAACAAAGATGGCCGACACCGGACTGTCGATGTCGCCGGATGTAGCAGATACAACAGGAAGTGAAGACGACCAGCAGAGAAAAGGAACCAAAAACTATGAAGAGGAAAGCAAAAACTCCTCCTTTCCTCAGTAGTTCGTCAAGCATGGTGCCATCTGTCGTAGTGGAATTGGATCGATACAATTTGCTAAACCAAAATGTCGAGAAAACTGACGACCATGTTGATGATGATGCAGATGACAACGATGATGGTGGTGATAATGATGATGATGATGATGATGATGATGATGGTGGTGATGGTGATGATGATGATGATGATGATGATGATGATGATGATGATGATGATGATGATGATGGTGGTGGTGGTGATGGTGGTGATGATGATGATGATGATGATGATGATGATGATGATGGTGATGGTGATGATGATGATGATGATGATGATGATGATGATGATGATGAATACGACGACGACGACGACGATGATGCTGATGATGACAGTGGTAATGATGATAATGAAGATGATGGTGACAGTGGTAATGATAATGATAAAGATGGCATTGACGACGACTACTACGACGATGATGGCCGTGAAGAATAAACAAGTAGATGATGTGTTGATATGATATACAGCATAGTAACAATGACAGCAACAACGCTAATATGGTGGTCGTGATGATGATGATGGTGATGATGACGACGACGAGGAGAATGAGAATGGTGATAATGTTAGTGATGATGACGATGGTGAGAGTGGTTGAAATAACGACGAAGATGGCGAGAAAATCCGACGACTTTGTTGATAATTGTTAAATCAGAGATGCTCATAAAAATGATTGGCTGAACAGGACGGGAATGTCCCTTGGCAACACGTAAACAGAGGAAGCTAATAAAATGGCAATAATAACTGTGCATAATAATTAGTTATAATATTTTATAATGAACAGCAAAAGTTTAAATGTTTTTTTTGAATCTATTTGTCTGTTATTATAAATATCATAATCAAAATCATGAAATTATGAGATAGTTAATAAAATCTTGTGATTCAATTATAATTTTATTGTTTTTATTATTTATGTTATTATTATTATTATTATATGATTTTAATAAACTTCCTGTACAATTCCATGGAACGCAGCTTTTTCAAAGGAGCGGAAACGACCGCACACGTCATCCGTTATTTCATTATTTCTGCTTTTTGATTCAATTTTTTAATTTAGGAATAATTCTGTTAATAATTTAAAATTTTTTTATTTATTCTCTGCAACTCCATTTATAGAAAAATAATCACTCATTTGTCTGAAAATTGCTTTTTGACTTGCTAATAAGGGTAAGATGTTATAAACATGGCAACATCAAACAGATGTTTTAAAAGCACGTTTATGAATTTCAAAGCAGCAGATTCATTCAGCTATGTTTTTAGCAACGCACCTTTATTTTGACGCATGACAATTCCAGAATTAGAAAACCGTCTAATCGCCCTAGAACATTCTTGATTTTATTTTTCAAAATATCAAATCTGGATGATCTCAATTTTATTTTTTGTTTTTTTTTGTGGAGTTTAAATGACGTTTAACATTTTTTTAAATTTTTTATTTAAAAAATTAAATTAAAATGTGCAATGAAAAGATTAAAAAAACTATTTGAGCGAAAAGTCATCAATCACGTGATTCATCGATCGTTGCTACATTTGTCACAGCCACTCACAGCCCGATGTCACTCTGTCGTAAAAATGGTATCTACTAACGTGTTTCTAATCATGTTTTTTTTTCAAATATACTATTATAACTATTAATATCACTACTATTTTGTTTAATCATGTATTGTTTTTCTTAGATTTTAAAATCAATTACTTTGATTTACTCTCAACAGGGAAAAAATTGGCATATGGTCTAAATTGTTCTCGAGACCCAAGGTTGTTAATTATACCTTTCAAAAATATTGTCGATAGTGACTTTAAAACTATCGCCAATGCCGGTACTGATGGCGACTTGCAATAAGTGTCGGTGTCGATACAAATATTTTTTAACGATGCTGCTTTTACCGACATTTGTAAAGATAAACTGTAAATATGTTTAGAAAACAGGACTGTAAGGCATGGCTATGATTGGCTTAAACTTTGAGTGCTTTTCTTCTACCAAGTGAAAACAACACAGTCCGCACCGAAGAATTATTCAGGTTAAGAAAAAATTTAATGCATGCACGCACAAAACTCAAAACTACAATAAATTTAATCAAAACTCAAACGATTCAGTTAATTTTTTTAAACAATTCCAATTATTTCATTCGTGTTTACATGTTTATCCAATTAGAACTTCATTGACAAATGCAAGAAAACCACAATCTCAAATTCGACAAAGTGATGGCTGTTCATAAGTGATCGTCGAGTCATACGACCACCAGTAAATCGGTTGAACAACTTTCGAATTGTTAGAAAATCGGCCATTTTCAATGTGTTGTTCTCAGTCAAGTACCTAAAAAACTCTTTTAATAATGCTGCCGACTCCTATTGAACGTTACGCAGTCGTCTTTTGGCTGCAAGCATTGAAAAATCCTCACATCTGTGCCCACTGATGACATTGACATCCCTGGTTTTGCGTTTTATGCAGCACAAAAACACCAGCAACGTCAACACATTTGGCTAATGCTTTAGCAGGTGCAACAAACAAGAAATTTAGTGAATCGAGCATTTTTCACTGGATAATCTACCCAATTTTTTGTTGCAAAATTTTGTTAGTTTCAGACATGGTTAGTTTATGATAAATGCAACTTTCTTAAACTACCAAACACCAAAATTGTAACGAAAAACAATATTTGAACATGCGAGTTTATTTTTGGTGATATGACCATAGAAAGCCGTTGATATATTTTTTGATATCCATGGATTTGACAAATTAAAAACGAATTTGTTAAAATATTGATATCAAAGTATAGGTGAAAACTGCTGTAAAATTTGTTGATAACTTTTGGAAAAAGTTTTATCAATATCGATATGGGTACCACAAAATGTATCGTCGATATTATCAATATACACATCAGTATTCAATGTTACCAACACTGTCGAAACTTAAAGAAAACCATTCAATTTTTTTACGCTTCTGTGAAATATCAAAAGAAGTAATAATTTACTAAACCATGAATTTTGCAAAAACATACAATTTCAATCAAAAAAATTTTCACTTCAAGTAACAAGGGCTAATCTGCGTATATTGCGCCATCTACCTATTTTTAAAATTCAAAATTAACTAATGCTTCTACTGATACTGCTCCTGCTCTTTCTGTCGCAAATCCTGCTGCTTCTGCTGTTACTGCGGCTGCCGCTGCTGCTGCTATTGTTACTGCTACTGCTAAAAATACAGATACAGAACAGCTACTGCTATTACTACTACTACTACTACTACTACTACTACTACTACTACTACTACTACTACTACTACTACTACTACTACTACTACTACTGTTCAATCATTTATTTTCTCAGATTTCAAAAATCCAATAATTTACAGCCAGGACAAAATAAACATAAGAATAAAATGTCCTATAAACTTGACAAAAATATTTCACGTCCCCACGTGGGCCTGAGATTTCCCCGAGACGATTATAAATCTGAACCATGAAATTTCTACACTAGATAAAACATACAATTTCATGCAAAAAAATAATTCAACGTTTTCCAACATTCTTCAATTTGTTGCGTCGCCGACCTACTCTCCATGTACAACATTTAAAGAATTTCCAAATATTGTAAGTATTTAATAACACTGAAAGTATATAGTAAGTCAACAATTTTTTCCCGACACCAAAGCTAGTCCAAAACTTGTAGGACTTCTCTGACATCACCCCCCTCCAATTGCACACAAAAGCTGTAATGACAGGCTTTAAGTTGAGAGCCTGACCTGGGTTGTTTTCTTTCATCCATGCGTGGACGTCCCTGATATCGTACTTTCTGATTTTCCTGTCATGTTCCTCATTCAGGTTTGCAAGATCAGAAACAACAGAAACGTCGCATACAAAATATTGGTCATCCTTCCATGCACAAAGGTCCGGAATTCTCAAACCCATTTCGGTTTTAATTCGCGGTTCTACTTTTGTGATGAATCCCTTTGATTGGAATTTTTCTTCCAGTTTGCGAACGATGATGTCGTGACGTTCTCGCCTAGGTCCATCACTCTTGGGACAGATTTGAATCATGTGTCCTAATGATTCAGGTATTCTACTACTACTACTACTACTAATACCTAATGATTCAGGTATTCTACTACTACTACTACTACTACTACTACTACTACTACTACTACTACTACTACTACTACTACTACTACTACTACTACTACTACTACTACTACTACTACTACTACTACTACAACTACTACTACTACTACGCCACCTGTCAGCTTAGATATCTGATCGTTTCTGATATCAAAGAAGACGACGATTTGATTATCCGTCAATCTAATTTAACGCCCAGTACAATCTTAAACGTTCCTCTTGAGAATTAAAGAATTAAACCATTAAAAAACAATTTATAAAACAGTGCTTTATTTAAAATTTTGCTAATTTAAACAGTTGCCTTAGAATGTTATTCAAGACACCATTGGAAAATTTTAAATTGCCTTATTCGAGGCACATTTTTCCATATAAGTGATTTTTTTAATTAAATTAAATGTAAGCAAGTTAGAACTTTGAAATTTTTAATCCTGAATCATGTCATGAAAACTGAATTTGAGTTCAAAAGTTGGGAAAGATTGAATAACGGGAATGGTTCAAAATTAAGTATTTATGGATTGACGATACACAGTAGTGAGCTAAACAAAGCATTAAAAATTATACTAATAAAAAATAATTTTAAGAGCACGCCCTTATTTAAATTCACAAAAAAGGATCAAACAATTTTCTTACCAACATAAAGCTAATAAGTGAGCAAATGGTAAAATAAAAGCTTGGGGCGTATACATTTACTATAGTAAATTTATATAATATAAATATATATATATATATATAATATATTATATATATATAATATAGTATAGTATGGTTCAATTTTGAAATCTTTTTAAATTGTTAAGAAAAGATATCATCAGCCTATAAAGGCATAAGCTAAAGTACATTTTAGACTTCCAGAAATCCGACTACTTTTTAAATCGTAAGACAGACAGAGAAACTGTTATTTTTTTTTTTTTTTTTTTTTTTTTTTACATATTTGTAGCGCCCCACGCTTTTATTTTTACTATTAAACATTTTACCGTTTGTTCTTTTATTTGTTTTATGTTGGCTAAAAAATTATTTTATTAAGGGCCGGATTTACTCTGGTGGTGGCCCCTATGCAATGTGGCGGTGGAGGCCCCCTGCTCTCCTGAAGCGGGAGATCCTGGACTTTTCAGGACTAATGATCATAATTATTAATGGAATGGAGTCGACGTCGAGATTTGTTGGGAAGTTAGATAAAACTATGATAAAATATGTTGTTGAAAACCATAATGATTGTGATTAAAAAAAAATAAATAAATGCTCATAAAAGCAAAAACACAGCTGCGGGTATCATTATAGAAATAGTGGAGGGAAAAATAAAACTTTGAAATTGTAAGCAAATAAGAAAAAAGATGAAAAAATTGACCACTCAACTTTTCTATCAGCATCATCAACTTTATCGCCATCGTCATTGTCATCGTCATCATCATCATCATCATCACCACCACCACCACCACTATCATCATCATCATCATCATCATCATCATCATCATCATCATCATCATCATCATCATCATCATCATCATCATCATCATCATCATCATCATCATCATCATCATCATCATCATCATCATCATAATCATCATCATCATCATCATCATCATTTCATTCTCATCACCATCATTACATCAGCATTCCATCGCCTGAGTTTCTCTCAAAACAAGCATGATCAAGGAGATGATGGTGTTCGCAATGATTATGGGCGAGTTGCTTGATATTATAATTTCTATAGTTCATGTTGTTGCTATGACGAGGTTCTTATGATGTTGTTTATGTAGTTATTGTTGTTAGTGTACACTGTTGCTATTAACTGTTTTTGGTCCTTGCTGTTTCTAGTATTGATCGAGTTGGAAATGAAATAAAAACAAAAACCATTACATTTACTTTTATGCATTCTTCTTTGGTAAACCTTTTTTATTTTGTGTTTATTATTTTTTATCTATTTTTTTTTATGTTTTTTATTTTCTACGTTTCTCTGCTCTTTTTTTAGCTTTCTTTTTTTTAGAATTTTCATGTTCTTTCTTTTCTCTTTTTTTTTGTTTCTAAAATTTCATTTCCCACAATGGAATCTCTCAGAAGCTGAGTTATTAAACGTGTTTTACAATAATCATTGCACGCAATGTATGTGTATGTTTGAGATTCACATCCAAGACACTGGAGCAATTGGAAAAAAATTGGCATGGAGGAAGTCTTTATTAAAAAAAATTTTTAGATTTAAAAAATTTGCGTTTTTTTATGTTTTTACGGGGAAAAAAAAGAACAAAAAAATCTCGGATAACGCCGAGTTTTTTAAGTTTTTTCTCATAGCTAATATATTCGCAAAAACGTTGCGTGCTTAAAAGTTTGTATGCATGTAAAACCATCGCATCTCAAGCCGCAAACCGCGGCCACAGCGGATTTTGTCTCAATAAAACTGCCCCATCCAATGGAAAAACCGCACGAACATGCTGCTTAACTGCAATTAGCGTTTTATCTTTTTCTTTTTCGCTATCTATAACTCTATAACTTCTTATATGTAGCCTAGGTTTACGTTTTGACTATATGATGATGTTCTGCATGTTATCCGATTAAACTAATTTAGAAAGGTTGTGCAGTATTAAATTTTGCTAATTTTGGAAGAACTGGAGGTGTGTATATGTGTGCCCGGTTGTAAGCTTGTGTATGCATGTATGTGTGAGTGCGTGTATTATTACTGATGTTCATGCTCTTGCGGTGTAAATTTTGTGATCCTTGTAGCACCGCAGACGGGTGACATGTTTTAAAAACATGAAAAGTGGTGGCTTCTCACAGAACAAGTCCTTCACAATTCATTCACATACATTGTTTTTCTTCCCAGCCTTTTTTTCTCTTCTTTTTAACTCTTTTATATTAACTTCGTCTTGTTTGCCGGCTTGCTTGCCTGAGCCATACGTTGGGACCTTTATTAAATGTTCATTTATAATGCGCTTTTGAAAGTAAGTCACAAAAGCGCAACGTTTGACATTTAAAAAATCAATCTCCGTTACTCAGTCAAGCTGAAATGTTGTGGGTTTTTTTGTCGGCACAGACTTAACATTCTATTGAGTTTTCAAGTGGATTGGACAAAATTTATGAGTTATAGAATAAAATTACCGTATATACTCGGGTATAAGTCGAGAAATGTATACCTCTTTTATGAGGCCCAAAAACGACTTCGACTTATACACGAGACACTGAATATACCGATGATTTTTGGAGCTGGCCATTTAAATAAAAAGCTTTAAAAATTAAACTCTATGTTTAGTTAAACGTTTTTGTTGATTTTACATTGTTTTGTAGACAAAAGACACGTTTCCCCAAATCTTTCTTAAAATGTGGTATAGCAAATGATATGGACAGAACTGAAGATGACGATGAATCAGTAACTGTAAGCGACAGTGAAAATGATGTCGAATACACAGCAGATATGAAAATTAAGCATGAACAATACGACGAAATATATGGTGTTTTTGATGACGCGGCTCCAAATTAATTTAATTAATTTTTGTTATTTTATTATTTTTTGGTTTCAACTTATACTCGAGCCGTCGATTTTGGGCCCTATTTTACTTCAAAAGTACACTTCGACTTATACTCGGATCGACTTATACCCGAGTTTATTATTATACAGGTTTTTTATATAGCGCTTTTTACAAAATAAAAGTCGCAAAAGCGCACTGCACAATTAAATGGAAGAGAACAAATATGTTTTGAGCCGTTCACGAAAGACACTAAAAGTCATTGTTGGATCCTTCAGAGCGGAAGGAAGGCTATTCCAGGCCACAGGACCAGCCACAGAAAAACCACGCCTGCCAATCGTCACAGTCTCCGTCTGAAAAACATGTAGATCGCCGGCCGCCGCTGATCGAAGATGAGACCGACCAAAGAGTTGAGAGACCGGAACACATAACTCCTGAAGATAGACAGGAGCCATGCCATGGAGGCACTTGTAAACCATAGAGCATAGTTTGAAGCAAATTCTCTGCGGAAAGGGAAGCCAATGAAGCCGCGTCCGCATCAGACCCGAAATGCTGGCCCAGCCAGGCAATCGCAGCACGAGACGGGCAGCTGCCCGAAGAACAGATTGAAGCCTGTTGATCTGGAACAGCGGTAGACCGGCCAGGACCCCGTTGCAATAGTCAACCTGGCTGTGCACCATTGCTCTTACAAGGGAGTGAGCAGAGTCTGTAGTGAGGCTCCTGCGGATGACACGTAGCTGACGAAAATGGTAGAAACAGGTACGGCTGAGATGGGAAATGTGTGTCTCCATGGACAGATCACGGTCAACCAGCACCCCAAGATCCCGAACAGACGCAGAAGGCCTGACCGAAACCCCAGCAATGTCCACATCCCCCATCAAACAATGCCTCAGCAGTCGAGATGAACCCAGCCATATCAGCTCAGTCTTTGATGGATTGAGTTTCAAGCGATTACTGGCCATCCATGAGCTGATTTCGCCAATACAGGCAGACATTCTTGGCACAAGATCAGAGCATAACATCTGGGGAGAATCACTGTAAATTTGCAGATCGTCAGCATAGGAGTGAGCCGAAAACCCATGTCTGGTGGCGACACCGATGACATCAGCAGTGTAAAGAAGAAACAGCACCGGACCAAGGACGGACCCCTGCGGTACACCGTAGTGAAGAGAAGCCGACTCAGATGTGACATTGTTGCAGCGGATGTAATGGGACCGGTCCGTGAGGTAGGAGCCGAACCATTTCAGGACCGCACCCCCAAGACCAAACGAGTTATGAAGCCTATCACACAAGATCTGATGATCGACGGTGTCAAACGCAGCACTAAGGTCCAGAAGGCCCAGAAGTGTGATCCGTCCTAGATCGGCTGCTAAGTAGACATCCGAGAGCACCCTCACGACAGCAGTCTCAATAGAATGATGCTTTCTATAGGCTGACTGGCATCGTGGCAAGAGGTTATTTTCATTGAGATATATGTTCATCTGGTCGCCGACACATCGCTCCAACAGCTTAGACAAATACGACAAATTGGAGATCGGACGATAGTTGGCAGGGTTATGCGGATCCAAGTTTGGTTTCTTGAGGACTGGCGTGATGATGGCATTTTTCTGAGTCGAGGGAAAAAACCTTGTCTTAGCGAAGAGTTGCCCAGAAATGCTACGAATGGCGCCAGTTCATTGGAATATTATTTTATTATCCATGTTGGCACTGGGTCAAAGGAACAGTTTTTGTTAGGTGAAGCCCTGATGAGACGGATGATGTAGTTAGCATCTACAGGCCTGAATTCCAGCAGCGATTTGGAACAGCCTCAGGCACAATAGAGCGGACCAGAAGCAAACGAAGTAGACTGGCGAACACTCTCCGTCTTTTCTAAAAACGCCTTCAAAAAATCACTCGCCGCAAGATCATTGGGTGGGGCTGAATAGCCACAGTCTTCGCCGAGCACCCCAGATAATGTTCTCCAGAGCTTTGCAGGATTACCTTGACTATCATCGATTTTTTCTCTCCAGTAAGAATTTTGTTTCTGCCTAAAAAGGCCGTGAGACGCCCGTACCTGGCTCATCCACAGAGTGCGATCATCCGGGTCTCGAGTCCGCTTGTAGCGCCGCTCCAACAGTCTTGATTTCAGTTTTGAGGCTGTGCAATCACGATCAAACCACGGCGTAAGAGGCTGAAGGCGCCGTCTAGCAGCCCGGGAGGGAGAATTTTGATCATAAAGCGACGATAAGGTAGTGTCATAGAGCTCATGGGCCTGGTCAATAGACATATCCTCATAGACCACCGGATTGCACAGGAGGCTGCTACGTAAATCGGACCGAAATCGCTCAGAGTCGAAGCTCCTCCAAGCACGAGTTTTAATCTCGACAAACCGAGCTGGAGGAATTCGGATCGGAACCCAGAAACGCACAAGAGGAGACCTGCGGCAGATCAACGACAACAGACGGAGATGGAAGATCAGATCTAGTAATAACCAAATCAAGAGTATTACCCTGCGAATTCGTACGACCGGTAACAGACTGCACGAAGCCAAATGAACCTATGAGATCCAACAGACGAACAGAGTGTGGATCAAGAGTAATGTTGACCTTGACATTCAGATCTCCAGTAATAATGACCTGGCAATTGTACGTCGCCAATGCTTCAAAAATATTTCCTAGTTCTATAAAAAACAGATTACTCGCGGGGATGCTTCCAGGACGGTATATCAAAACAAAGATGAAACTCGTTTTAACGGATGAGAACTTTGTAGTTATGATCTCAAATGTAATTGGCGTCAATCCCAAAGCGAGTGGCTTGGCCGAGAGTGTGTCCTTGTGGATGACTGCTATTCCCCTATAATAGCGGCCCCTTTCATCGGGCCCCGAGCAGCTTCAATGCAGTGGTAACCAGGCAGAGTGATCTTTTTCAGGGCAACGTCGTCAAAACACTCATGCCAGTATACGGTATTAATATAATTTTCAATGTTTGTATGTATGTATGTATGTATGTATGTATGTATGTATGTATGTATGTATGTATGTATGTATGTATGTATGTATGTATGTATGTATGTATGTATGTATGTATGTATGTATGTATGTATGTATGTATGTATGTATGTATGTATGTATGTATGTATGTATGTATGTATGTATGTATGTATGTATGTATGTATGTATGTATGTATGTATGTATGTATGTATGTATGTATGTATGTATGTATGTATGTATGTATGTATGTATTTATGTATGTATGTGTGGTGGTGGTGGTAGTGGTGGTGGTGGTGGTGGTAGTGATGATGATAATGATGATGATGATGATGATGATGATGATGATGATGATGATGATGATGATGATGATGATGATGATGATGATGATGATGATGATGATGATGATGATGATGATGATGATGATGATGATGATGATGATGATGATGATACGAATTGCAACCCCATTATTATCCTTCAACAACCGCCCTAATTATTGTTATTGCGCCATCACAAATTGGTTTTCAAATATATATCGTCGCCACGTCATTCATCATCATTATGGTCATTAACAAGGAAGCCTTCCTATTAGGTCTGTCGTCGTCACAATCATAAGCAGTATCAGTACCATCATCATCATCTCAACCATCCTTACCATCATTATAGTCATCTTCATTGCATCGTTTTAGCACCTCCCACTTGAAAAAGATCATAAATTACGCCGGAAAGTCGCCAAGGCAACAGCGAGCGCGCATGCGTGGACGCTCGACGCAATACGCGTAAAAACTTTTACGTCGAAATTTGGATTAATTACTCTCGCGGGTTCTCTCTGTATACGAAGATTTAGGGGGTATGGGTGGCGATACTGAGGTTGCTGTTGTTAGTTGTTGTTGATGATGATGATGATGATGATGATGATGATGATGATGATGATGATGATGATGATGATGATGATGATGATGATGATGATGATGATGATGATGATGATGATGATGATGATGATGATGATGATGATGATGATGATGATGATGATGATGATGATGATGATGATGATGATGATGATGATGATGATGATGATGATGATGATGATGATGATGATGATGATGATTATGATGATGATGATGATGATGATGATGATGATGATGATGATGATGATGATGATGACGATGATGATGATGATGATGATGATGATGATGACGATGATGATGACAACGATAAGAAAAGTAGGAGTCAGAGAAGAGATTTCAAAAAAGAAGTATAGTTAGTGAATGAGTGTGAGAAAAAAAAGAGAAAGAAAGAGATAAACGGAAGGCCAGCGCGTCACACAATAACATGATCAGACAACTGATAAAGAGAAAAGAATATTAAGGACAGTCTGTCTTTCTGTTGAGTGCTTTTGATGAATGAGTCTGGTGATCTTTTTTGAAATTCCACCCTGAGCTTCACTTACCTACTTTTTTTTATCTCAAAAACTTTCGTCTTTTTATTCTCTCTTTCTTCTACTTCTCTTCGCTTTTGCTTCAACTTCCTTTCCCGTCATTCATTATTTTTCTTTTTTCCTACTTTTTTTTAATTTTTCTTCCTTAATTTTTTCTTTTCCACGCTTTCCATAACTTTTCACGGAAAGTTTTATTCATTTGAAAATATACGCAACCAACATTTTTAAAGATGCGTTTCCTCTCCTTCACTCCACAACAACTGTCATCACATTGGCCATAATGCACTTTCATCTCTAAAAAGAAGTATAGTGAGTGAATGAAACTGAATCTTAATTTCTCTTTAAACTTTGAAACATCCACCAAAGGATGAAATTTTCATCACATTCTGATGCCCACACAAACTTCCTAGGACCAATCATACTGACGAAATCACCCAAACACTTGTTCCTTTCTCATAAATAACCATCATTCTCAGTGACCGCTCAATAACCATCAATCTCAGTGACCTCTCAATGACCTCCCATTTTAAAACTTCTCTTCTCACGTCAACCACTCATGATTCTTTAAGCAACTTTTCGCTTCCTTCATTCATCAACTATTTTCTCCTTCTCTCCATCCTCCACCTTCTACCCTCACGGGTATAATCTATTATTTAAGTAAACACGACAACATAGCTCTAGCTCAACCGTCGGAAATTTTTGTTGCAATTTTGTTTTTAAATTAGTGAAATAATAATGATGATGATGATGAAAACTTTCACTTGATTGATGGAGGGAATTAAAAATGACAAATGGATTTTCAAATTGTCAGCGCAATTCAAGTTCTGAAAATTTGTTTTGTTTTTTTAAATTTCGGTTGATATTTTTCTCCAAATAATTTAAAAACTCAGGTTTCAGTTGTCGTTTTAAATCTGACTTCGGAAAGAAAAATAAACGAAAGAAAAAAGTGATTGAGAGAAAGAAAAAAGTAAGAGAAAACTAAATATCAAAGTTATGTAGTATAAGGAAAAGAGGACGCAGCTTAAGAAACGAAATTAAGAAACTGCAATATGAAATATAATAATAAATATAATAATACATTTCCAATAAATAATGCATTAGAAAGCTTAATGGAAAATCATAGAACAAACGGAATCAAATAAGACAAAGTAAAAGAGAATTGCCAGCATTGAAAGAATAACGAGCCTAAAAATTATCTAAAACACGGAATAACACAATACAATTTTTTATTAAACAATAAGTTTTCATAAACAATTAAACTGAGAAGAAGAATTTAATAAGAGTGTAAAGAGCGAATAATATGCAATAATACACCATGAAAGGGAAGAGAATGCGAAAAGAACATAAAACACAGAATTGAATACAACTTGCGTCTGTAGGCAGTGAGTGCCAGTCGTTAATTGCTACAAATGACTGTGTCCGACGAAATTGAAATTTGCAATGACATTTCCACGGGGGCAGCGAGGGGCGGGGCAAACAATTTTTAAGGCAAAAAAGACTGAAGTAATAAATAAATAAAAATGGAGTACATATGATGAGGTTTTTCAGCTGATTTTTGCAACTTATAATATGTTTTATATGATATTCTACAAAATAATAATATTCAAATTACGTAATTTTCAATGATTGTAAGTATGGCGTGTCCTAAAAGTTGCGCCCGATTTTATAAAAATAACGCATGTAGATTATCAATTAATTTCATTATATGATGAATGAGAACTACGAGCTCAATGATATCAATAAATAAACCAAAGATGCAACAATGAACAATACGAAAGAAATAATGATAAATATTAACGGAATGTTTAACAATGTTCTAAAATCTGCATTCATTATTAATATAAAATCGGGCGGAACTTTTAGGACACCCTGTATGCATGTATGTATGTATGTGTGTGTGTGTGTGTGTGTGTGTCTGTGTGTCTGTGTGTCTGTATGTGTGTATGTGTGTATGCGTGTATGCGTGTATGCGTGTATGCGTGTATGCGTGTATGCGTGTATGCGTGTATGCGTGTATGCGTGTATGCGTGTATGCGTGTATGCGTGTATGCGTGTATGCGTGTATGCGTGTATGCGTGTATGCGTGTATGCGTGTATGCGTGTATGTGTGTATGTGTGTATGTGTGTATGTGTGTATGTGTGTATGTATGTATGTATGTATGTATGTATGTATGTATGTATGTATGTATGTATGTATGTATGTATGTATGTATGCCCGTATTTATGTATGTATTAATTTATGTATGCTTGCAGGGCTAGGGTCCCAAGTCGTTTTCGATATTTTTTCTGAGATGACAAGAAATATTTATAACAATATTAGGACGAGAAATACTGCTGAAAAGCATTAATATGTGAAATACAAACTTAATTTAATTAAAAAAACTTTTTTAAATAAATTACGAATATCCTTTCTTTGACGAAATTTAAAGGAAAAATAAAAAGTATATTTTTAAAAAACAACGTTTTTCTTGCGCCCTAAAAAGTATAAAATAATATTCCTATAATTCATATACAACGAAAAACCTTGCGGGCGTATTATTTTTTATAATTATTTGTTTTATTGTAGTTGTTGATGTTGTAACCTATAATGTGCCGCAACATTTTTCGTTGTATATGAATTATAGGAATGAATTATAGGAATATTATTTTATACTTTTTAGGGCGCAAGAAAAACGTTGTTTTTTAAAAATATACTTTTTATTAATATTATTTTATACTTTTTTAAGGCGCTAGAAAAACGTTGTTTTTTTTAAATAAATTTTTTAATAATTAATTATTTTCAACATTTTTGTTTTTGATGGGTGAAATTTTATAAGAATTCGAGCTTTTAGAATAAATGTTTTCAATATACATGGATATACAATATAGATATGTCATTGAATAATGTTTATAGAATATAATAGAGTATAAACCAAGTCTGAGAATCAAGCGCCAACTAATAAATAAGTTACGTGCAAACGAAAGCACCACTCACATCACAAAGCGAAATAGGAGCGAGGATTGGCGAGGAAGCCCGTGTGTGTGTGTGTGTGGTTTGATTTACGTCTGTATCTGTCAATTAGACAATTTAGACGGTATGTATGTTTGAGTGTTTGGTGACGTGTTTATGTTGGCTTTGAGGCAGGGACGCCACCGAAAGCACAAGACTTTCGTGGGCACATGGCTCGACTCACTCCAGCCCGCCAACTAATAAGTGCAATAAGTTGGATAAGGACCGGCAAATCGACCTCCCAATGCAGCTAGCAATTTAACCAGCCTCGGATGATCCTCATGGGCTATGGTATCGCTCCGCCACGCTTCTCCCGCTCTCGACCTCGAGGAAGCCCGAATTTCGATCTCCTATTTATAGGTATCAGTAGAAAGCCGCACAACTCCATCCTACACACTATGCGACAAGTTCATTCATATTCATGATTATTTACAGCATTCAGGCTCATCGAACTTTCTCCTACTAATCCTCTTCCTCCTGTCGCATTTTCATTCAAGCTCATTCATATTCATGATTATCCTTTCGTTACAGCATGCAATGCTTATCGAAGTTCCTCTGACTCATCATCGAGTTGTTTCGTCTTCCTCCTTCTCTCACTCTCTCACTTTCACACATGGCATCCATGCGAGAGAGAGAAAGAGAGAGATAGAGAAAGAGCGAGGGAGGGAGAAGGAGAAAGCGAGAAGTAGTTAGTTATGATTTTACATAATAAAACTATGAATAACTTTTCTCAGAGAGTACTTACAGTTATGATTTTTGGATATGTTTTTTTGGATATTTTTGTTATATTTTTGGATATTTTTTGAGAATGGTTTGCCAAAGATCTCAAACACACAAACAATTTTTTGACCTAATAAAAACGTTGTAAAATGAAATTTGTTTGAGAGAAATTATGAATTTGTAGCATCGGCCACCGGTCTCCAACTTGGTTTATGGGTCTAAGGTCAAATGTTTGCTTCCCGCCGTCTTTGGTCCTCTATGTATTTGCTCCCACCAAATCAGTCCAGATCCGCCACTGTATGTTTGAATGAAGGTGTGCTACAAATTTGCGTAACGCTTTTAGGTAGCGCGCAAACGCTTATTAGTTTTCATCATTTTGACAGGTTATCTCTAGTAATAGTAATGAAAATACACAACCAGCAGTGTTTAAATATGAAACCAGGAGGATTAGTCTTTTAATTTGTCAGATTTCGATTTGAAAAAAGTTTTCAATTACATATTAATACAAATGTATCATCAACAAACTTGAAACGTCTTAAATCTGAATGAGTAAACAAATAAATAAATCTGACCTTGACCCAACTGGCAGAGGTCTTCGACCTCGTCAGAGTAATCGCCGCAGTTGTTGACGCTGTCACAAAGGAGACGATTGGCGATGCATTTGTTTATATTCTCGCACCTAAACAGCTGACTGCAGGTTCTGTAGTGAGTGTAATCTGACGAGAAATATCATTACATATTCAAGTCTTAGCTACTTAGCTAATAGTGAGAAAACAATTTATAAATTGGTTTGAAGACAAATTAACAAACATCTTTTTGCTGTAAAAATTGTTTTTCTATTTTCTATTTATATAATTTATTTTTATCCTATTTCAGATGTAAGTTCAATTTTCTTGACATTTCAAAATTTCAAAAACACGCACACAGACAAGCCTACAATAATACACAAAGTTTCAAGATGCGTTTACACGAGCAAAAATAACTGGCGCCAGTGTCTGTCGCATGACATTACGAAAAATGCTCGTTTAAGCGGGACATCTTGACATGCATGAGCTTTGAATGTCGGCTGCCTCCGCCTTCCAGCTTTCAATGCGCAAGTGAGTACAAATACAAAAGAGTGGAACCACTTTATCTGTTCTCCAATTAAAAACTTATAAAAACAATGTTTTTGCCAAATGTTTATATAACAAGTAAGCCGTAAAAACGAGGTTTTTTTTCACAATTTTCACGATTCGCCGGCATTTCAATTTATATTTCTAAATATTTATTTAATTGTATTTGATTTGTTTTTTAAAACGGTAATAATTATTTTTTTAATTTAATTTTTTTTAATTTTTAAACATCAATAAATTTCAGTTTGATTGGATGACGGAAAGTTAGTTAATTTTTAATTTAAAAGTTTGCAAACATTCAAGCAAGTAAGCAAGAGTGGTGGTGAAGTTAATTAAAGTAATTAAAAAACCCAAAATATTTTAATGAAAGCCATAGTAGGGATGTACTAGAACGTATGCAATAACTAGTTAACAAAGATTAATTTACATCAATCTTTCTAAAATTTTATCATCAGTTAAACTAGTTTATTTATATATTTTCAAAAGAGTACATTTTTTATAATATTTTTTTGCGGGGTGGAGTGGGAGGTTTAACTACAAACTTTTCCTTTGATGGAAAACAAACATAAATATTTTTAAAATAATCTTTTTTTTAATTTCCACTAAATCAAACTGAGTAATACGTTTTATGCATTAAAACATTTCTGGAATAATTTCGGGAAGAGTTCTTATCCCCTCTTTTTGTGTGTGCCTTTGGCCAGACATAAACTTAAACAGTTTAATTTCAGTTTGATTGGATGACGGAAAGTTAGTTAATTTCATTTTAAAGGTTTGCAAACATTCAAGCAAGTAAGCAAGAGTGGTGGTGAAGTTAATTAAAGAATTAAAAAACTTTCTAAGGGGTCAAACCCAGATCCCTTGACCCGTGGGTGCGCCAATGAGCTAAAAAGAAGAAAATTAATGTCACCTTCGTTGAAAGCCGTTATGACAACCCTCAGTGGTTCCTGGCTCAAAACCTTTGGTTCCAATTTTCTTTAAAAGAATTATTATAGTTGATAATATAATGATTATTTAAAAAAATTATTATTGTTTCAGTTGTTTATTATTGTTATTATTAGTAGTAGTAGTAGCAGTAGCAGTAGCAGTAGCAGTAGCGGTAGCGGTAGCCGTAGCGGTAGCGGTTGCGGTAGCGGCAGCAGCAGCAGCAGTACTAGTACTAGTAGTAGTAGTAGTAGTAGTAGTAGTAGTAGTTGTAGTAGTAGTAGTAGTAGTAGTAGTAGTAGTAGTAGTAGTAGTAGTAGTAGTAGTAGTAGTAGTAGTAGTAGTAGTAGTAGTAGTAGTAGTAGTAGTAGTAGTAGTAGTAGTAGTAGTAGTAGTAGTAGTAGTAGTAGTAGTAGTAGTAGTAGTAGTAGTAGTAGTAGTAGTAGTAGTAGTAGTAGTAGTAGTAGTAGTAGTAGTAGTAGTAGTAGTAGTAGTAGTAGTAGTAGTAGTAGTAGTAGTAGTAGTAGTAGTAGTAGTAGTAGTAGTAGTAGTAGTAGTAGTAGTAGTAGTAGTAGTAGTAGTAGTAGTAGTAGTAGTAGTAGTAGTAGTAGTAGTAGTAGTAGTAGTAGTAGTAGTAGTAGTAGTAGTAGTAGTAGTAGTAGTAGTAGTAGTAGTAGTAGTAGTAGTAGTAGTAGTAGTAGTAGTAGTAGTAGTAGTAGTAGTAGTAGTAGTAGTAGTAGTAGTAGTAGTAGTAGTAGTAGTAGTAGTAGTAGTAGTAGTAGTAGTAGTAGTAGTAGTAGTAGTAGTAGTAGTAGTAGTAGTAGTAGTAGTAGTAGTAGTAGTAGTAGTAGTAGTAGTAGTAGTAGTAGTAGTAGTAGTAGTAGTAGTAGTAGTAGTAGTAGTAGTAGTAGTAGTAGTAGTAGTAGTAGTAGTAGTAGTAGTAGTAGTAGTAGTAGTAGTAGTAGTAGTAGTAGTAGTAGTAGTAGTAGTAGTAGTAGTAGTAGTAGTAGTAGTAGTAGTAGTAGTAGTAGTAGTAGTAGTAGTAGTAGTAGTAGTAGTAGTAGTAGTAGTAGTAGTAGTAGTAGTAGTAGTAGTACGATTGAAAAGCCAAAATGTCACTTTTGTTCTGCCACTTTCAACACAGAGAAGGGTGTAAAACTACACGAGGTCAAAAAACACCCAAGAGAATATCATGCCGAAAGAGCTGGTAAATCATATTCAAAGTCAAGATGGCTCGAGGAAGAATCTAAGATGTTGGCAAAATTAGAAATGGAATTAGCTGGGGTTGGTGTGAAACGAATAAATATTGAACTACAGAAAAGATTTAATCATCGAACGTTAGAAGCAATTAAATGTCATAGAAGACTTCCAGAGTACAAGACGTTTTTGCAGCAATATGATGACAGATCGCAGGATATTTCTGGCAACCGTTCAAACAGGGACAACGACACCGACACAGTTCAAGACAGAATTATTCCAGACATAAAATCTGATTGGAAAAAGTTGGCTGAGGCAGAACTTCAATTAACCGTAAAAGAAAAGAAACGAATTAATCTTGTTTTGCACGATCATTTTCCTGCTCTGACCACTGACGCCATCAAAAGAATAAGAAATACTTCACAATATCGAATATTTTTGCAATCCCTTCTAATCTCAGAAATCCCAGCAGCCAGAGGTCCTGATATAAATAACCATTTTTTAAATAATTCTTTTCCTCACGATACAACTAGCAACGACAGAGAGAGTTCTTTGAATTTGAAACAGTTTGTTATAGAAAGGTATCGACTCTTCAAATTGACGGAAGACGAATTCTCCAGCCTTTTGAATGCCAGGACAGACGCGAAAACAAAACGAAATCTCCTCGAGAAAGAATTCAATGATTGGTTTTCAGATAAAATATCTCCTCTCATCGAGGCTGACAGACTCAAAATGGCAAAAGTCCGAAACGACAAAAAAATTACTACAAAAACAAAATCCAGTTTTGAGTGCATCTGAAAATCACACCAGGAAGTTTGTCAAAACGGAAAACGGTTCATCAAAAAGAGCTAAAAAACAGAAAGAAAGACGCGAGTGCTATTCGAAAGAAAGACGCGAGTGCTATTCAAGAGTGCAACAGCTGTTTAAAAAAAATTTAGCTCTCGGTGCTCGCTCGGTTCTGAATGGTGATTATGAACAAGAGGTCAGGCCGGTTCCTCACGATCAGCTGCTTGAGTATTGGGAAAGAGTTTTTATTCAGGACTCTAAAGTGGATGTGAGACCAGTTATCGTTACTTCAGCAGTGAAATATGAAATGGAATCGCCGGTCACCAGTGGAGAGCTAATAACAGCTATAAAGAAGCTTAAAGATTCAGCTCCGGGAATTGACGGCGTGAAGAAAAGCCATCTCTGCAAAGTTGCAATTGAGGAGTTGGCGGCACACATGTCACTGTGGCTTTTGACAGGAATGCCTCCCTCGGCATTAAAAATTGGCATTGTAACCTGCATTCCAAAGAAGAAAGGAACAGAAAATCCATCCGAGTTCAGACCAATTACAGTCAGCTCGATCATCAGTCGACTATTTCATCGCGTCCTCTGCAGGCGCATGGAGCAGTACTGGCCCTTGTCACCACGACAGAAAGCATTCCGTTCAGGAGATGGTCTTGCAGACAATATTTGGTTGGTTAAATCGTTGATTCGTAAAAAACGAGAGCAGTTACGGAAATTGAATTTGACGTTTGTTGATGTCAGTAAAGCTTTCGACACAGTTTCACAAGGATCAATTATTAGAGCGGCGACTCGTCTCGGAACACCTCCGTTGCTTCTCAAATATTTGACTGATTTGTATAACGGTTGCTATGTTCACATGAAACTGGGAAAAGAAAATAGTCATAAAATCCCAGTAAACAGAGGTGTGAAACAGGGTGATCCCATGTCACCGCTCTTGTTCAATGCAGTGATTGATATGATAATGAATGAAGTTGATCAGTCAATCGGAGTTTCTGGAAACGAGGATTCTGTCAAATGTAATTACATAGCTTTTGCTGACGATTTAGTTCTCATGTCGTCAACTGACGTAGGAATGCAAATGCTGGTGGAACAAGTTGAAAGTGCTCTAGCAAATGTTGGCTTGCACATGAATCCCAGCAAATGCGCGTCGGTAAGAACTGAAGTCACAAGCAAGAAAAAACTATGGATTGTAAACCCCCACTCATATCTAAAAGTGCAAAATTCCAATATAAGAACTTTGAATATTGAAGAAACGTACAAGTATCTTGGTACTGAAGTTGGACCAAAAAAGATAGTTACTTCAATTGCCAGTTTTATTCAAAGTTCTTTACACGCAATATCAAGAGCACCACTGAAACCATTTCAAAGAATGTATATTCTCAGAACGCATGTCTTGCCAAGTTTGGTCCACCATCTGACATTCGATTTTATAACGATGTCTTCACTAACTGCCGCCGACTTACAAATTAGAGCTGCCGTGAGGCGCTGGCTTAGGTTGCCAAAGGATACGCCTGTGCCATTCTTCCATGCTCCTCTTAGAAGCGGAGGGCTGGGAATTTTGCAGCTGAGGCAATGGGCCCCTATTCTGAGACAAAAAAGACTCAATAGCTTATTAACTCAGGCTAAATATGGCAACGATGTGTTTTTGATGAATGTTCTGCAGGAAAGTCTATCTGTGTTGTCAGAAATTAGGAAATTCGGAAGACTTGGGTGTGGAATCGAAGGTGCTCAAAAATCACTACAACTAAAAACAACTGAAAATCTTTATAAATCTGTAGATGGTTATGGTTTGAAGTCTTTTTCATCAGGAATAGGATTGAGTGACTGGATCGTAGACGGAGTGAACAGAGTGCCATCAGATGTATTCATCAAGTGCATTAAAGTTCGTGCAGCCGTTCTCTACAACAAGCTTAGGGCGTCGCGGGGACGACCATTGGCCGATACGTCATGCGACGCTGGATGCAGAATACCTGAATCATTAGGACACATGATTCAAATCTGTCCCAAGAGTGATGGACCTAGGCGAGAACGTCACGACATCATCGTTCGTAAACTGGAAGAAAAATTCCAATCAAAGGGATTCATCACAAAATAGAACCGCGAATTAAAACCGAAATGGGTTTGAGAATTCCGGACCTTTGTGCATGGAAGGATGACCAATATTTTGTATGCGACGTTTCTGTTGTTTCTGATCTTGCAAACCTGAATGAGGAACATGACAGGAAAATCAGAAAGTACGATATCAGGGACGTCCACGCATGGATGAAAGAAAACAACCCAGGTCAGGCTCTCAACTTAAAGCCTGTCATTACAGCTTTTGTGTGCAATTGGAGGGGGGTGATGTCAGAGAAGTCCTACAAGTTTTGGACTAGCTTTGGTGTCGGGAAAAAATTGTTGACTTACTATATACTTTCAGTTTTATTAAATACTTACAATATTTGGAAATTCTTTAAATGTTGTACATGGAGAGTAGGTCGGCGACGCAACAAATTGAAGAATGTTGGAAAACGTTGAATTATTTTTTGCATGAAATTGTATGTTTTACCGAGTGTAGAAATGTCATGGTTCAGATTTATAATCGTCTCGGGGAAATCTCAGGCCCACGTGGGGACGTGAAATATTTTTGTCAAGTTTATAGGACATTTTATTCTTATGTTTATTTTGTCCTGGCTGTAAATTATTGGATTTTTGAAATCTGAGAAAATAAATGATTGAACAGTAGTAGTAGTAGTAGTAGTAGTAGTAGTAGTAGTAGTAGTAGTAGTAGTAGTAGTAGTAGTAGTAGTAGTAGTAGTAGTAGTAGTAGTAGTAGTAGTAGTAGCAGTAGCAGTAGCAGTAGCAGTAGCAGTAGCAGTAGCAGTAGCAGTAGCAGTAGCAGTAGCAGTAGCAGTAGCAGTAGCAGTAGCAGTAGCAGTAGCAGTAGCAGTAGCAGTAGCAGTAGCAGTAGCAGTAGCAGTAGCAGTAGCAGTAGCAGTAGCAGTAGCAGTAGCAGTAGCAGTAGCAGTAGCAGTAGCAGTAGCAGTAGCAGTAGCAGTAGCAGTAGCAGTAGCAGTAGCAGTAGCAGTAGCAGTAGCAGTAGCAGTAGCAGTAGCAGTAGCAGTAGCAGTAGCAGTAGCAGTAGCAGTAGCAGTAGCAGTAGCAGTAGCAGTAGCAGTAGCAGTAGCAGTAGCAGTAGCAGTAGCAGTAGCAGTAGCAGTAGCAGTAGCAGTAGCAGTAGCAGTAGCAGTAGCAGTAGCAGTAGCAGTAGCAGTAGCAGTAGCAGTAGCAGTAGCAGTAGCAGTAGCAGTAGCAGTAGCAGTAGCAGTAGCAGTAGCAGTAGCAGTAGCAGTAGCAGTAGCAGTAGCAGTAGCAGTAGCAGTAGCAGTAGCAGTAGCAGTAGCAGTAGCAGTAGCAGTAGCAGTAGCAGTAGCAGTAGCAGTAGCAGTAGCAGTAGCAGTAGCAGTAGCAGTAGCAGTAGCAGTAGCAGTAGCAGTAGCAGTAGCAGTAGCAGTAGCAGTAGCAGTAGCAGTAGCAGTAGCAGTAGCAGTAGCAGTAGCAGTAGCAGTAGCAGTAGCAGTAGCAGTAGCAGTAGCAGTAGCAGTAGCAGTAGCAGTAGCAGTAGCAGTAGCAGTAGCAGTAGCAGTAGCAGTAGCAGTAGCAGTAGCAGTAGCAGTAGCAGTAGCAGTAGCAGTAGCAGTAGCAGTAGCAGTAGCAGTAGCAGTAGCAGTAGCAGTAGCAGTAGCAGTAGCAGTAGCAGTAGCAGTAGCAGTAGCAGTAGCAGTAGCAGTAGCAGTAGCAGTAGCAGTAGCAGTAGCAGTAGCAGTAGCAGTAGCAGTAGCAGTAGCAGTAGCAGTAGCAGTAGCAGTAGCAGTAGCAGTAGCAGTAGCAGTAGCAGTAGCAGTAGCAGTAGCAGTAGCAGTAGCAGTAGCAGTAGCAGTAGCAGTAGCAGTAGCAGTAGCAGTAGCAGTAGCAGTAGTAGCAGTAGCAGTAGCAGTAGCAGTAGCAGTAGCAGTAGCAGTAGCAGTAGCAGTAGCAGTAGCAGTAGCAGTAGCAGTAGCAGTAGCAGTAGCAGTAGCAGTAGCAGTAGCAGTAGCAGTAGCAGTAGCAGTAGCAGTAGCAGTAGCAGTAGCAGTAGCAGTAGCAGTAGCAGTAGCAGTAGCAGTAGCAGTAGCAGTAGCAGTAGCAGTAGCAGTAGCAGTAGCAGTAGCAGTAGCAGTAGCAGTAGCAGTAGCAGTAGCAGTAGCAGTAGCAGTAGCAGTAGCAGTAGCAGTAGCAGTAGCAGTAGCAGTAGCAGTAGCAGTAGCAGTAGCAGTAGCAGTAGCAGTAGCAGTAGCAGTAGCAGTAGCAGTAGCAGTAGCAGTAGCAGTAGCAGTAGCAGTAGCAGCAGCAGCAGCAGCAGCAGCAGCAGCAGCAGCAGCAGCAGCAGCAGCAGCAGCAGCAGCAGCAGCAGCAGCAGCAGCAGCAGCAGCAGCAGCAGCAGCAGCAGCAGCAGCAGCAGCAGCAGCAGCAGCAGCAGCAGCAGCAGCAGCAGCAGCAGCAGCAGCAGCAGCAGCAGCAGCAGCAGCAGCAGCAGCAGCAGCAGCAGTAGTAGTAGTAGTAGTAGTAGTAGTAGTAGTAGTAGTAGTAGTAGTAGTAGTAGTAGTAGTAGTAGTAGTAGTAATTGCCTAATTATGAATTGTTGCAACAAAGACTTGACAAAAAAATTTAATCTTGAAAAATTTATTAGATAGAAAGTTCTATTATTTTCAAATTAAAATTAAAAATAAATATCAAATGAAGATGGAAAGCAAAATGTTTATTGAATAAAGTAATTGAGAAAAGAATAACGATAGTACAATGTAAAGTTCATGATTTTAATAGTACTAGTGTTGATAATGATACCAACCCTACTTTAAGAGTCAAATAAGCACCAGAAGAAAAATAACTTTTGGAAGACTTGGACGTGGTCATCATAGCTGATAGAGATGATGGCGATGATGATGATGATGATGATGATGATGATGATGATGATGATGATGATGATGATGATGATGATGATGATGATGATGATGATGATGATGATGATGATGATAATGATGATGACGATGACGATGAAAATGAAGATGGAGACAATAACGATGACGGGAGTGATGGCGATTGTAATGGAGGGCATTTTTCATAGGAGTTAGTCATCGGTTGCATCTTTGAAAATAAAAAATGTTCTAAAATTAAGTAGATCATTTAATAAGGTAAATTGTTTAGTTATTCATTAAAATAATTAATCCGTGTTTTTACAGTTTTGATGATATTACGGGTGGACGATAGCGATGATGATGATCATGATGATGATGAGGATGATCATGATTACAAACAAGTTGATGGCTAGAACGAACATGAGAAAATCTACCGAGAGTAATGGATATTTTTGAAAAGCCATTTACAAATCGAATATCCATTTTCTTGCACACATCTTCTCAGGAAACTCATTTATCAGTTCATCCATCTATTTTTCTTTTGTCAGGTTCATCTCTTTAACAATCATCCATCTACGACCCGTACAAACCCATCTATCTGTAAATAGAACGATCTATCTATCTGATCTTCGGTCTGCGTCCACTATTTATTCTTACATCTTGTCGTTTATACCACTATATGACCTTCAATCAGTTTAAGTCATTGTTCCTGTTTTCGTCAGTCAAGCATTTTTTTTTTCATTCATCTATTTAATCAATAGCTACTTCATCTATGTGATTAGTTGCTTCATTTTCCTTCCACTTTTTTAAAAACTTGTATTCAAGTTATAATCTGCGTTTGTGGGTAGGTGGCTTTCTCTGTACGCAAATCTTGCAAGTAAAATTTAACCAGCTTTTTGACTAATAAGAAGCTGAAGCTTTTAGCATAGTTTTATATTGGATGACATTACATAATTCAATTAAAACAAATTAATTTGAACATCTTTCGTTTTTCTAAATCGAGTTTTTTTGAAATAAACTCGTTTTTTCTATACTTGTTTATATATTCTTTCTTGCTTGTTTGAATGATATATATATATATATATATATATATATATATATATATATATATATATATATATATATATATATATATATATATATATATATACTCGTTTTTTCTATACTTGTTTATATATTCTTTCTTGCTTGTTTGAATGATATATATATATATATATATATATATATATATATATATATATATATATATATATATATATATATATATATATATATATATATATATATATATATATATATATATATATATATATATATATATATATATATATAACATTCAAACAAGCAAGAAAGAATATATAAACAAGTATAGAAAAAAATATATATATATATTCCGCTCTCTCTTTCTCGTTTTCCTGGTCCTTCTCGTTCTCTTGCTTTTTTTTCTTTTCTCGCTCGCTCTCCCGCTCCCGGTCGCTTTCCCGTTTCCGCTCGCTCTCCCACTCTCACTCGCTTTCCCATCCCCGCCCTTTTTTCACATGTTTTCCTGCTTGCTCTCTTTTTTTTATTCTACATTCTCTCAACTCATTTTTACCTATAAAGCTTACCAAAGTTTGACTGTAGGCTGCGTTTGGCCCGTCGTAGACGTGTAGAAAACTGTTGCAGTAACGCTCGTCGTCTAATCGGTCGTTGTTAATTTTGTTGATTTTGATGTTGCTGTAAATAAAATGTTGCAAATGTTGAATTTTTTGATGTTGATGTCTGTGAGGACGACGTCGGCGTGTGCTGCTGTTGCTTCCATCGCTGTCGCCTGCGATTCCGGAAACTTTGGGAAAACCTCTATGATTGATATCACCAGCTGCCATGTTGAGCATCAGCTTCCAGTTCGTTAGCTGTGTCTTGAAGGTCACGTGACAGCTGCTGGGTATTGCCGAGGCGTGAAGATCGACGACAACTGAACCATCACCGACAAGTTCCGTTCTTCCACACTTGCTTTCATCCATGACGTCTGAGTTGGAGGATGACGTGTATGTCAGGTTGGGTGTCGTGTGAAAAGTGAAATAAGATTTATAAAATTATAACGCTATTCAATGAGTTATTAAATAATTCATATTACCATTATTTTAGTTAATAATTCAATAAATTTTTTTTATATTTAACATGAAACCGGGAAGATCGTGTATTCTCAGTAGACTTTAGTTACCCCACCCTCCGGTCAATAGCCATTTTTGAAAAAAAAAGTTTTATCTCCACTCGGTCATAAGAGAAAAAGTTGCAAAACGTTTGATTTTCCCTGGTCAAAGATTAAGTTACATATTAAGTCATCATGCATGCTGAAATAACTGTTAGTTGAACTTGAACAGAATTTAATTTAATTGTGCGTAAGTCGTTCGTCCTCATTGGGCTACAACTTGAAACTCTATACTCTAGTAGTAACTAAGCAGTAACCATTTTTCCTTCACCTTCAAATCAACTTTAACTTATCATCTCAATTTGAAAGCGATGGAAGTGTTAAGATGTTTTTGTAGTAATTAGTTGTTGACGTTTTTAAGTCATAGACACAGAAGCCCGGTTTTTGCTTCAAACGTTTTTTGAATAATTTAAGTCGTGCAACTTACAAAACAACTTGAGAGACGCAAAGGCCTTGCAAGATGCTGAAATAAAAATAAATAATTAGACTGAAAAAAATGAAAAGGAGAGTGTGAATATAAAGGAATAGATAATAATAAGCAAATGGAGCGGAGGGAAAAGAAAGAGAAAAAAGAGAAAGAGACGGAAAAGAAAAAAGTGCTAAAGAAAAAGAAACAAACAGAGAGGGAACGAGATATGAAAGAAGTTAAAAAAACAAATTGAAGAATGATAAAAATAAAAGCAGAGAATAAGAGCTAAAAAGATGGATAGGAGGTTGTGGAACGAGTTTAAGACAGATTAAAAACAAACATCCTTCGAAGCTCAGAAAAGAAATTGCTTTTTAAAAACTTTCTTTTTTCTATTTATCTTTTTCTGTCTTTTATTTTTTCTGTTTTTGTTCATTTTCTTTTCTTTTTGCTTCTTTTCTCCTCCCTCACGCTTTTACATTTTCTTCTCTTGCAACGGGCTTGAAAACACTGAAAATGCATAACGCTATCATCCCAGGAGAGTCGCGAGAAAGTCTAACCGACAAATTGATGAATATACAAAGGAAAACAGAATATATAAGAATGCGTCTACAGACATATCAACACTAACACAGATGTAAAAGTAAGCAGACACACACATAAACACACAAATAAGAACACACACGTGAACACAAGCATAAACACATAAGCACAGAAGCACATAAGCAGGTGTTTTTCAAATAAAAACGCGGAAAGCCATGCTTGATTGATCGGAACGTTCATATCCTTTTTCTATCAGTTTTTCTCTCCCACTATCTATGCTGTTTTTCTATTTTCTTTTCCGTTTTCTTTTTTTTCCATCTTTTTTTCTACAATCTCTCTTTTTTCCCTTTTCTTTTTTTTATCTCTTTTCCATTTTTTTTTTAATTTCTCTTCTCACTCACATTTTTTCATATCATGAATTTATTAAAAAAGGTAAAGTGATTGATTGTCATACATGATGCATTTTTAAAAAATAATCTTCCCCTTTCTATCAAGTCATTATTTTTTTATATTTTTCTTTTATTCATTAATAATGTTTTAAAAGTAAAAAAACAAGTAAAAAAAGAAGATGAAAAAAATAGATGTAAGTAGAAAAAATATATATAAAATAAAACAAAAAAAGTTGTTATTTATTGGTCGTTGAGTTTCTTCTGCTCAACTTCTTCTTGCCACTTCATGTCTGTGTGTTGGTGTGCAACATCAACAACATCAACATCAACCTCAATAACATCATCATCATCAACATTGGCATCATCAACATCAACATCAACCTTATTAACATTATCATCATCAATATCACCAACATGAACATCATAATCATCACTGCCATCTTAATATGATTCACAGATCTCGACGTGGTGTCCCTGCGTCATAAAACAGTAATATATTTTCACACAAATTCAAAAGAACAGCCCTTTCTTTATTTTAAATTCCACATTTTTTTGTTATTTCAATTTATTTGTTTATTTTCATTTTTGGATAATTGTTTTTAGAAGTGCACCGAGAATGCATTAGCCGATTATCGGCCAAGCCGAAACTTGGCCGATTACCAATTATTGATTTTTGAAGCTTGTTTTACCACACTATCAAATAGTGATTATTTTCACGTTGTTTCTGCTATAGTTTGCACTGCCTAGTACTTCTCAATTCAACTGCAATTAAATTAAACTTACTGGAATAAGCATAAAAACGCATCATCGTTTACTGAATGCTAGAAAGTGACAAAAGAAAGTTAGAAAGAGTTAAAAAATGTATCCAATAACATTTGCAGTGACCACTTCCCAGGCAAATTTGTTTACAAAAAAATCTTCATTAAATTCCATCCACACACAAACCAATCACTAATCACGCATATAACATGTTAATCAAGCATCACTCAGATCATATTGGCTTGTTATTAACTCCGCCTTGCTTTTGCAAGCCAGTCCCAAGCCTGGAGAAAGGAAGAGGGAAAAGTTAAAGAGATCAAATTATGATCCACGACTGGAAGTACTTAAGTGCTTTCAACATACAGCCGTTTCAGTCTTAAAACACTTGGTGTAAAGGACTATAAACTATTATAAAAAAAAGACTTGTTATTAGTTGCTCCTTGTGTGTTTCTCTCATGAAGTAAACCTCAATATTACAAAGAAGTGCCTGGGTAGTTTAGTTTTTATTAGATTCAAATTAGTATAGGGCAGGCTAACTCTTCAGTGGTACTGGACTTGAACATTCTAATTGCCGCTCGTCTTTCTGCAAAAAAGCTGAGAATTTTATGTTTCTTCGCACTAACATGGCAACATTCTAACTTTATTATTCATAAATGATTACTCGTTAAACTAAAACTCATTCAACTTAACTGCATTGAATTTAATTCAATGGTTTGTTTTTTTTTAATGTGTGCAGCAATTTATTTATCAACATGCATTAACTGTATTTTACAAAAGAAGCGATAATCGGCCGATAGCGATAACAAGCCGATAATCGGTGCACACCTAGTTTCTTTATTTGCGAATATAATTTATTTACGTTTTTCAGCTCAAAATTAAATTTTATCCCTTTTATCTTTTTTTTCTTCCTTTTTCACATTTTCTAAATTAGCGGGTAGACACGTCAGCAAAGCATACACACGCACAAACAATAATAGACACGCACCCAAACAACAATACATACGCACAAACAATAATTGACACACACAAACAAACAAAGGCATAAACAACACTAGATACACGTACAAACAACAATACACACATGCACACTTAAATAAAAGCACGCGTACGTAAGAGAAAAGTTTCATTTCTTTGATGGGATTTACACGACCTTCTTTTGGTGGGAAATGAAAAACAATGCGAAAGACACACAACAATTCTTGCCTTGATTTTTTTCTTTCTTTCTCTTCCTCTCTCATTTTTCTTTCTTTTCCCTTCTCTTTCTCTTTTTTTGCTTTCTCCTCTTTCTCACTTCCTTCTCTCTCTTTCTCTATCATTTTCTCTTATTTTCTTGCTTTGCCCTGAAAGGCGGGCACTTGATCTATGAGGTATCTGATCATGACAGTTCTAATCTATGCCCCATTCCAATAGATGGGAGAAACATAGCAGGGTTGCATCTGTGGGCGGTGATATAATGACGAGGAAAGTGTGATAATGATGATGATGATGATGATGATGATGATGATGATGATGATGATGATGATGATGACGATGACGATGACGATGACGATGACGATGACAATGACGATGACGATGACGGTGACGATGACGATGACGATGACGATGACGATGACGATGACGATGACGATGACGATGACGATGACGATGACGATGACGACTACGATGACGACGACGATGATGATGATCATTTTGTGGCAGTTTAAAAAGTAAAACTGGGGATGATAATAAACTGGCTGTTGTGGGGTTTGATTGGGTGGGTCTTAATTGGATGTTAATTGGTCGATTTGATGAGTGGTGGTGCTCGCAGAGAATTTTCCTCTAAAGATTGTTTTTATTGTTATAAGTTTACTGCAAGATTTAGGTTAATTGAAAAGCTAAGGTGGTGATTATGAAATAATATAATAATTATTTTCGCCATTTTGTCATATTGTGGTATTGAAATAATAGCTCTTATTTGCATTGGTGAAGAAAGGTAGAATTGTGAGACAAATAAAATAAATGAAAAAAGAACAGATAAGCATAAATAAACAATTTTTTTAAAGACATGCTCTCTCCGAAACAAAATTAATTATTAAATAATGTGTTACCATTTGTTTTACATATATGCTAAACGTTTCGGACTTTTAACTAGTCAGAAAGTTAGTTAAAACTTGATTTTAAGAATTCGCCTAAGCAAGCAATTGAAGCTGATTAGAAAGGATTAAAAAAGAGAAAAAATAGAGACCCAGAAAGACAAAATAGATCAAACAATCAATTATGACTCATGAAATCATTGCATAATAAACAAATAAAAAAATTGCCGATTAAATTAAATGGAAGTTCTGAATGCATACACATACACATGCATATAAACACAAACAAGCAAGCATATTAACCCACGCAAATAATGCCGGCATATAATCATAATAAAGATATGCAGCAATGCATACAAATACACACACACACACATGTTCATCTTTCTAGATAAATAAACTGCAATATAAAATCCAAAATACGTCCATTAGTTGATGGATGACCCGTGACCTCTGAAGGTCAAACTAAAAAAAACTAAAAAGATAAAAATAAAGAGGAAGAGAAAGAGAAAGAGAAAGGTTATAAAAATATTATAGTTGTTTACAATTATTAATGTTATTTATCTTAGTGTTATTATTATTATTATTATTGCTATTATTGTATATCTTATGAAAGAATAATCTGATCGAAGTCAGTCTCAGACATAACAACCTTTTACATCTCCAATCTCGTAACATACATTTAGCATACCACACACACACACACACACACACACACACACACACTGTATCTATTATTAATATAATTTTATATATATATATATATATAATATATATATATATATATATATATAATATATATATATATATATATATATATATATATATATATATATATATATATATATATATATATATATATATATATATATATATATATATATATATGAATATGGAAATGCAAAATTGTACTGAAAAGACCGACATACACGAGCAGCATAATATCAACTGAATTTTCTTGTTTTATGTTTTTGTTTTCTCGTTGTACGTTGATGGAGTTACAGCTTGACAGGAAGGACAAAAAAGATGGAAAAAAAGAATAAAATTTTTTTTTAAAATCTTTTACGTTTAATAAAAGAATGAAAGTAAAAAGAAAAGAAGAAAACAAAAAACAAGAAAAATAAAGCGAAAAAAATAATAAAACTGAAAATTTTATAAAATAATATTTTTGTTTGTTATTTTTAAGTATAATGCAGAAAATCTAATTGTCAAACAAAAATTTAAATTAAATTTTAGTTACTATACATTGCAACGAAACAAATATGTATTTTGTCAAAAACTCGCATAACATTGTTAAATGGCGATCCAATGATAAAATTTATGAAGAATGGCGGGAAAGGTAAAACGCAGAGAGAAAAGAAAGAGAGAGAGAGAGAGAGAGAGAGAGAGAGAGAGAGAGAGAGAGAGAGAGAGAGAGAGAGAGAGAGAGAGAGAGAGATGGAGAGAGAGAAAGAGAAAAAAGAAGATTGACGTGGCTTACATTTAAATATGGTTAAATGAGTTTCATCATGGCTGTTCATGTCGTCTTTCGTCAGACCTGGATGGATGCGGAGAATTTAATCAAGATTGTTTTCAGTGATGGTGATGGGAAAGAATTACAAGAAAACAATGAAAAATTAAGAAAGAGTTAAATGAAAAACAGCAGGCAAAAGAATGTTGATTTATGTAAATCATAAACCTTTCTTTGTAAGATCATGGTAGTCGCGACAAGCGAAATAAAATCTTGAAAAAAGATTGTTTGAAAGTACTAAAACAATCATTGTATACAAGTATAAAGACAAAACAATTAAAAAATTTTTTCCATTGTTCATACAAAAAACTCTTTTTTATGCTTTACCATTAAAAATCTTTTTGTAAATTTTTAAGTCAAAATTAGATCCCACCTAAAAACTCTAAAACTCAGGTTTTCAAAACTTTTATTTTTAGATGTGAAAAATTGGCAAAAGAGAAATATTTGGTTTAAATTTCAACGTCATTGCTTTGCCAGTTGCCAGTGTCGAGGATTAAAAACTATTTTTAAAAAAATTTTCAGCTTGTATGGAAAATTTTAAAAACTTGCGGCGACCAGCAGCTGCTTCTTCTTGAACTCCTTCATCACGTGATCACCAATCATATTTCTTTCTTTCAGCACAACCTTCTTCGCTTTTCTTCTCTTTGCCGTTAATCTTCACAGCACACTTTCGATGACACCATCGCCAAACAATTTGAGAGGCTCAGTCACCGAAGTGGCAAAGTGTCTAACCGGTCTTTTCACCATCCAGAAGTATTTTATGTATTTTATATTTTTATGTTTTATTTTATTACATTTTCGTTTATTGCATTTTCGAACAGCAGCCTGCACATCATTTTTTTAGCATGCTACAGAGCGGACGTTAAAAGTTGGCGCAGGAAACGATGTTAGAGATTTTAAAATATGTACTCAAGGAGGTTTATTAGATAAAAGCAGCAATAATAATAAATAAATAAGGAATATTGAAGCGTCAAACTGATTACAAAATAAATGTTACCAAACTTCAAGGATTTGCTTTTTAACTTTAAAAAATTTGTCTACAAATCCGTTAACAATAACCGCGACCAAGCCATTAATTTTTTTGTAGTCGTAAGTCCATGTCGCTAAAATAAAAATTATCTGCAATTATTCTCGTTTAATATTTTCAAGAATCAAGACCACTAACGAATAAAAATCGATAGAAGATGTGCGTGTGGTTTAAGAAAATATGTAAATAAATGTAAATGTTTGATAATTTATAAAGCGCCTTTTCCAGAGTTGTTCAAAGGCGCTGTTCTTTTATATGCCCCACGGAGAGAACGATTTTACCCGCTAAGTTTTCCGTTGACATGGGCTACTAGGCAGTGAGTGGGAGTCGAACCGTGAAGCTCTCACATTCAAGGCTAACGCTCTACCAACTCAGCTAACCTAGCACCGTTAAGGTTAAGGTTCGACGTGTTTTGCTTGTCGGTAGGTATGAATTGCTGTTTTTTAGAGTGGAGTAATGTAACGCTGCACTTCGCAAAATATACTCGAAATCTTCATGTAATCTAATATGTGACAAGTAACCCATAAAAACTTCGTTTTCACAATCCTTTTATATTTTGTTATTTGGCAGCTTCTAATTTTTTCAAATCATTTTTCGATAATGGTAAGTCTATTAAATAGAAAACACTGACCCAAGTCTTCCGAATAATTGATAGTAAAGTATGTACGGGGATGGAAAATTTAAAAAACTTTCGAATCAACAGGAAAAAACAAACTTTTTATTATACATCTGTATAGTTATTATTAAAATTCTATTAAATTATTGCTTTTATTAATTTATTAAAATTTTATTTTATACTAGCGATGTTACCCAGGCGTTGCCCGGTGTTTTTAAAAGTTTTTCTATCGTTTTTCTTTCTCTCGCTTTCTTTCTCTCTCTCTCACTTTTTCTCTATCTCACTACAGTTTCCATCCCCGCTTGCTCTCCCGCTCATTTCCATCCCCGCTTGCTCTCCTGCTTTTTCTCAATCTCCCGCTTACTCTAACTTTCCCGCTCTTACTCGCTCTCCCGTTTCCGTTCCCGTTAGTTCTTCTTTTCCCACTCGCTTTCCTGATCCTACTGGCGCTGCTCTTCCGTTCCCGCTTGCTTGCCCGCTCCGTTTCTTTCTTTATCTCCCTTTTGAATTTTTTGCCCATAAAACGTTAAATAGACTTGGTAAAAATTGCTTGAAACTTTCTTTAGACTTTGTTACGTAAACTAAATTTGACTTTGGCTACGCTATAACCTTTCATGCTTGTAGGTACATAGAGAATTTTGGCCTAGGATGTTTTTATGATAAAAAAATAAAATTATAAGCCGAGTTTAAACAAACAAGTGAATCAAAAAACAAAGTTTTTTAAAAACACACTTTTATATAATCAATTGTGTAGGCCACATTCTGTTACATAAACAACGAGCATATTAGCATAGACAATAAATAGTTCGACAAAAATATCACAAATAATAATTTAATTAAATTTTGTCCAATCGATCCGAAAATTTGATAGAATGCATTGTTAATCAGTTCGGAGGTATGTTTAAATTTTTAAGTTTCTAGCTCATCGGGAAGTTAGTTTAAAATCGATTGCAAAATTTGACGACAGACAGACAGACAGACAGACAGACAGACAGACAGACAGAGAAGTCAAGTTAAGTAAAAGTGTGTAAAAAATAAATAGAAACCTTTTCCTTAATGAGTAGCTTGTTGTGTCAAAATTTCCTAGCATTTGATCCAGCCGTTCTTGAGTTTAGCGCTTAGCAACATATTTAGCAACTTATTTTTTATATAGATTTTAATTGCATTTGGTCCAATCGATCTGAAAATTTTATAGAATGCAATGTCATTAACAACAATTGAATACACAAAATTGTAGCTCGATTGGATAAAGGGAAGTATGTTTTCACAAGGTGACCAACAGACGCGCCAAGCCAGCAACCACGACGATGCGAATATAAAGAATTTAATAATAACAAATTTAAACAACATTTATATATAAATGTACTAAAAACTCAAAATTAATATTCAATTGTACTAAATAAATTTTTCGAACCAAACCTTTTTGCTTCGTTCGGAAGATAAAAACGTTGGCCGTTAGTAGAATAAACAATATAGATCACAGATTATAGTTGTTGCGCCCAACGCCGCTTTTATTTTCCAAACGAAGCAAAAACGATTGGCTTTTAATACTGCAGCTACAAAGTCATTCTCAGCTTTGAAGTATCTGGTGACTTAACTCCGCAGCACGATGGAAAAAAGAGGTGTCTTGTGTTGATATTGCTCTAGAAAGAAAACAGTATACAATAAGAAAATGAAAAAGAAAAAAGAGGGAGGAAAAGATAAAAATAGTAAGTAAAAAATTTAATTTAAATTTTTTTGGTTTGGTTTCACTGAATACAATAAATTCAAGATATCTTACAACGTCTTGGGGCATCATTTGGGAAAGCAGGAATTTTGAAGAAAAAAAACAGTATTAAACAAATAACAAGGATGTTTCTATAAAAAATTTTTTATAAATTTAAAAAAAAATTATTTTTGGAAGCAAAAATAGATAAAGTTTAAAGAAATGTTTGGAAAATAGGCCTCCGACTACCCCCCCTCCCCGGTCATCAGCTTTATTTGGTTTTCCAAAAATGGCTGAAATGACGCTCCTGGCTGCATAACGACAGTAATCAAAATTTCGTATAATTAAAAAAAAATCGGGTCTCCCTTACGAAATTCCTAGAATAGATATGCCGCTGATATGCATTATACACTGCTGCCATTTTGGACAGTTCTGTGAATTCTTTCCTATGCTCTTTCCAGAATTCAAGTGACCTGTAATATGCTCTTTTTCTCTGCCTGGAAGCACGACAACGCTGGGTTTTTAACTCCAGATGTCACACCCCCCATTCTTCTCTACCTTACCTCATTAACCTCACTAAATTTCTTCATCCTCTTCTCTTTCCTAACAAGTCAGAAAATTTTGGTAAAATGCGACTTCGTTAATCCTGCTAATTCTTAAACTAAGAGCTTTCGAAAAAGATTTCGATGGACTAAAATGGGTAGACTTGTATGGATGCATTATATGTAACAATGAAAAGATAAAAACGGTAATGAATTTTGGTATAAACAAAATGAGCATCAACAAAATTTTTGTTCAAAATTCAAACTTACATATTGTACTACCTTCTTCTTTTTTATTGTATGATGATAATGATAATGACGACGGTGATGATTGTGATCCAGGGACTTCTTCAAATGAAATAGCTAACAAGCAAGTGCCGATGAGCCATGCCAACATCATCCAAAAAATAATTGTTGGTTCACATAATCATCCAATATATTTTTAAATTAATTAAATAATATTTTTTCATAATTAAAGTAATTCATTTGAATCGATGATTCGGATAAGCTATAACGAACGATACTCGCTGCGGCACCACGAAGAATGGCACCAGTATGAACGACTTTTCAGTTTATATATACACGAGCTGGGTCCCGTATGCTCGGTCAGTCAGTTCTGTTGAATGTTCTAACTCGGTTAATTATTTAAATTAACTAAATTAATAAGCTTGTATACATAATGACAAATCTTAAGCTACAGCCATAAATAGTTATATTGCGTTGCTATGCATTCAATTTGAAAAATGCGTTTTTGTGACTTCAGGAGCAACGAAGCACAAACAGGTACAACTTGTACGTGCATGACGATGGGAACGAAAATTTATCAGAATTTCTCAAGCTTGAAGGGTTTTTTCGTCGTCGCCAATGAACTGCTCGTCCCTTCGATGACTGCGTTTCTACGTTTAACAGCTGCATGAAACCTGTAGCCGTTCGGCGTTCTTGCAACGTATTTTTTCTCAAAGTTTTTGATTAAGCTTCTTGAAAACGACAAAACATTAAAATTGTTAAGGTCCACTATGACAAATGCCTGCTATAACAAAAAACAAAAGCCCCGGCTATGACAAAAATACCAGTTTTATCAAGTAAGCCCTAAGAACCAGATTTTTTCCACAATTTCTTTATATTTTAGAATTTGCCGGCTTTCCATTTATTGCAAACACTTTTTTTGAAACAACATTTTTGAATTTATGCAAACATCTATAAAATTGTGTTTGATATGTTGTTGTTTTGAAACATTGACAATTTTTATTTTTAATTTCAAATTTTGTTTTCAAAAATTTTCAAGCTTAAATTGAATGCAGTGTCATTAAAAGCTAGCTTATATTTCAAATTTCAGCTCGATTGAATATCGGGAAGTTAGTTAATTTTTACTTTAAACGTTTGCAAACATTCAAGCAAGCAAATATGTAAGCAAGACCGGCGGTAAAAATAATATAAGTGATTAAAACAAGGGAGCCGTAAAAAACAAGTTTCTCCACAAATTCCTTATAGGTATTTCAAGATTTGCCGGTTTTTAATTTATTGCAAATTTGTCTTTTAAAACGATTTTTTTTAATTGATAAATTTAAAATATATATAATTGTGTCTGATTTGCTTTTGTTTTAAAACAACAAAAAAAATATTGTTTTTAGTTAAACTTTTTTTACAAACTTTTATTTAGGTTACAATCTCTGTTTGTGTGTGTGTGTGGATTTCCCTGTACGCAAAGAATGCAAGTAAAATTTAACCAGCTTTTTGACTAGCTAGAAAGCTGAAACTTTCACCATAGCCTTATATTGGATGACAAAACATGTTTCAATTAAAAAAAATAGTTTGAACATCATTCGTATTTCTAAATCGAGTGTATTTGAAATTAAAGTTTGTGTTAAAAAACTCGTTTTTTCCTTTACTCGTTTAAAAAAAACTTCAAACTTCCTGTAAAAAAGTCTTTATTTTTAATTTTAGCTTGATTGTACTACGGCAAGCTCTTTAAATTTTACTTTCTAGGTTTGCAAGCACTCAAGCAAGAATGAAGAATATAAAAAGCTTACCATGACAAAAAAAACCGCTATGACCAACTGACTCAGGCTCGCTCTTGCAAAATTAACCACAATACAAAACTTGTATAACAAAAACACTACTATAATAACCTTACATTTTTTTAAATTTTAGTAAATCATTTATTTTTTACATGGCTCTTCCAGGCTAAGCAGATGTCAGTAAATTGGTTGTTTACGGGTTATGGCGTTAAGCATGGGGAATTAGAGAAGCCAATTTTATTCGCATTAACTTTCTTGCAATACATGGCAGTCAACGACTTAGACTTTTGGTCCTCATTTTTCCACAAATTGAAGAATTGGCTTAATTATTTGCTGTAGACGCTACATCAAAGCAGAGTCAGCATATTGAACTGTATCGGTGAGAATATGCGTGCGTTTAAATAAAATAGTTTGTCTGTATTTAGGAGACATGCCGGATTCACTTTGTGCAATATTACTTTTAGTATGCGGTTTTAACAAGGTAGACAAGCATTAAAAACCTTCTGGAAACCCCCGGGCAACCAAGCGACCAATATCGTAAGAGCTAGCGGGAAAAAGAAAGTGACTGGGAGCGGGAAAGCGATCGGAAGCGGGAAGGCGACCGGGAACGGAAATGCGAACGGGAGCGGGAAAGCTACAGGGAGCGGGAAAGCGACAGGGAGCGGGAGCGGGAAAGCTACAGGGAGCGGGAAAGCGACAGGGAGCGGGAGCGGGAGAGCGACCGGGAAGCATATTCACAGATCATACCCGGTTTTTAACACAGGAGGCTTCTGATTCGCTCCAGATGACCTAGTTTGTTGTGATTTGTTCAAGTCGGTATGCTAACCGTAACCATATGCTAAATTAAAGACGAGCTTGTTGTTTTATTTTGAATTAAAATGAAAAAAGTTGTTGCGGTTTTTCGTCGCGAAATTATTTCTGAAGAAAATAAAATTGTCGTTTTGAAATGTGATGTAAAAAACTACAAAAACGCTGAAACATGGTTGTGTGAATACCGAATACCAAGAACTTACTAAAACAAGCTGGTTTGTTTGTAAAACATATCCAGGGCTTATTAATAAAATGAGGAAAGACTATGTATGCCATTACTTTTCATTTAAAAAGGTAATGAATAATAACAATAATTATATTTTTTTCATACTTTACTTACTTTTTTAATTTTTCTTTACCATTTATTATTTAATTTAATTATTTTTTTATAATGTCTTACACTGTACCCCATGATGTGTTTTTGTGCAGTCCATGATGTACTAATAATTACAGCTTATGAACAGGTGTTATGAACAAACATAACTATAATTATAATGACTTGTTCACATTGTCTTGTTGGGTTCTGGTAAAAATAAAACTAAAACATGTCTTGTTGTGCATATCTGAAAATCAAAATTTCTCAACAGGCAAAAATAGACTGAACTTGGAGAAACAAGAGGTATAATACATAATAAGTTTAGTTAACTCATAAATTAGCTAAATATTTAAATTTACTCAATCATAACTTGTTTGTTGTTTCTTTGTTTGTTTGTCTGTCTGTGGTGATCAAATCTTAGAATAAAAAATGCACGCACTTTTCAACTACCTAGAGCTCTAAAACTTTCAGGAAAGCTTTCTTCTGGATGACAATGCATGAATTTAATGTTTTCGACATTAATTAAGTCTTAAGTCAATTGAAATTAATCAAATCAAATTAATAAAGTTGTTTATGTATAAGTCGCCAGATATCCAAATCAATTAAACAGTACGGATGTTTATTTATAGGTCGCCAGAGGTCCAATATACAAGATTGAGCGTAACTGTTGTTTTAGACTCAAAAACTTTAGCTCGTTGACTCAAATAAAAAGGCAAATAAAAGCTTTTTTAATTTATTTTTTATCTTTACTTGTGATTAATAAAGAAATCGATACTGCAGATGTTAAAAATATTTTTAAAATTGGCCAAAAAAATTAAAGCAAAAACAAACCACTGCTAATTAAAGTCCATAGCTACACCATTGAAAACACATGCTAATGGAGAATTTAAAGAAGGTCAAAAATATTAGATTTAGAAACTCCGCCTCGCTAATTGCGAGCCAGTCCCAAGCCTGGATGAAGGAGGAGGGACAGTTAAAAGGATCAAACTTTGATCCACGACAGGAAGTACTTATGTGCTTCCTACATACAGCCAATTCAGTCTTAAAACACTTGGTGTAAAGGACTATAAACTATCATAAAAAAAAAAAAAAAAAAAATATTAGATTTAGTAACTCCGCCTCGCTAATTGCGAGCCAGTCCCAAGCCTGGAGAAAGGAGGAGGGAAAAGTAAAAAGGATCAAATTCTGATCCACGACAGGAAGTACTTAAGTGCTTCCTACATACAGCCATTAGAGTCTTAAAACACCTGGTGTAAAGGACTATAAACTATTATAAAAAAAAAAAAAAAAAATATTAGATTTAGTGGAATCAGTGTTGCGCATGATCTGACAAAAACTGACAGAGATGCTCAAAATAAACAAGTCCAGGAAGTTATTGAAAAATGAGACCAATGCTTGGGGAATTACAAATATGTGGTGAGAGGCTAATCAGGATTTATGAAAGTTGTAAGATTAAATGTAAAAACAATCAAAACCAAAGAGTCACAAGAAACCCGAACAATAAATAGCATGCTTATATACATATACGAAATATGTTAAGCGCATTATTTTTTATAACTATTTATAACTATTTGTTTTACTAAAGTTTTGATGTTGTATATGCGCCCAACGTTTTTCATCTATATATATACAAATATATTTTTTTTTCTATTAAAAAAAATAAAATAAAAAATAAAATCGATTCAGCCAAGTGTTCCACTTTTTTCAATCGAGTTTGCTTAAAAGATATATATATATATATATATATATATATATATATATGTCTCAACTTCAGACTCGAACCCACGACTGTCAGATCGGCAACACCGCCTCGCATCATGCCAACTACCTTACCATCTGCGACACTTCCACTGCCAAAAAACAGTGGTTGTTAAGCGCTTTTGTTGGGGTATGTTGAACACAACACTCGACTATGAATGGGTACGAATCAATGCTCGATAGTATTATAAGTTGTACGGCGTACAATCCGTCACTAGCTAATTTAATAACTATCGAAGATATATGTTTTATGATATATATTATAAGGAAACATAGCGTTGATATGTTTTTACGAGCCACGTATATCAGAAACTTGGATGGCGTACAATCCACCACGAAATAACACAAATATACATGTCTCAACTTCAGACTCGAACCCACGACTGTCGGATCGGCAACACCGCCTCGCATCATGCCAACTACCTTACCATCTGCGCCACTTCCACCGCCAAAAACCACTGGAAAGGTGTTTGGGCCCCTCAGCCGGGGGTCGGAGTAGGAAATCCAAACGTTAACTTTTTTCCCCTGTATGAAAACTACCTCTTTGCCAAATTTTATCACGATCGCTCCAGCGGTTTAGATTTCTACAAAAGACAAACAGACAACAGACTCACAAATATATATATATATATATATATATATATATATATATATATATTTCTACAAAAGACAAACAGACAACAGACTCACAAATATATATATATATATATATATATATATATATATATATATATATATATATATATATATATATATAAATATATATATATATATATATATATATATATAAATATATATATATATATTTATTTATATATATATATATATATATATATATACATATATATATATATATATATATATATATATATATATATATATATATATATATATATATATATATATATATATATATATATATATATATATATATATATATATATATTTGTGAGTCTGTTGTCTGTTTGTCTTTTGTAGAAATATATATATTTATATATATATATATATATATATATATATATATATATATATATATATATATATATATATATATATATATATATATATATATATATATATATATATATATATATATATATATATATATATATATATATATATATATATATATATATATATATATTTGTGAGTCTGTTGTCTGTTTGTCTTTTGTAGAAATCTAAACCGCTGGAGCGATCGTGATAAAATTTGGCAAAGAGGTAGTTTTCATACAGGGGAAAAAAGTTAACGTTTGGATTTCCTACTCCGACCCCCGGCTGAGGGGCCCAAACACCTTTCCAGGCCAAAAGTGCCTATGTACGACCATAAAAGATAACTGCGTAATAAAATTTAAATTTAGTTTACGTAACAACGTTCAAAAACTTCAAGCAACTTTTAGCCAGTTTTAGCAAATCTATTTTACATTTTATGGGCTAAAAGAAGTTAGGAAAGAGTGGAAAAGAGAAAATGAGAGCGAGCTGAAACGGGAACGTGAGAGCAAGCGTGAGCGGAACTAGAACGGGAAAGCGACCGGGAACGGGAAAGCGACCGGGAATGGGAAAGCGACCGGGAGCGGGAAAGCGATCAGGAGCGGGAAAGCGACCGGGAGCGGGAAAGCGATCGGGAGCGGGAAAGTGACAGGGAGCGGGAAAGCGACTGGGAGCGGGAAAGCGACAAAGAGCGGGAATGCGACAGGAAACAAGAAAGCAAGCGAAAGCGGGAACGGGATAGCAACCGGGAGAGGAAAAGCGACCGGGAGGGGGAAAGCGACCGGAAGCGAGAAAGATTCTTCAGTGCAAGGGTGACGAATGAATGGAATAAATTGGAGAATGAAGTGGTGAATGCTGCAACTCTTGAAGAATTTAAAATTAAATTATCAATTTATATATGTATAAATGCCGTTCTTTTCAACCAGCATGCGTGTTCTTAATAATTTTTTCAAAACAATTTAGTTAGAGTTTATGACAGCTGGTAATTTTAATTATTTTAAATATAAAAACGATGTTTATTCACAGTTTTAATTCATTGCTAAAGAAATAAAAAACAAGACAAATAAATGTATCAATGTTGGTAAACAACCTGGATATTATTAAACGTGTTTACTTTACTTTAAGTAGTGAAGTAAAAGTATATACCGTTATCTGAATTACTTGAATTTGAAAACATGGACTCAAACCAACAACTGATAATAAAGAATCTTGGGGCTTTATTTTATGAAATTCTCAAGGGTGAACAGGAGTGGAGTAGTATCATATCGGATTCCACAACGACGTTGTGGAATTCTTTAGCTAACTTGTGTGAAGAAGTGGAGAGCCTCAATGATTGTGATAGTACTGTATGAAGTTAATACATTTTATTTTCCGTACAGTGAGATTACAAACATGTAATTTATTTATCTTCATTTATTATTCAGTACCAAAAGAAATGAGAGATGCTGTTTTAACCAAATGTCAAATTGCTGCTGAGAAAGAACGCAAGGTTCTAAGGAATAAGGTGTAAGTTTTTACTCTGTAACACTTTGCATTGCACGAAATTCAATTACGGCGATCGCTTGTCCTCTGTCTGCCATAATAAATTGCTCAATATCTTCAGGGGTATTCCCTGCTCAACTAAAAACAGCCAAAGTCATTCCAATTTACAAATCTGGGAAAAAAAAGAAAACTTTTCTAATTACCGGCCAATATCTGTCTTGTGCTATTTCTCAAAGTTTTTTGAAAGAGTGATGCACTCCAGACTTTATAATTATCTTGAAAAATTTTCCATTATTACACCAAATCAGTTTGGATTTAGAAAAAATCACTCAACTTATATGCCACTGGTCATGCTACACTCAAAGATTGCCGAGGCCATGGATCGTGGGAAATATGTAGTTGGCATCTTCCTGGACCTAGCTAAAGCCTTCGATACGGTTGATCACGGCATTCTGGTGGAAAAATTGAGGTACTATGGAATGGAATCCGGGGAACTCCACTATCATGGTTCAGTGACTATCTTAGCTGTAGATCACAATGCGTCCAGTACAGCAATTCTATCTCTTCGATGAAGCAGGTAACTTGCGGGGTGCCTCAAGGGTCGGTGCTGGGACCGCTTCTATTCCTTATCTATATTAATGACCTATGCTCAGTTTCAGATCGCCTTGAATTTGTTTTGTTTGCGGACGATACTAACCTCTTTGCGACTGGCGATAACTTAGAAAATTTATATTACGATACCAACCGTGAATTACTTTCTGTTTCTAAATGGTTCTCTGCTAGTAGACTTTCCTTAAATGTAAGCAAAACGAATTATATTTTATTTCACCATATAAACAAAAATACTTTCTGTAATTGTCAGCTGAAGATTGGAGATATACCAATTTTGCGGGTTCCTTATTGCAAGTTCTTGGGCATGTTGCTTGATGAACACCTTACATTAAAAACTCACATTGAACATGTTACATCTAATTAGGTTGCAAAAAATTGTGGAGTGCTATCTTGTATACATCAGTTTGTTGATGCCAATATTTCTATGATGTTATACTATGCACTTGTCTTTCCGTACTTATCATACTGCAATATTGTCTGGGCCTCAAATTATTCAACTCGTTTAAAGCCTCTTCATATTTTGCAAAAGCGAATTATTCAAATTATTTTTCACATGCCTCCCACATCGTCTTGTAAAATTCAAATGGCTAACAACAACATTCTTAATATTTATCAGATTAATTTCTTCCAAACTGGCATTTTCATGTATAAATATGATAATTTTATATTACCCTCATCATTCGATAACATGTTTGTAAAATTATCTGATGTTCATTCCCATGATCTGCGCCCCGGTCGCTGTTTTAGGACGGATTTTGCTCGGACAACTCTTAAAACATTCTCTATTAAATGCTCTGGCCCTGGTATTTATTCAAACATTCCAATATCTGTCTCCTCCTTGAAACGTATTTCGTTATTTAAGCAAGCTCTGAAATCTTACTTATTATTGTCTCACTCATAACTGCTCAATACCTATTACCTTAGCATACCAATTTCAGTCTCTTCCTTGATAAGTTTATTGAACTACTATTTGAAATGTCTTAACTCAACCCACTCATTTTGGTTCTTTTTGTAAAGGTTGTCCATTAAGCGGGAAGGAATTCCCTTCGGACGAACCTTTTGGGCACCTTATTCCTTTCTCAACTGATCGATTTTTTTCTTTTTTTGAAATTTTGGTACTATATTTTTCTTGTCGTTTTGGTTATTTTCTTTTGTTTAAGTTTAATACTTATGTTGGTGCTCAATAAATGAAATGAATAAGAATGAATAACACTTTGAGTCAAAATAAAGCAGTAAAACATTCTGCAATCCATTCAATTATAACTTTTTAAAAGTGTGTGTTTATAATATAATATAATATAATTTATATTGCTGACAGTTTTTGTATTTTATTACAAACACATTTGGCTGATCATTTACTTTGACGGGCTGGGACGGAGTTAATTATTCAAAGACGCAGTAATAAAGTTAAAAAATTTTTAACAGGATTAAAAGTGAACTTAATGTTTATTAGTTTACTAGCAGTGCCTGTAGCGGCTTCGCTCGCATGAAATTAGAGAATTTGAACCATGCATACATAGAAGAGTACTGCACGGATCAATTTTTTAGGTCTTGGCTCGGCCCGTCGACAACTTGGCCCAGCCCGTTTCAAAAACCGAAATTCCTGGCCCGGCACGGCCCGTCTAATATGGGCCCGGCCCGTTCTTACAGGCCTAGAAGTTCTATATATTTGATGAAAAACTTCGGCCCGTCCCACCATTACTTCAGGTTTAGCCCGGCCCGTTCCACCTTGATTTAAGGTTTGGGCAGGGCCGTATGAAGACCCTAAAATAACGGCTTGGCCCGTCCGTCCGGTGATAAACTGAACTCATCTACTTTTAACCGGCACAAAACTTCAAAATACTAATTTTCACATCTGTAGCATTTACAGATTTTGAGTAGCAGTTATTTTAAAATCAAATAACCTTTTTTCCACTTCACATTTGAGGTCCAGGAAACCAAATTTTCAAAAATTGGTGAAACACGTATATCATTATTTTTAGAGTAGAAACTAAATACTAATTTTACTTTTGTAGCATTTACAGTTTTTGAGTAGCAGTTACTTTAAAAACCAAGTAACCCTATTTTCCACCCCACATTTAAAATCCTGGAAACCAAATTTTCAAAAAATGGTAAAACACGTATATCATTATTTCTGGAGTAGAAACCAAATACTAATTTTCACTCTTGTAGCATCTACAGTTTTCGAGTAGCAGTTACATTAAAAACCAAATAACCTTATTTTCCACCCCACATTTGAGGTCCTGGAAACCAAATTTTAAAAAAATGGTAAAACACGTTTATCTTTATTTTTAGAATAGAAACTAAATACTAATTTTTACATCTGTGGTATTTACAGTTTTTGAGTAGCAGTTACTTTAAAAAACAAATAACCTTATTTTCCACCCTACATTTGAAGTCCTGGAAACCAAATTTTCAAAAAATGCTAAAACACGTATTTCATTATTTTTGGAGTAGAAACTAAATACTAATTTTTACTCCTGTAGCATTCACAGTTTTTGAGTAGCAGCTACTTTAAAAACCAAATAACCCAATTTTCCAACCCACATATGAGGTCCGGGAAACTGAATTTTCAAAAAATGGTGAAACACATATCTGTTTATTTTTCAAGAAGAATCCATATACCAAATTTCAAAATCTCCTCATTTTTGGTTTTCGAGAAATACATTGTTTTAGAAAAACGTTTGTTTTCCAGTTTCTTCCCCTCAGGAGCAATATTTTCAAAAATCCTTTCTTAGTGGATGCTTACGCAATAAAAGTAATATAATTTCCAAATTTCACCTTCCTAGGATGAGGCGTTTGAGCTCGGCGTTGATTATCAGTCAGTCAGTCAGGACATGTTCTTTTATATATATAGATATATTAATAAAATTATATTTAGATGCACTATTAATAATAACTAGAGATAGCCCGTCAAAAATGACAGAAGTTTTAAAATACGGCGCCCGTTATTATAAAAATAGTCAACAAAAACAAAATGGCATTTGATAACCATAAAAAAATTTATATATAGCAAATTTAATTAAATTTTTTATTGGGTTTAAATTTTTAATTTACTAACGTATTTCATATAAATTCAAAGGATGTCAAAATTAAAGTGTGCAATAATTAGTTATTATTATTAAAGAATTTCAGTATACACGACATTTCTTGTGAATTGACGGCCATCGTTGAGAAGTGGATTTGGTTCAAATAGGCATTAAATATGTTCCGGCATCAGTTAAACATCTATCACACTCTTCATCTGATTCGAGAAGGCCTCGTGCCATAGCTGCAGCTTTGAACATTTCGCACAAATTACCATCAAACCTACGCAGAAACTCAAAAGTTGTTGCTCCAGGAACATGTAACAGCAGTAATCTCAAGTAAAAACGCTCTTCATCCTTCACGCTCACTGTGTACATTCTCGCAATCGTTTTTTCGCCTCCTCTTTTCCGCTCTTGCCATTGACCACGTACGTACACGAAATGATAAGGGATATCTGTGTATAAATGAACTTGTGCCGCTGGATTATTTGTATTGAGCTCGAACCATGATTCAAGTTTCGTTCTTCCAATTCGTGCAGCAAGCAGAGCTTCTTCTTCCCGACCTTCTTCAAAAACAATTTGCTGCTGATTTGGTAAGTGAACAGGCAATCGCATCACAGAATGCGATCTATCGTGCATTTTGTATTCTTGCAAACGCCAAATCGCTTCAGGCGCACTCACGTACCGGCATTCGATGAAATTACTTATTTCATTGTATCGAGGCTCAGGCTGATCATTTGATGTTATAGCAATATTGGCACAATCATACCCTTTGAAAATATATTTATAAATATTTTTGACGAATTTCAGAGAAGTGGAACATTTTTTTACCAATGCTTTTATTAACTCGTCGTCTCTGTTTGTTTCTCTGTCTGTCCGTTTGTTTCTCTGTCTGTCTGTTGTTTCTCTGTCTGTCTGTTTGTTTCTCTGTCTGTCTGTTTGTTTCTCTGTCTGTCTGTTTGTTTCTCTGTCTGTTTCAAATCTTGCAATCAATTTTTGAGTCACTTCCTGATGATAGATTTTTTCAAATTTTGCATACATGCTCAAAATAGAAGACAATGCAATATTCAATTATTAGTTTTACAATAAGTCAATTAATTTAATTAATTTTAATTAATTTCGATATTTCGATATAATTAAGATATTTCGACTTTAATATAAAATAAAAGAGTAATATAAGAAAAAATTGATTGCAAAATTTGTGTTTTAATTACATATAAAAGCATTGGGTTTTAAAAATTCGTTTTTAATTTACTTGTTTTTTTTTTTTATTATAGTTTGTAGTCTTTTACACCATGTGTTTTAAGACGCGAAAACAAAATCAAAATGAAAAAATACTTATTTACACTAAATAATTTTTCTCTATATTTACAGTTCTTTAGAGAAGTGGAACATTCAACGTTGATGTGAACTTAATTAAAAGGAAAAACAAAACTATATATATATATATATATATATATATATATATATATATATATATATATATATGTATGTATGTATATATATATATATATATATATATATATATATATATATATATATATATATATATATATATATATATATATTGAAATACGCTGACGGATGTCGTACACACATATTTAGCACAGATTTAATTCAATTTAATCAAAAAATCTGTTTAAAAAAATGTAGTAATTTATTACTTTTACTTTTTTAAGTCGCTTGTAATTTATATTTTTTAATTTTTCTGTAATAATACTTTTTTTAAGTTTATTTGAAAGTCATTCTAAATATAGGCTAGTACTTCAATATATTATTTTAGGTTTTTTTCTCTCCTTTTTTTCACACTTTAATGCTAATTTTGCTTTGTCGTTATTGGTCGATACTCTAAGTAACATTGGATAACATTTTTGTAAGCAAGGGAACTATTTTGTTATGAATAATTAACTCCGGCTCAGCCCGTCACCCACATTTGCATAACAAATTTCATATTGGAGTTTGACAAATATGGTGGTAATACAAATTTTTGATTGATTATTGTATATTTTACTTTTAACTACTTGCTTATTTTCCTTGTTGAGAATTTTTTGGATATGCTTCTTTCAATACCTTTTCAGTTTCAGAGATAGTATATTTAAGATGTTTTTAATGAGATGAAATTGAAATTTTGAATAGCATAAAATAAATAATTTTATTAACTTTATAAATCTAAATAAATACAAATTTATTTGAATAAATAACCATTTATTTTTATAAACATAAATTGTTTTTTGCATAAGAACTGAACTCGAAAGAATTTCCAAACATTTGTCTAAGAAATTGGAGGAAAGTCTCCGTCTTGTCAACTCCACCAAAAGTCTTGAAATATGCAGAGGTAGCCCTACTCTTCCATCAGCAGCAAAGTTGATAGAACTGGCATATACCATCATGCCTCTTTTTAATGATGGGTTAGTGGTCATCTTCAAATTTTAGCTTTCTGTTTTGATAAGTTGATTTATATATATATATATATTTACTAGCGGGGGCACCCGGCGTTGCCCGGGGATTTTAGAGGTTTTTCTAATGTTTGTCTCTCTCGCTCCCGTTTCCTTCTCCGCTTTCCCGTTCCCGTCGCGTTCCCGGTCACTTTTCCACGTATATATATATATATATATATATATATATATATATATATATATATATATATATATATATATATATATATATATATATATATATATATATAGTTCCCGCTCGCTCACCCGCTCATTTTGTGTCGGATTTTCAAATTTTTTTTCTCTATATTTGATTCCCCTTGATTCTCAAGGTTGTGTGAAAATTTCATTACGATCGGATGAATGGTGTAGCAATGCATGAATAACATATATATATATATATATATATATATATATATATATATATATACATACAGGGTTTCCTAAAAGTTTTGCCCGATTTTATATTAATAATTAATGTAGATTTTAGAACATTTTGAAACATTCCGTTAATATTTATCATTGTTTCTTTCGTATTGTTCATTGCTGCATCTTTGGTTCATTCATAGATATCATTGTTCTCGTAGTTCTAATTCATCATATAATAAAATTAATTGAAAATCTACATTTGTTATTTTTATAAAATCGGGCGAAACTTTTAGGACACCCTGTATATATATATATATATATATATATATATATATATATATATATATATATATATATATATATATATATATATATATATATATATATATATATATATGTATGTATGTATGTATGTATGTGTGTGTGTGTGTGTGTCATGTCACATATTCTTGGTTTATTTTCTAACTTAATTATGAAATTAATCATTATAAACTTCAAAAATATATATGAAAGCAATGTGTAAAAAAGTTAAGATGTGTGTGTTTGTTGCTTGTGGATACTAGCCCATTCGTCGCAAAGCCGTTTCGTCGCAGGGTACATTTTCCCAGCTTGCAACGAAACGGCCGACCTTTGTGATGAAAAGTCTAACAATTTCGGTGAGCAGTATTCCGCTGTATGGCGAAACAGATGGCCACAGGTTGCTGCACGCTTCCTACCGTTTTTTTTTATAATAGTTTATAGTCCTTTACACCAGGTGTTTTAAGACTCTAATGGTTGTATGTAGAAAGCACTTAAGTAATTCCTGTCGTAGATCAGAATTTGATCTTTTTTACTTTTCCCTCCTCCTTTCTCCAGGCTTGGGACTGGCTCGCAATTAGCGAGGTGGAGTTACTTCCTACCGTTGCAACTGGGTTGTATTTATGCCATTTTGCAATACCAGAGAAAGGTGTCAGATTAAATGGAAGTCGTTTTGTTATATTCGCCAGGGGAATGTGATTTTTATCGCTATGCGGCCCTATAATTCTAAAACTATATAAGTTGCTAATTAGCCTCAAATTTCTAGAGTACAGTCATAATTTAAATTAAATTGAGAATATTAAAAAGAAAACCAAATAAACAGCCCATTTAATGAAAACTTAGTAATTCAAATAACACAATATAACAAAACGACTTCCATTTAATCTGACACCTTTGTGTGGTATGGCATAAATACAACCCAGTTGCAACGGTAGGAAGCATGCAGCAACCTGTTGTAATGACAAGGCTCGTGCAGATTGCGGAATTCCCCTTGCATTCGGCGGTCTAGAGGTATTGGCAATAGGGTGGCTATCTGTTTCGCCATACTGCCGACCGAAATTGTTAGACTTTTCGTCGCAAAGGTCGGCCGTTTCGTCGTAAACTGGGAATTTTCATTGCAATGTTGCGACGAAAATGTACCCTGCGACGAAATGGCTTTGCGACGAATTGGCTTGTCACATCTAGAGCTATCTAAAAATTTGGCAAGAAGGTTGTCTTCATGGTGGATAAGGTTTAGTGAGAGTTTCTACGCTGTACTCCAACCACAGGGGGAAAGCTAACCCTAGGGTTAGGACTAGAAAAAAAGAGAGAGACATTGACATCTTGGCAGCCAAGAGTTTTGAATGTTCGTTGCCTTCCAACTTTCAATGCGCCAGTGAATAATATATTTATGTGCGCAGCCACATTACTCATTAAATTAGCGATTTGATTGGTCGTCATAGTCGTGCATTCCGCGAGTTAAAAACAAATTATTTTGAAGATATATTATTTATTGAAAACATAAAAAACTATTTAAAATTTTATTCTGTTCTTAAAATATTATTTTATTTTTATAGTAATTAATAAATAAAACTTAGGCGCCCTCCACATTTTTCATAAAATAAACTAACTAAATTTTATTGTAAATTATTAGGAAAAAACTTAGTAAATTTTTTGCAGGATAAATTATAGTAAAAATGGCAAAATGCACACCTGCAAGCAATATTGATAGAAATAGCCCAGACAAAATGCATATTGAAATTGTCTCGTGTAAACCCTTACTCTCGGAAAGGTATTGCTGCATTGTGATTTGGCGCCAGCAAATCTTTGCCCGTGTAAGTGCGCCTTAACCAATTTGCAGTATGTTTATGTAGCAATAAAAGACATCATTGAGAAAGAAACTTTTGTATTCATATTTATTAACATAATTTAATAATATTTTTATTGCACAGGTACAAGTTCAGATATCTATGTGAGAGAAAAATTGATTTGGAAAGTCATGAAAATACCTTAGAACTAATAAGTTTCTGGTCTAGAAATTCAACCATGGAGGAGGCTATTGAAAGTCTGTTTATCCCATGTGAATTAAATTAAATTTATAATTAATGAGGCCTAAATTCAGCATAGTACAAACTAATTTGTTTATAAAAGTAAACCATTTTTCAATACTGCTGCTCTATCTTTATTTTGTAAACAATAGACAACAAACCAAATGAATGCTAGATGCTTTTTAGCATTGTGTTAATCCTTTATTGGGCTTCAAGACCACTGATAAACATGAATTTTCACTTTTTTATTTTTAGGACCATTTTACAGTACAACTCTTTAAGGTACCTCCACACAATATGGGCGCTCGTGACCATATATATATATATAGAATAGTATATAGCAATGGTTCCCAACCTTTTTCGAATAGCGACCCCTTTTTATAAAAGCCAACTGACCCGCGACTTCGATACAATTAAAAAAAGTATTTTAAAAAGTAATTAAAAACACCAAAAATAGTTTTTCTTAGTATTATTTCTTTAAATTATGTTCAATAATTGCATGTTATTAATAGGTCTCAAAATTTGTGGCTGAGTTTTTTTTAACGCCAATCTCATGCAATCCTCAATTTTTAATTTCTTTCTTTCTCTTGTTTTTAAACAAAAGGAGTTGAAAATTCATTCTCGCAGACATATATGTAGACCCAAATGGAACTAAAACTCGAAAGGCAAGCGTCGTCACATTTGGGTATGAATGATACGTACCATACCAGAATTGTGTCAGTAATTTTACAACGTTTTTATTAGGTCACTTTGTTGTCTGAGATTTTGTCTGTTCGTGAATATAGAATTAAATTAAAATGTTGCCTGCATACTGCACATAGATGTCTATTTCTTACCAGCTTATATATGTTACTAGGTGTTGAGTCCAATACAATGGTGTTTTTTAAAATATTGTCCGATAGATCATATATTTCCACTTAGCGAAAAAAATTAAAAATACATTTAATCTAAAAACTCAAATGCTTACAAAATTTCACATTTCACCTATCAACAACGAAAAAGTTTTTCTTTTTTTACATCATAAAAAATACATTTTTTTAAAAACAATGTTTTTCTTGTGCCCTAACGAGTATAACATAATATTCCCATGAGCCTTGCAGAATTTCTGAATAACTTGGTCACATAATGGTAACATACTTTATAACAGTTTCTACTTCATATACAATGAAAAACGTTGGGCGCTTATAAGCTACAACATCAAAACTTTAGTAAAACAAAGTTATAAAAAATAATGTGCCCAACGTTTTTCGTTGTATATGAATTAGAAACTGTTACAGAGTATGTTACTATAATGTGACCAAGTTATTCAGAAATTCTGCCAGGCTCATAGGAATATCTTAATAAATATAAAAAGAGGATTAAACTTTTAATAAAAAAACCCAAATAATTTACAACGCAAAACAACGTTTGTTGGGTCAGCAAGTTATTTTATACTTTTTAGGACACAATGAAAACGTTGTTTTTAAAAAAATGTATTTTTTACGATGTCTCATCAAACATGTTAAGTCTCCAAGAATCATTCTGCAAATTCAAGAATTCATCTTGTAATTCATCGGGAACTACATCAAGGGAAGCAGAGAATAGATTTTGTGTCAATGTAGTTCCTTCTTTTTCCAGCTCAGGGAAATAACAATACTTTGTCCATAATTTGGTCAATAACTTTAAGAATCCATTTTAAAAAAATGTCTTATAGTTATTATTTTTTTTGACCATAAGTTGGTGACCCCCCATCGGCGTTGCGACCCATAGGCTGGGAACCACTAGTATATAGGATGAGCTTATCTTTTAAGATGGCTTGCAGTCCGGAAGACACAGAGGTATGTTAATTGCCTAGGAGCTATATGAGACAGACAATCATAATAACTAGATTAAAGCAATTGATTGAAAAAAACAATTATTTAAATATTAAAATATTTCAAGATTTTTTAAAATGTACAAGATTAATTTTTATCCAAGAAACTTGAAATGAGTTTTATTTGTTTAGTTACAGTACATCTATTTGTCTAAATATAGTGCTACCGATAGTATTTAGTTTGCATTATGAAAAGAACAATTAAAATTATTTTTCCAAGTGTTTGAACAACTTCTAGTGCATCAATAGAATGGCATTTTTTAACAAATCAATAGTGAAAGTGGAAAGAACAATGGAGATAAAAATAGATTGTAGATCACACGAGTTTCAATCTTCTGGTGGTCCCTTCAATCCATCATCAATTTCAGAAGACTCTAAATCGTTCAGAGGCATCCGGAGCGATAATTCGTTTATCTTATATATATGCTTGTGACCACGACAGCATTATAGGTTAACGCCTTGCCTTCATACCACCAATGTCCCCAAATGAAGTCACTATAAAATACATTCAAAATGATGAAGTCAAATTGCTTTTATTGATTCACAGCTTTGTGTAGTAACCTAAATTCAAAGTCCAGATTCATAAAATGAAAAGCTAGATAAATCATTGCATGTGTTTCTACATGGAGAAATTGTTGGTTATGACCATCCATATATTACGTATGGACTGAGGGGTGTGTGTACCGAGTGAATAATTATTTTATTATTTAGTCCGTAGCCGGCGCTTGGGGAGGAGGATGTCCTCGAAGCCAATACGCTGCTGTCGGTGCCACGGGACCACGAACGTCTTCCACGACAATCTTCCATTTTCCTTGATCGACTGCAACCCTTCTCGCCCCAACGGCGGTCAGTCGCTTCCTCTTGAGGTCCCCATCAATAATTTTCAGCCATGTTTTCTTTGGCGCCGAACGTTGGATGCGCCAGCCAGGCGGTCGCTCCCGCCAAAGTAAACTATTGGGAAGCCGTTTACCATCCATTCGGCAGACGTGCCCGAACCACCGTAGTCGCCGTTTTTGGATGTGTTCGTCAATCATTGGTTGTCGATCACACCGTTCACGGATCGTCTTGTTTCGAATGCGGTCGTGGATGGAGACTCCCAGTATTCGCCGCAGGTATTGCATTTGGAATACTTCAAGTCTATTCACATCGGATTTAAACAATGTCCATGTCTCCGAGCCATATAGGAGGATCGGAAGAATCAATGATCAGTAACGACGAATATTTTGTCTTGATTGCAATGTTCGTTCTTCTCTTCCAGACGCACCATCTGAGCGAATACGGCGCTATCGTCTGCGAACATCAGATCAGTGATAAAGTTGTTTTTGTCGTATTGAACACCACGCCTTCCTTCGAAGGATTTCCTCATGATCGCATCGATCACGACGTTAAATAAAAGCGGAGAGGCGACGTCTCCCCGTCGGACACCGGTTTGAATGGTAAACTCATCGGATAGGTCGTTTCGAATTCGGATGCAGCTGGTCGAACCACTATACGACGCTTGTAACAAACGGATGACTTTCGGTGGTATGTTTTCTCTTTCCAATGCCGTCCACAATGATGGCCAATGGATGCAGTCGAAAGCCGATTTGAAGTCGATGAAGACAACAGCAGAGTGAATAATATGCGTATGGAGAGGGAGGGGAGGTTCCAACAAAAACATTAACGAGACGTGTTGGTCTAGTGATATAAACACCGGCTTTCAGAGTCGTAGGACCTGGGTTCGATTCCTGGTCCGGGCAAGTAATTTCCTTGAGCAAGAAACCAACTCACATGTGCTCACGTCAACTCAGCGTTTCATCCTTTAGTTGTCGATAAATGAGTACCAACTTTGGTTGGGGGTTAAAGTCCCTTGTGGAGCTAGCGAGTAGTATGCGGGGCTGCCAGAGGCGCCGTAAAACACCGCATTCGCCGTTAGTCTTATCTGCAAGTTGCCAACATTGTAAAGTGCCATTAAAGCAGCTTCTGCTGCATACGGCGCTATATAAATATCATAAGGGGCGGCATGTCCTCTGTTTCATTCATAATAAACGAATATGTATACAATAATTAAAATGATATATTATATATCAGAATACATAATTTCCAATGTCTGTATGTACATATACGTATGTTAGTAATTCACGTTTTCCTGATAGATTGTGTTATAAATTCCATCTTTTTTAACTATTAATATAGTTTCTAATAGTAAAGATAAATTTGTGCAAATATTTTTTAAAATCAACAGTCGCTGTTAATTTGGTATTTACTGTAATAATTATAATTAAATGGAAGTTAGTTCTGCCATATAATATAATTTGGAGAAAGTGTAAAGCTGGTGTATGTAGGCTTAGAGGGAGGGTCATAAAAATGTACGAGGTGCAACAGAGATGTGTCTAAATCTAATATTTTATTGCGTACGTAATATATGAATGGTCCCCTATTATACATGACCACTACATCTTTCTGTGCTTTATTACTCTAGCTATTCTGCTATGATTAGTAAACTGAGGTAATATACTGTCAATTTTTCAACATTTGCCTAATCTGCTTTAATCTTTGTGGTAGGTGACAATACAGATTAACCAGAGATCACTGTTCACAAATATTTAAATCAATAAGTTGGAATATTAACTGATAACTATTGTTAAAAAATATTTTCTTTTCAGACTTGAAATTTCATGTTGAGTGGAGTGAAGACTTCTTGCCAGATAAAGGCGTCTTGCAAAAGAAAGACAAAAATTTATTAAATCAACAATAAAGATTATTTTTAAGCTAGTAGTCGTAGTTTATTTTATTTGATAAAAAATCAACATAAAAAAACAAATAAATATAACAAATCACATATCAGCAACACTCCATTTGTAAGCAAGTTCTTTAACTGCTTTGCGATCATTCTGCTTATCAAAAAGTTGTTTTTCAAAACCATTTGAGCGATCTACCCCATCCCATCTGTACCCCGGTACGATTGCAAACCGATTGGGAGGTGGCTCAGGACCTTTGTAGATAGGTCTTTCTTTACCATCTTTGGATTTCTGTTTAGCTTTTTTCACGCGCATATATTCAAGCATTGGATCTCCGTCTCTCAAAATGTTTCGCTGTTCCTCATTAAGATCTACATCATCAGCATATCGAGCCATTGGCTTTGACATTTCTTTTATGGCATCTTCAACATAGTCTTGTCTCATCTCCTTTTGCTTGATTCCACCAGCCCACTCTTTGTATTTTTCATTCATTACTTTTTTCTTAGCTTCTTGTTCTGCTTTTTTAGCTTTTTCTTCTTCAGAGGTTTTTTTATTCAACAGCTGGACTCTATAGATAGCATCAACCTGTGACACTTCTGAAGTTTCTTGCTCTATGGAGGAGGTCGAGTCATGCCTTCGGCGCTTCTGTGGAACAGGGGAGCAAGAAACAGAGTCATTGTTAGATGAAGCATCTGAGTCATGTCGTCTTGACTGAGCTGACCTCTGCTTAGACTTTTCTGGCGTTTTACTCCTGGGAGATTTTGGTTCAGATTTTATCCTCAACCCTGAGTCACTCTGGTTTTCGTGTCTTTTTCTTAGTGTTGAAATAACAGAAAAATCTCGTTGCCGTCTGTTAATAGACAGCCTTTCCCCCTTGGATGATTCTGGCCTATTCTTTCTCCTAGGAGATTCATCTGGAATATTTTCCTGCTTAAATGATTCGGGCCTGTTCCTTCTTGGAGGAGATTCATTTAGGATTTGTTCACACCTATTTTTCTTGTAATTTTTGTTTTCAACTTTTGGTCTTGGAGGAGAAAGATCAGGAGAGCCTTTTCTAAATTTTCTTGGAGGAGAATTGTCAGGAGAGCCCCTTCTAAATTTTCTCGGAGGAGAATTGTCTGGAGAGCCTTTTCTAAATTTATTTGGAGAATTGTCAGGAGAGCCCCTTCTAAATTTTCTCGGAGGAGAATTGTCTGGAGAGCCTTTTCTAAATTTTCTCGGAGAATTGTCTGGAGAGCCTTTTCTAAATTTTCTCGGAGAATTGTCCGGAGAGCCTTTTCTAAATTTTCTTGGAGGAGAATTGTCTGGAGAGCCTTTTCTAAATTTCCTCGGAGGAGAATTGTCAGAGTTGTGCCTTTTCTTATTGTTTCGGTTTTCGGATTTTGATCCAGTTCTTTTATATGAGTCTAATGGGCGATTTGTAGATTGTTCGCAGGACCTGGGTGGAGAGATGTCAGAATCTGAATTTTTCCGCCTCTTGTGTAACTTCTTGGTCTTATCAAAAAAATCTACATTGCACCCTGAATTTAGAGTAGATTCAATTTCATTGTTATCTGCATCAAATTCAGTTTTTACTTGAACGGCACCGTTCCAATTGTTGGTTGTGAACTTTGTTGATGTCCACAGCTCGTTAACAAGTTCCTGATCTTCTACAACTATAACAGGTTTATCTTCCTCATCTTCTGGAACAATTTTGACTTCGGCAGTAGGTATGTGACTTAAATCAATATCGTCATCTATTATTTTCATTCCGCCAGATTTCGTGGATTTTTTTATACGTTTTTTCTTTTTAATGTCAGTACTATCTTTCGCAAGATAACGTTTCAAATATTCTGCGGTACTCATGATTTTTTATAAATAAATATTCACGAAAACGGCCGATAAACTCAATCCTATTTATAAAATAAACAACGATAAAAAATCATAGAATAAAAACTAGGCAATAACTATATGTAGTGGACAGTAGTACTGGGACATCAAATAATAAAATAAGGAATGCAAGCTTATTCAAAACTAGAAAAACTGCGGGTTGCTTGTTGTCAAAGTATTAATAACAATCAAAAAAGAACAACTGTTATAGTCTTGAAGCAAGCGGAAAAATATTGATATATATACATATATATATATATATATATATATATATATATATATATATATATATATATATATATATATATATATATATATATATATATATATATATATATATATGTATATATATCAATATTATATATATATATATACTAGCGGGGTTACCCGGCGTTGCCCGGGGTTTTTAGAGGTTTTTCTAATGTTTGTCTCTCTCGCTCCCGTTCCCTTCTCCACTTTCCCGTTTTCGTAGCGTTCCCGGTCGCTTTTCCGCTCTCGGTCGTTTTCCAGCTCCCGGTCGCTTTCCCGCTCAGAAGTTCTGTTATCGATTTTCTCTCTTGCTCGCGTTTCCTTCCAAGCTTGCTCTCCCGATTCCAGTCGCTTTCCGCGTTCCCGGTCGCTTTCCGCGTTCCCGGTCGCTTTCCGCGTTCCCGGTCGCTTTCCCGTTCCCGGTCGCTTTCCCGTTTCCGGTCGCTTTCCCGTTCCCGGGCAACGCCGGGTAACCCCACTAGTATATATATATATATATATATATGAATGTTTGTGGGTTAGTTTGTCTATTATAGAAACGGGAAAGCGACCAGGAACGGACAGCGAGCGGGAACGGAAAAGCAAGCGTGAGCGGTAATGGGAGAGCAAACGTGAGCGGGAACGGGACAGCGACCGGGAACGGGAAAACGACAGGGAGCGGGAAAGCGACCGGGAGCGGGAAAGCGACCGGGAGCGGGAAAGCGACCGGCAGCGGGAAAACGACCGAAAACGGGAAAGCAAACAGGAGTGGGAAAGGAAACGGGAGAGAAAGAGACAAACATTAGAAAAACCTCTAAAAAACCCGGGCAACGCCGGGTATCTCCGCTAGTACATACATAAACACACACACATACATGCACATACACATACATACATACAAACGGGAGAGAAAGAGACAAACATTAGAAAAACCTCTAAAAAACCCGGGCAACGCCGGGTATCTCCGCTAGTACATACATAAACACACACACAGACACACATACATGCACATACACATACATACATACATAGACACATACATACGCACATACATATATATATAGTTCCCGCTCGCTCACCCGCTCCGCTCCGCTCCGCTTATTTTGTGACGGATTTCAAAATTTTTTTCTCTATATTTGATTCCCCTTGACTCTCAAGGTTGTGTGAAAATTTCATTACGATCGGATGAATGGTGTAGCAATGCATAAAGGACATGAATATATACATATATACATATATACATACAAACATTCATTTTTATATATATAGATATATATATATATATATATATATATATATATATATATATATATATATATATATATATATATATATATCTATATATATAAAAGAACATGTCCTGACTGACTGACTGACTGACTGACTGACTGACTGACTGACTGACTGACTGATGACTGACTGATAATCAACGCCGAGCTCAAACGCCTCATCCTAGGAACGTGAAATTTGGAACTTATATTACTTTTATAGCGTAAACATCCGCTAAGAAAGGATTTTTGAAAATTTTGCTCCTGAGGGGAAAAAACTGGAAAACAAACTTTTTTCTAAAACAATGTATATCTCGAAAACCAAAAATGAGGAGATTTTGAAATTTGGTATATAGATTCTTTTTGAAAAATAAAAAGATACATGTTTCACATTTTTTGAAAATTCGGTTTCCCGGACCTCAAATGTGGGTTGGAAAATTGGGTTATTTGGTTTTTAAAGTAGCTTCTACTCAAAAACTGTTAATGCTACAGGAGTAAAAATTAGTATTTAGTTTCTACTCCAAAAATAATAAAAATAATTAGCATTTTTTGAAAATTTGGCTTCCAGGACTTCAAATGTGGGGTGGAAAATAGGGCTAATTGTCTTTTATAGTAACTGCTACTCAAAAACAGTAAATACCACAGATGAAAAAATTATTATTTAGTTTCTTTTCTAAAAATAAAGATATACGTGTTTCACCATTTTTTACAAATTTGGTTTCCCGGACCTCAAATGTGGGTTGGAAAATTGGGTTATTTGGTTTTTAAAGTAGCTTCTACTCAAAAACTGTTAATGCTACAAAAGTAAAAATTAGTATTTAGTTTCTACTCTAAAAATAATGATATACGGGTTTCACAATTTTTTGAAAATTTGGTTTCCAGGACTTCAAATGTGGGGTGGAAAATAGGGTTATTTGGTTTTTAAAGTAACTGCTACTCAACAACTGTAATTGCCACAGATGTAAAAATTAATAATTAGTATCTACTCAAAAAAAAAAGATATACGTGTTTCATCATTTTTTGGGTTATTTGGTTTTTAAAGTAGCTGCTACTCAAAAACTGTTAATGCTACAGAAGTAAAAATTAGAATTTAGCTTCTACTCCAAAAATAATGAAATACGTGTTTTAGCATTTTTTGAAAAATTTGGTTTCCAGGACCTCAAATGTAAGGTGCAAAATAGAGTTATTTGATTTTAAAAATTAATGCTACTCAAAAACTGTAAGTGGTAATATCACCGATCGGGCCAAGCCGTTATTTTAGAGTCTTTTTACGGGCCAGGCTACACCTTAAATCAAGGTGGTACGGGCCGAGGTTTTTCACTAAGCATATAGACATTTTAGTGATTTTAGGGTCTTAATACGGGGCGGGCCAAACCTGAAGTCAAGGTGGGACGGGCCGAAGTTTTTCATCAAGTATATAGAATTTTTAGGCCTGTAAAAACGGGCCGGGCCCAAATTAGACGGGCCGTGCCGGGCCAGGAATTTTGGTTTTGAAACGGGCTGGGCCAAGTTGTCGACGGACCGAGCCGACACTATGGATGCACGGTTCAAATTCTCTAATTTCATGCGAGCGAAGCCGCTACGGGCACTGCTAGTATATATATAAAAGACATGTCCTGACTGACTGACTGATAATCAACGCCGAGCTCAAACGCCTCATCATAGGAACGTGAAATTTGGAACTTATATTACTTTTATTGCGTAAGCATCCACTAAGAAAAATTTTTAAAAAATTTTGCTGCTGAGGAAAAGAAACTGGAAAACAAACTTTTTTCTAAAACAATGTATATCTCGAAAACCAAAAATGAGATTTTGAAATTTGGTATATGGATTCTTCTTGAAAAATAAAAAGATATGTGTTTCAGCATTTTTTAAAAATTTGGTTTCCCGGACCTCAAATGTGGGTTGGAAAATTGGGTTCTTTGGTTTTTAAAGTAGCTGCTACTCAAAAACTGTGACTGCTACAAAAGTAAAAATTAGTGTTTAGTTTCTACTCTAAAAATAATGATATACGTGTTTCACAATTTTTTGAAAATTTGGTTTCCAGGACTTCAAATGTGGGGTGGAAAATAGGGTTTTTTGGTTTTTAAAGTAACTGCTTCTCAAAAACTGTAAGTGCTACAGATGTGAAAATTAGTATTTTGAGGTTTTGTGCCGGTTAAAAGTAGATGACTTCAGTTTATCACCGGACGGACGGGCCAAGCCATTATTTTAGGGTCTTCATACGGCCCGGCCCTGCCCAAACCTTAAATCAAGGTGGGACAGGCCGAGATTTTTAACCAAGTATATAGACATTTTAGTGATCTTGGGGTGTTCAGACGGGCCGGGCTAAACCTGAAGTCGAGGTGGGACGGGCCGAAGTTTTTCATCAAGTATATAGAACTTCTAGGCCTGTAAAAACGGGCCGGGCCCATATTAGACGGGCCCTGCCGGGCCAGGAATTTCGGTTTTTGAAACGGGCTGGGCCAAGCTGTCGACGGGCCGAGACGAGACCTAAAAAATTGATCCGTGCAGTACTTTACTATGTATGCACTGTTCAAATTCTCTAATTTCATGCGAGCAAAGCCGCTACGGGCACTGCTAGTAAATATATATAGGTAGACAAAAAATTTCATAAAAATCGGTTTAGCCGTTTCGGAGGAGTTTATATAAATATAATACTAGCTGACCCAGCAAACGTTGTTTTGTCTTTTAAATTATTTTGTTTTTTTTACTAAGAGTTTAATACACAAAATTATGAAAATTTAAAAAATCAATCTTGAAAATAACTTTTTAAAATAATTTAAAAAAATTATTTTAATTAGCTTAAGACCTATACTCAGACATACTAAATGTATACAAAAATTTTTATACAAAATCTATGACATGATGATTAGTTATATATATATATATATATATATATATATATATATATATATATATATATATATATATATATATATATATATATATATATATATATATATATATATATATATATATATATATATATATATATATATATATATATATATATATATATATATATGTATATATATACTAGCGGGGGCACCCGGGGATTTTAGAGGTTTTTCTAATGTTTGTCTCTCTCGCTCCCGTTTCCTTCTCCGCTTTCCCGTTCCCGGTCGCTTTTTCGCTCCCGGTCGCTTTTCCGCTCTCGGTCGTTTTCATGCTCCCGGTGGCTTTCCCGCTCCCGGTTGCTTTCCCGTTCTCGGTCGCTTTCCCTTTCCCGCTCTATCTTTCGCTCTCAGTTGGCTTCCCGTTTTCGCTCATTTATGTATATATATTTGTATGTATATATATATATATATATATATATATATATATATATGTATATAGTTCCCGCTAACTCACCCGCCCCGCTCACTCACCCGCTCCGCTCACTCACCCGCTCCGCTCACTCACCCGCTCCGCTCACTCACCCGCTCCGCTCACTCACCCACTCCGCTTTTTTTGTGACAGATTTCAAGTTCTTTTTCTCTATATTTGATTCCCCTTGACTCTCAAGGTTTTGTGAAAATTTCATTACGTTCGGATGAATGTTGTAGCAATGCATAAAGGACATACATACATACATACATACATACAAACATTCATTTATATATATATATATATATATACATATATATCGGGAAGCGACCGGGAGCGGAAGAGCGACCGGAAGAGCAAGCATTAAACTTTTAATAAAAAAATAAAATAATTTAAAAAGCAAAACAACGTTTGCTGGGTCAGCTAGTATACATATATATATATATATATATGTATGTATATATATATATATATATATATATATATATATATATATATATATATATATATATATATATATATATATATATATATATATATATATATATATATATATATATATATATATATATATATATATATATATATATATATATATATATGTGTGTCTGACTGTCTGTCTGATTTTGGCCTATGTATTATATATACACTCCTCCGAAACGGCTGAACCGGTTTTTATGAAATTTCACATGTACCTATCCTCAGACCTCCCAAACGTACACAACAAATTTCATAAAAATCGGTTTTTTAGTCATTTTTTAGTCCCGCTTATATAACAGACCAGCAACCAACTTTACATCTATATATATAAAAATGAATGTTTGTATATATGTATACTAGCAGTGCCCGTAGCGGCTTCGCTCGCATGAAATTAGAGAATTTAAATCGTGCATACATAGTAGTGTATTGCACGGATCAATTTTTTAGGTCTCGGCTCGGCCCGTCGACAACTTGGCCCAGCCCGTTTCAAAAACCGAAATTCCTGGCCCGGCACGGCCCATCTAATATGGGCCCGGCCCGTTTTTACAGGCCGAGAAGCTCAATATACTTGATAAAAAACTTCGGCCCGTCCCACCTTGACTTCAGGTTTAGCCCGGCCCGTCTAAACACCCTAAAATCACTAAAATGTCTATATACTTGGTTAAAAATCTCGGCCCGTCCCACCTTGATTTAAGGTTTGGGCAGGGCCGTATGAAGACCCTAAAATAACGGCTTGGCCCGTCCGTCCGGTGATAAACTGAACTCATCTACTTTCAACCGGCACAAAACCTCAAAATACTAATCTTCACATCTGTAGCACTTACAGTTTTTGAGTAGCAGTTATTTTAAAATCAAATAACCCTTTTTCCACTTCACGTTTGAGGTCATGAAAACCAAATTTTCAAAAAATTGTGAAACACGTATATCATTATTTTTAGAGTAGAAACTAAATAATTATTTTACTTTTGTAGCATTTACAGTTTTTGAGTAGCAGTTACTTTAAAAACCAAGTAACCCTATTTTCTACCCCATATTTGAAGTCCTGGAAACCAAATTTTCAAAAAATGGTAAAACACGTATATCATTATTTCTGGAGTAGAAACCAAATACTAATTTTTACTCCTGTAGCATCTACAGTTTTCGAGTAGCAGTTACATTAAAAACCAAATAACTTTATTTTCCACCCCACATTTGAGGTCCTGGAAACCAAATTTTAAAAAAATGGTAAAACACGTATATCTTTATTTTTAGAATAGAAACTAAATACTAATTTTTACATCTGTGGTATTTACAATTTTTGAGTAGCAGTTACTTTAAAAAACAAATAACCCTATTTTCCACCCCACATTTGAAGTCCTGGAAACCAAATTTTCAAAAAATGCTAAAACACGTATTTCATTATTTTTGGAGTAGAAACTAAACACTAATTTTTACTCCTGTAGCATTAACAGTGTTTGAGTAGCAGCTACTTAAAAAACCAAATAACCCAATTTTCCAATCCACATTTGAGGTCCGGGAAACCGAATTTTCAAAAAATGGTGAAACACGTATCTTTTTATTTTTCAAGGAGAATCCATATACTAAATTTCAAAGTCTCCTCATTTTTGGTTTTCGAGATATACATTGTTTTAGAAAAAAGTTTGTTTTCCAGTTTCTTCCCCTCAGGGGCAAAATTTTCAAAAATCCTTTTTTAGTGGATCCTCACGCAATAAAAGTAATATAAGTTCCAAATGTCACGTTCCTAGGATGAGGCGTTTGAGCTCGGCGTTGATTATCAGTCAGTCAGTCAGTCAGTCAGTCAGGACATGTTCTTTTATATATATAGATAACTTCAAATATTTGAATTGATTTTGTTTTGGAACATGTGAGCATTCCAGTTTGTCCCAAGTTTTTTTTAATTAACAACCATGCTCTGAGTTGTTGTAGTGGATGGGTTTATTCGCACTCTATGTGCTTATTCGCACTCGATGTGCTTATTCGCACTGCGCTGAAACAAACAAATTACAAGCACACAACGTCGATTATTTATTCTCACTTGACGTTGCAATAAAACAAAAACAAACAAATCACAAACAAACAACGTTGCAAGTTAATATAAGAGTTGTAAAAATGACTTTATGTCTGGTGTCTGTCATTTATGCATTGTCACACTGATCTGATCGTAATAAAATTTTCACACGACCTTGAGAGTCAGCAGAGGAAGGTTTTTGTAAAAACAAATTGTGTTTGGTCACGTGAGCGAGAACGGGAAAGCGAGCGGAAACGGAAACTGGAAAATGAGCGGGAACGGCAATGGAAAGCGACCGAGAACGGGAAAGCAAGCGGAAGCGGGAAAGCCACCGGAGTGGGAGAACAAGCGGAAACGGGAAAAGGACCGGGAGCGGGAGAGAAACCGATAGAAAAACCTCTCAAAGTATAAATGCTCCACAATCCAATTTTTCCTATTATGAAATTTTCAGGACTCTTGAAATTTAATGAAAAAAAATCACAAATATTCAAATAGATATTTACTTATTGAAATTAAGAAAATGCCATTTTAATGAAATAATTAAATTTTTTTTTTAAAATATAACGTTTTTGTGAACTAAAAAGAAGGAAATAATTTTTTTCTGGGCTGTGTGAGATATGTTTTGATGGAGGAATGCATTAATTGTGGACATTTGTATAAAAATTATTTTCTTCTTTTTAGTTTACAAAAACGTGGCATTTAAATTTTTTGTTAAATTTTTTTAATGCATTAGAAAAACTTGGTATTTGAAAAAAAATTGTTTATATTTTTATGATAAGTTATTAAAAGGATACGTCCATAAACATAGATATAAAAATTAATATGAAATTAGATGAAACTAATTAAATATAGTCATAGAGTACTAAAAACTATATGGAGCATGCAGCTCGATCCAGCTGTGATTTCGTGCTTGATGAAGTAGTACGATAACTGAAGATCGCAACGCGTGTAAGGAATAGAATAAAAAGTGATATAGAGATCAAACTTCGGAATTTTGTTCAGAATATACGGTACATTACTGTGTTCAAAATCCCAGTTTTTCCGACTTGAGGAATTTGAGCTAGAGAACTTTGAAGTTTGTATCAAAATGGCGTTTGAATCCCCGTTCGTCGTAGCAATGTTTATTTTTATAACTGATTGGCAATGTTCAAAAATTGTTTAAATTGTCAATGCAACCTCTCTGACGGGATTTCCTAATCGGTCTGTAAATGTTTTAACAATTTGGCAAATGCAATAATCTTAATAATAAAACTTTGAAGTTTGACTTGCAATGGTATTCAAATGGCGTTTAAATTTTAAATGCCCGATGACGGATCACCCTAATGTTTTTTTTGTAATTGTATTAGTGATCGCAAAGTCTTGAAATTGTTCTAATTTATTATATGTTATGGAAGTTTGCAACACCCAAAAATCTTGATAATTATATAAGTAAATTGTTTCTTTTAAAAGTAATCAGGTTATCTAACCTAACCATTAATTAACAAACAGTGGTTTGGAAAGCACCAGTAATTCACCTGCATGAGGTCTTAATGTGGGTTTATGCCTTGCATCTATGAGGTAGTGTGTACAATTCAACAAGTGTTTTTACTTGTTGAATTGTACAGACCATTCAAAAAGTCACCTCAAAAGTTAAGCATAACTTGAAAGGTTGCATGGTTCTACTTATTTTCTAATTAACAACCTTCTAAAGACTTTATATTTGGTAAATCAGAAGGATCTATGAAAACTCCGCCTTGCATTTGCAAGCCAGTCCCAAGCCTGGAGAAAGGAGGAGGGAAAAGTTAAAAAGATCACATTATGATCCACGACAGGAAGTACTCAAGTGCTTCCTACATACAGCCATTAGAGTCTTAAAACACCTGGTGTAAAGGACTATAAACTATTATAAAAAAAAAGAAAAAAAGGATCTATGAATAATATTAACTTGTTCAAAAAATGTATAGTTCAAAAACAGCAACAAATAAACATTAGATATGGTAAAGTACTTTAATTATAAGCTGACATCTGTACCAGCTACGTTAGATGACATGGTGATGCATAAATGTACCGTTTAATCACTAAACTTAATATATTTTAGACCAGGGATCATTACTGCATTGTATACGCGTTGGCTCAAAGGTTCAATATATTTGCAGATTGCGGAGCAGTTTTTGAACTATGTTGCTGAAGTGTCAGCAACTGTGAATAAAAATTTGAATGGTTTGAAACTTAGTGATTCACACTCATTCTTGGCAAACAAGAAAATTAAAACTGCCTTTTTAAGCTATTAAAAGACTAATTTTCATAGCAATGGCTCTATTGTACAGCAGCCTCTTGGTGATGCTGACACTTGCATTGCTCTTGTTACTGTCGTTGCAGAGAATAACATTGTTAGGGTTTTACTTGCTTATCCGAGAATAGCGCTATTTCCTATTGAACAATATGAAATAGCGCTATACAAATTTAACTGATTGATTGATTTATTTAACCGATTGACTGCCTTGCCATGCTTAGTTCATGTTGAAGTGTCTGTTTTAAATCTGCTATTGAATTCTGTGATTTGTGTGATATAGAAGGTTCAGCAAGTTTGAGCCAACGAAGTTGGAAATGCTGTTTGTCCGCTGCTTGTAGTTTTTTATGGTAGAAATGTTGTGGGGTGGATGACACACCTGATTAGCTGTGTTTTATGATATATATATAAAATTATGCAGCAGCAAATTTACCACCGATTTCATTGTATTTTTTTTTATCTCATATGCAAGTTTTTGAAAGACAGCCTTTGTCGATAGAGCTTTTAATTTTAAGTGAACAGGCTAGCAATTTCAAAAAAAAAATAAATTAGTCTCTATAACAACAACCAATAAACATGCTGTCTTGATGATATTTCTGAGGTTATTAAATGTTGTTTCCAAAAAACATTTAGCAATGTTTGTGGAAATAGGCTTTGTTCAAGTAAACGTAATGAACTTTTGTGCAAATTTATTTGTTCCAATTGTCATGGCAGTGAATGTAACAAATGTGTAAGACATTCTGAAACATATGACAGCATCTTTTAGATGAGCAATTAGATGAAACTGTTTATAAGAGTGAAAACTTTTTCTGTGACACAGGAGATACCATTCTAGAGCAGGTTGTAATCTACCTCTGCCATTGCGATTCACAGAATGAGTTATTAATGGATGCTGTTTATTACAATTTCTTACATTGGATAAATGATAAAACAGTTATTACTGGCAATTTTGCACAGTTTCAAACTATGGGAAATAAGATGATTTTTGTTTACTATCTGGCAATCTACTCTGATAAAGCATTACATATATCACTATATCGTTTAATGATAGCTATGTAAATTTTAATGTTTTTATTGCACTATTTTGTTTTAGGACTTCATTTATCATTAGAAGTGTTTATTATTTTAAAAACTTTAGATTTTTTAATTCTCAGCAATATTTTTTGCTTGAATCCGTTTCTGCAAAATTGTGTTTTCGGGTAGATTCGGTTGAAGTGCGATAAAAAAATTCCTCAAGTGGGATCGATGGGGATTTTTATTTTATGATTTTGGACCCAATCCTGCATCCAGCAGTACAAAAATTATTTTTATACCAGTTCGTTCTAGGTTCTCTACTCCGGTTATTGTATAAAGGAGTCATAACAAACGAAACAACCGATTCGCAACTAGTAAACTTCAGGTCATCTCTCTGAGTGATCGTTCGATTTATTATAAAGTAAGTGAGCTTATACATTAAATTAAAGTTGAACAGTTTAGCTCTAAACAAATTCATGTTTTGGTATAATTGTTTCTCATTAATTAATTAATCGAAAATGGCTTGTTGCATGGGATCGTTGCAAATCGAGCGATGTGAATATTTGCTAAATCAAAGTATTTCTCAGTACTAGTTATTAAATCTGTTTTATGCTCATGCAGATTGCTAATAAAAGTTTTGTCGGTAAATGCGCACAATCAGTGACCCCGGGTTAGGGGAAAGGTAAGGGCTAGGGTTAAGATAAGGGCCGGGGTCACTGATTGTGCGTTAAATTTGTTTCTAATATATTTCAGACATCAAAACGTTCAATGCTGAAACGGTTTGCGGCTTCAGGCTGCCGATGTGGTTATGGTTATGTTGACAATTTTAAATCTGAGGAAGTATCAATTCAAATTTCCAACTGATGAAAAACTTTGGAATATATATATAAGGTCTGTTCCTCGGCCCGACACTAATTATAATCCGAGAAAAGCTTACTTGTGCTTTCTGCATTTTACAGAGCAAGATTTTGTTTCAGAGAGACTGGATACTAATTTATGGCTGACAAAAATTAACTGGCATGCTTAAAAGAAAGTGTCTGAAGTCCAATGCTGTTTCATGAACATTTTCAAACTGTCCATCTAACCTCAAATTGAAACTACAACTCCAAAATAAAATGCAGAAACATCAAAATCTAGAAGATAAAAAATGTTCGGCATAGCGGATTAACAAAGGAAACTTTTTTTAGCAAACCAGCAGACTTTGCTCGATTCATGTTGGCTAAAAAAATTGGATTATGTCCTGACTGGTCAACTTCAATCAGATCCTATTGAAGACAATATTGGTTGGTACAGAGAGCTGCATGGTTATAATTTTTTTATATCAGCAAGACAAATTCTTCAAGCTGAAAAAACAATTAAGCTTCAATCTCTGGTTAAATTTTCAAACTTTTCTATAAAGAATGTGCACAGTGTTTTTTCTTCTGCATAGGCAGACAAGAGACTGGAAATTGATTTTAATGTCGGGAAATTCATAACTAGTTTGTACTTGGATGAACTGTGCTTTGGATATCAAGAAGAGATGGAGGTTTGCATAATATTTTATGTTGCCTGCTTTCTTGCAAGGTCTTTGACAAGAAAAGTTGCAAAATTAAATTTTGATAATGGAAAATACACCATATCAAAACTGAGGAGTTGAATAAATAAACATTTTTAATATGTTCATGCTTCCTTGTTTGTGTCAACTAAAATGATAAACTTGTTATTTTTTTTTTGGTAATTATCTATTATATTCATGCACAGAAACGCATTCAATCAATTTAAATTAGATTAAATAGCTTCCATTTGAATAAACACTTGAGCGCCTATTGTTTACATAGTATGACCCCTTGCGTATAGGCTCAAATGAGTTGCATGCTCCATATGCAATAGTACTCTATTATATAGTATAATTAAGTTTTAAAAGTATAATAATATTGTGTTGTCTTCAGAAGCAAGCAAGTATGCAAAATTACAGCTAAATTGGACGATAGCAAGTGCTTCAAAAATCGATGGAAATATACCCATGGACAAACAAACAGAAAAACAGACAAGAAAGCAAGTTAAGAAAAACATGTTAATAAAAAATAAAGCTGGATTGAATGAAAAACCAGCAAATCCTGAAATATAAGAAATTTGTGGAAAAACCTTGTTTTTACGGCTTGCTTGTTAGTGCAGAAGAGAAACATGGTTTTTGAAAAGTTTTTCAAGTATTATTATTTTAAGTTGCTTTCTTCTGTAATTTAATTATAAATTATAACTTTTACTATTAGGTACGTCGTGAGCGTCACAAAAACAAAACAACGCCGTAAAAATAAATTTTTTAGCAAAAATTGATTATCAAAGTTCACATTTTATTTTTTGTTTTTCTGCAACTAATAACACAAACACTTGTGCCGATTGAAGAGATGGCTTTGATAATTTTGTTGGTCTACATCCTGTCGACTGTTCCTTTTTTACAAATGATTAGCCCAAACGCGTGGCCAGATGTCGACTTCAAATCGATTCTGTTGAGATACATGCCGGATATGTGTCTTATCGTTGTCTACACATTGAGATTTATAATTCATAGAAACCTCAGTATCCAGTCTCGTAGACGAAGAAGGTTGATCTACAAGGCATTGTTTTTGTCGGTTGCCGGAAACATTTTGATGTTTGGAAACAACTTGGATGACATCGGCATTATATTTCTTTCTGTGGCACAAATGTACTTTTCTAAAGCACTGATCACTTTCCGTGACGATCGCCAAACCAAAGAGCGGAGACCAAGCATAGTACGAACCAGCGTTGCCACACACGTCATTAACAACGGTGAAAATACAATTCTACAAAATGTTAATCAGTTATTAAAATCCGGTTTGCCGTTTGTTTTAAAAATTTAAGTTGCTTTTGGTAAATGAAAGATGATGTACCAAAATTCGCAAAACTTTAAAACTGCAGACCGAAATGCATATGTTTATGTGAGCCAAAAAACGAAACTCATTCAAAAGCATGTATGAGTGAGCTGCTTTTATAATTTTAAAGATTGATAAAATGGTAATGTGGTGATTTTTTATTTTTTTTTGAAAACGATGAATGTTTGATGATTTACAAAAATCTGCAAAAAAGTTTTACACGGAATTTATTGCTTGCTCCAGTATTTGTGTGATCAGACGTAGTAACAAATTGAGTTAATTATCTTTCATTTATTTGTACATATAATAACTGCACTTCAATATTAGTTTGGAAAAATCTAGTGAATGACAGAAAGACTTACAAATTATTATTATTCAGTAAAACAGTTTGAGACCATTAAACAAAGTTACAAAAGCAGAACAGTTATTTGTATCGTAGTATAGTAGCGTTTTTATAAGTATGCAAAATTCCAACAAAATGACTTTCAATAACATAATTCAGCTATTTTTAAAAACAATTATAATCGCTTGGTAATGTTTTATTACAATATTTTGACAGATGTCTACATAACCTCATTCGAAAGCGAGTTTTTGCCAAGTTTTTCTGCCACAATTTGCGCTATTCAGTTAGCTTCCACTAACTGGGATTTTACATTTCCACTCATAAAAACAAGCCAAGCGTGGTTCTTACTCAGTCTCGCCTGGCTATCGACAGCTTCGGCTCATACGGAAAAACCCGACGATGAAGAATGCATTGATGAGCAAGAAGAGAGTTCGAGTATCTCCTGCAGTCGTGTCACGGTCTGGGGTGCAAGACTGTACGCTCTGTATTTTATTTTGATGTTTCTTGACTACTTTATGGATGTTCGCTTTTATGCGTCTCAATACGCAACAGAGATTGTTTATCACGCTGCACAGTACGCGATGGTCGAATGTATTGAATAAAATGTACGAAATGGTTAGAGGTGCGGGCAGGTTTGTTAACCGAAAACGAGTGGGTGGCTCACTTGTTGAAGTTAACCGTTACATTAGTAGAATTTAGCTAAGAAATAAAACTTGAACAAAGTGATCGTCTAAGAAAGCTTTTGATTCAGTGCCCCACCCTAAATTACTGACAAAACTTCAAGCTTTCGGAATTTCAGACAACCTGTTCTTGTGGATAATGAAGTTTTTGGCGAACCGGGTTTAGGCTGTCAAGGTGAATGGCCAATTATCCCACAGTAGAGATGTGACAAGTAGTGTACCCCAAGGGAGTGTGCTTGGGCCTATGCTTTTCCTTGTTTACATAAACGATGTTGTAGACGCATTTACAGACAACTCTGTAAAATACAAACTATTTGCAGACGATATCAAGCTTTACTCATCATCATCATCCTCTCACAGCTCTTCCCTTTAAACTGCTATTGACAAGTTAGTGTTATGGAGCAAAAAATGGCAATTACAGTTGGCCCCAGACAAATGCCTCCAAGCTTCCATCAAAACAACGAAGAGCAGCATTATGCCCAACAAATACTCAATCTGCTCACAACCCATATCCTCCACAGACAATGTACGCGACCTAGGTGTCATCGTCGACAGTGAATTCAACTTCAAAGCCCATATCAACCAAATCATTCACATGGCCTTTGTTAGAACACGCCTAATCTTCAAATGCTTTCGTTCAAGGGACAAGCGAATATTGACAAAAGCGTATTGCACATATGTTCGTCCAATTCTTGAATATTGTTCTCTGGCCTGGAGCCCACATAACAAGCAGTTTATAACAAAGATTGAGCGAGTTCAAAGATTTTTCACAAGGGCCATACCAGGATTACGAACTCTACCTTATATGATAAGACTTCAAAAACTTGGTTTAAAGACACTGGAGCATCGACGACTTATCCACGATTTATGCCTTTGTCACAAAATACTATACAGTTTAACTCACTGCATCATCCCTGAATTCCCTAATTTCCTGCTGTCTCACACTCGTGGTCACATCCTTCGTCTACGCCAAGGAAAATGCTCCACCACTCACAGGCTCCATTTCTTCACAAGTCGGGTCGTGAAACCTTGGAACTCCTTAGCTCCACATATTGTTAACTCCACAACTCATAGTCGTTTTAAGTCCTGCGCTTCTGATGCCGATTTGAAAAAAGTTTCTGATAATTTAATTGAATTATATATATTTTATCTATGCATGGTGGTTAAATCATTTTGCCATTCCTAGTTAATGCTGATCACCAATTTGTGTTAGTGGTCATTTGTGACCCTCTTTTTGGTTAAACAAACAAATAAATAAATAAATAAATAAAAAAAAATATACTCAGTAGCAGATCCAGGATTATGGACCAGGTGGGGTCAAATTTATAACATTTTTGGCTCAAGCCTCCAATACTTTGTAATGTTAGAGTGCGCATTAAATAACGCAATTAAAAATCAATGACGCAATTGAAAATCAATATGAACGCTAAAATTTGTAAAAGTGGGACTTTTGGAATATCATCCGCTTGTACAATTGATAAAACAATTTAAACTCGGAAATTTAATTTTTTTTCTCTGTGTCTGATTAATATGAACCTGCGAATTTGGAAAACGCTTTTTTACATTCATTAAAATATTTATGAATGAAATGTTTCCAGGTCTATAACTTTACAATATGCACAAAACTCTTGTAACAAAGTGTAAAATGAATTGATTTTGAATGGGAAAAAGTCTGTTTCTTTAATAACTGAAATACGTATTAATTTATCAAATTTAATTTTTATTTTTGAGGTCATTTTTTAACAAGCATTTAGACTTTCCACATTTTTAAAAACTATGGCATGACGTTTAAAATCAAGATGGTAAAAAGTGACATAATTCGTCGTTGCAAGTATTTTACTGTGACAAGATTTTATCAAAGTTTCCAGTTAATAAGTCTATTGTTTGTTTGTTTGTTTTTTCAAATATTTTGACAACATATTAACAGGTTTTAAAGAGTCCCAAAGTTATGATGATTTAATTTTTAATAAAGTACTTTTTGGAAAGTAATTTTTTGAAATGAGCTACCGACAAGCCTTGTTTCGATCATTCAGATTAAAGTATCGACTGTGTGGGATGATTTTTTGCGGTCCGGTCTGACCCGTCGGCAAATCGGCCCGGTCCATTTGTATAGGCCTAACATCCCTATATTTGTCACAAAATCTCGACTCGGTTCATTTGAAAATTCTAAAATAAGACCCGGCTCGACCAGTAAGGCAAATCTCATTTTGCTGCCATAATCACGTAATCTAAACACTGATTTTTTTATTTAAAGATCAGTGAGTCTACACATAAAAGACAGTAAACGAAATAAAGCAAATAAGATGTTACGGTATGGGTGAGATTAGAGACGGTAATTGTGTCAAGAGGTAAGTAGTAGGTATTACGTCACTGTGATTTTAATTTTCAACTAACTAAGTGACCAAAAGTTAATGCAATCATTATAATATAATTTAAGTTTTTATTAAATATTATTTCATGAAAACCGGCCACTTCATTTAGAAATCGGATCAGCGGGGTCAACTTACCCCATGACCCACCGCTAGATCTGCTTCTGAATATGCCACTAAAATTAGTTTTTCCTTGCTTTCTCACTTGTTATGTGCTATTCAGTTATCTTGCTTTGTTGCATAAACTAACAATTTAGCCGTATCTTTTAATTCCACAAAATGTCAAACAGTAAAATCAAACAAATGCTAAATTTTCGACAACGTAATTCACTAAATTATTTAATAACAATTAAAATAATTATGCTAAAAGAATTCCTTAAAATAACACAGTTGGAAGTAAAACGCTTAGATAAAATAATAATAATAATGGAACTCTAAAACTTTTTTTCCAGCCAATCTGATTAGTCGACTCTTGGGTTATTTCCTAGCAAATATTCTGCCTATAAAAACCAGAATAAAAATATTAAAACAACTTTTTAACAAATTACAACTTTAATCAAACACCAGATCACCAAATTATATTAAATATAACTTTTTTTTAACCGCGAAAAGGATGGATAAAATGAAACTGTAGAGATGGGTGAAAATGCATATGACCTGGCCCTGTTATAACAATCATCTGACTTAATCAGTGGTGTCTAAGTGGTAAAGCGTTCGCCTGTCGGCTTATAGGTCGGCGGTTCGAATCTCACTGGCGTCACCATCGTAGCTCCCTTAAGCAAGGAGTTTACACGCATTGCTCAGGTTGAGTGTCTCGCGGTGTTAACGAACTCCTTTCACTAACCTAAAGAAAAATGTGATTGGGAAAAGTTATGATTGCGCTTGAACAAAATCAGACAAATCTCTCAGGAAACAAAGTACAATAAAGTGTACTTTTAAAATATTAAAGTTTGTCTTATCTCCTATAATTGCTTGTATTGTGCCGAAACTTTCATTAAAAACTAAATTACCAGATAGTCAACTGGATCGTCTGGCATGATCTTGCAGCAATCCGTCAAAGCGTTCAGTAACGTTGGCATTACATGACGAAAAAGATAGTGTCGTAGAGGAAGAGATTGGGCCTCTGAAAGTTCTTTCTCTTCCATCTGGACAATCTGGTGACGCTTGATCTGATGTAATAAAATTACCAAAATATGTAATGAACTTGCATTTTAGATTTAAACTGCAACAGGAGTGGCCAAATGTTATGTGTGTCTATAATAGTAATTTGTCAACATTAAAAAAAAGTTATACAGTCCTAATAGAATAATATCTAAGGTATTCAATAAAAAAAATTTAAGCTTTGTAAGGTGTTTTTTAGGACTTGCTTAGTGTTTTAATATTAAATTTTTAGTTGAGCACAATATTATTGACAAAAAATCGTTGTTCCAAAACTAATATAATTATTAGGAACACTAAGATGTTGGCACGATTTTCAGAAGTTCATTCAAAAAAGTAAATTAATTTAGTAATTCAAAGCTTTCAAAATTGAATTGGGCACTATATTACAGAAATGGCAAATTGTCTAAGCTTGACAAATTCAAGTTTATTTTATTTATAGCCTCGGATGAACAAATTACACGTAAGTTGATAATTTGACAAATTATGATTATTAAACTGTGGTTCTGTAAAAAAAAAGATTTATAAAAAAAACAGTTTTAATAAATCAAGCAAACTACCCAAAGCAACTTTTTTTCATTCTTATTAGACTCTTCTTCGGCTAACAGCCTTTCTTCTTCTTCCCTTTGTTGCTCCTCTTGTCTTTGTCTAAGTTCAAGAGCGGCTGTTTTGAGTATATCCAAATCTTCTTTTGATGGACCTTAACGAATACAATTAAATAATTATTAATGAGCACCATTTATAACCTTTATATACAAAAGGAGCTAAAAATAGGCCTAACCATAGATCCTTGGCTCTCCAATCCAGAATTTTATCTGGCTTAAAACATCGGCACTGATTCCAGTTTGGTCTTTACTTACATCTGAAGTGATATTGAGAAAATTCGCGTTATTTTGTTTTTTGTTTCACAACTTATTTCTTCACAAAAATTTCTAAAATAAAACAAGCCCATCTGGTAAAATGATCAAGTAAAAAATTAAATCAGCTGTCGATCGATAAACTGAAAACATTGAGAAAATTTGATTCTAGGACTGTTCATCAAAGGACGATTCATCAAAGGACTGTTCATCAAGGACCATTCATCAAGGGACTATTCATCAAAGGACTATTCATCAATGGACTATTCATCAAGAGGACGGTTTATCATAAGGACTGTTCATCTAATGTCTTTTCATCCAGCGGACTATTCATCAAAAAATTTAATAAAATTGTTATTTTTAACCAAAATATGTTACCAAAATGTAGGGCAATCTATATCAAGTTTACAGTGCTACTCTGCTTGCATCCAAATACTTTATTCTTTATAATAGAACTAGCGAGGTACCTTGTGTTGCCCGGGGTTTTTAGAGGTTTTTTGGTCGTTTTTCTCTTTTTCTCCCTTTTCTTCCCCGCTTGCTCTCACGCTCCCGGTCGCTCTCTCTTCCCGCTTGTCTCCCGCTTCCGCTCCCGGTCACAGCACCAGAAAAACTAAATTCGACTGTTTTCGTAAACCATATATGTACACATTTACCAAAGGCCACAAACACCTCAAATCTGGCATCGGTCGTTTAACACCAAGGGGCCAGGCTTCAAAGACACTTTTGCCTCGAGCAATCAGCAAGTTTGTAAAAGACATGGTTGTAATATACAACAATTTTATTCGTCAAATACAGTAAATAAAATAATTGGACAAGAAATAACGTCAAGATCTCAAGATCAAACGAGCAGAAGACAATTGAATAATAAGTTTTAAAAAACTGCTTTCAACTGTTCGTACAAACTGTAAGTATATACACACTCAAACAGCCAGATACCATACACCTCAAAACATCACTAACACCCGGTATACCACTTCTGCCACACTTCAAAGAGACGAACACGCTCGCTTTAGCGAGGTCAGGAAAGGTCAATTCAAAGAGACGCTTACGCTCGTCCGGATCGTCGATAAATTAACAAGACTCAGATTTCATGCAAACTTCAAATTAAAACTAAATACATTGGAACTTATTTAATTGATATAAAATACCTATTTTGTTTTTTTTAATAAAGGTTGCGGTAGCGAATAGTGCTGAGAACAGCTAAAAAATGTAGCGGCTCTGTCATCAACGATCTTTTCAGCCAATGGTACCGCTCTTAACAACCCTGGTTCCCATCACTATTTTTTTAAAATTACTTATATGTTTGAAATTTATTTTATCAAAGAAGAAGAACTGTGTTTTAAAAATACATCAAATTACTTTACGCTGAAAATATCCTGGGTATATATTGATAAAGGTTGCTGAGTGGCTTCAAAATTTGATGAATAATCCTCTTGATGAATAGTCTTTAGATGAACAGTCCTTATGATGAACCGTCCTCTTGATGAATAGTCCTTCGATGAATAGTCTCTTGAAGAATAGTCTCTTGATGAATAGTCCTTGATGAACAGTCCCTTGATGAATCGTCCTTTGATGAAAAGTCCGCATACCGAAAATTTAAGTAAACAGAACAAATACTAACTACTACTTAATAAAAACATACTAACTATTACTTAACAAGACAAATACTAACTACTACTTAATAGAAGAAACACTAATTATTACTTAACAGATAAATATCAACTACATTTAAACCGCATCCAAATACTTATATTATAGCCAATAGAACACTGGCTGATTTTTCGCGGCCTGGCTGCTCGTCAACAACTCGACGCGGTCCGTTTCATAGACCAGAATTCCAGGTCCGGATTGTTTAGTACTCTAATAACCAACTTAAAAGCCAAACATTACTTTTTCGATATGTAATAACATCATGCACCCGGAACATGTAACAAACCAGTAAGACCAGCACTAACCAAATTGAGCCACATTAAAATCTAGTTCATCAAGGTAGTCTTCGATGGAACTTTCAACTGTGTTTGTTTTTCTGTATTGCTTCAACCTTGCCAAAAAAGCTTTTTCCTCATTGTTCGTGTTCTCGACCATAAAAGCAGGAAGATCTCTGATTCTGGCTTTTAAAAATTCGTCATCTGCCTCAAGCTTGATGACGAGATCTGGTAAAATATTTGCTAATTTGCTATGCTCCTGAGGGCTTGCCCTAGCTTCTTTGACTTCGTCAGTGGCTGGATGGGTGGGGATGAAAAAATTAAAAGGCAAGAAAAAAATGATCAAATATTTTACAATTTTTTTAAAAATAAACATAAGCATGACAGCATTTAAAACAAATAAACATAAACAAACGGAATTAAAGTTAAAAGAGATATCTAAATTAAATTAAACTTTAATTTACTCACTCCCAAACAGCAGATTGACCTGCTCTGAATTGGTAGGGAACCCGTCGATAATGAACCCCTGGTTTTGGAAAGGTTTTGAGAGAAGAATATTCTTGAGGCAAGTGATCAGCGATGAGTCATCAATTTTGGCATCGGGTTCTTCTAGCATTTTCTCGACCGATTCGAGAAAACTATCGTAATCTTCCGATTGATCTTTTTCTTCGGTTATTTCTGATTGGTTGGCTGGAAAACATTAAAAAATTTAATAATCTATTTCGATGGATCTACTCATTCAATGGTGCGTAGTGACACAATTATCAAATCGATTAATTATCATTCAATTATTCAGCCAATCGCAGGAAGTGCAAGCACCTTCGTCAACCTCCTCATCGTCTGCACCAGATGTCGTTTTAGATGTCATAAGTGTTGGTTTTTTCATCTTTTTTCTTTCTTCCTAGAAGTAAATGAACGAAATAAAAACGTTTTGAAATAAATAAATACTTGTACATGCCGCTCATTTCTGCATTAGAAACTCAAAAGATAATTCTGTCTACAAGAATATAGATGCAATCGTTTTAAACACAAAAACGATTTATTTAAATTATGTAACAGTAATTTGCAAAAAAAAGCTCCGTCTACCAAATCATTCAAAAGAGCCATTTGTACATCTTCGATGTTTATGTGATGGAGTTTGTGAGAGTCTTGGAGACGCTTCGCAATGCTTGTCTTGCCCGTCCCCGGAGGACCCAGGATTAGTATTTTGATGGGCTGGCAGGATTATTAGTGATTTAATAAATGCTAATTATATAATAGACACAATTGATTTGTTTAACTACCAATAATTATTTCATAACTCGGCTATATTTTGTCATTTGTAGCACATCCGTCATACAACCACCACTACTGGAGTTCAAGACTATATAATGTATAATGGAATGGTTATCTTAAAAATAAATAATTGAGTCCCGATCGTTATCATGACCGATACTATGACTATCAGAATAATCGTCATCATAATCGTCATCATAATCATAATTGCAACCGAGTAGAACCTTAAGGTTTCGATCAGACTTGAACTCTTGTACGAGCTGGAGCATGTTTTCTGTCATTCCGTTAGGCAGCGTCCATTTAAACCTGAGGGTGTCCAAAAGACTTGGGGTCGATAACTTCAAGTTCAAGGTAAGCAAATCAAGTTGCAATGTCTGTTTTAAAGATTAAATGAAAAAAAAGTTAGAGTGTAAATCAAAGACGGTAATGACGTGACTGCTTCAAAGTTGATAATGTTACTAAATAACAACCTCAAGTAATCACTAACCATTCTTAGAACGGTGCTACAACTACAACTACTACTGTTTTTGTAACATCATAATAGCAATAACGTTAACATTAACAACAACAAAATTAGAATAACAGTGAGTTCGTGTAGTGTGCTAGCTTCCTCATTTGTAATGGTTGATATCACTCCAGAACCCATTGACCGGTTGACGGACTGGATGAAAAAAAATTATTTAAAAAAAAGATGTGAGAATTTCAATTATTACCAAAATACAATTTTTAGGAAAGATACAGAAAACAATAGAACATTGGAAATTACACGACAATTTTCACTATTACTGTACATGATCAACTGTTATGATTTATTTATTTACAAATTGTAATTCCATGCAAATGCCGTGGTAATGTGGGGCTACTAAGCTTCCTTGATGTGTAGGTACAACGTTGTTTGTAAATTTATATAACTCCATTTTAGCTTATAATCATTATAAGAGCATTTTTGCAGACTTCAGATAAAACACATAATTTTATTGTTTATAAGCTAATTTTAATAAAAAAAAGTTATTGAATGAAAGTATAAGAATTAAGTCAATGTTGAGAATGAATCAAAAATCTTTGTCTGGGCTTGTCAAATGTTTTAAAATTTTATTTTATTTTATTGACATCAAACAAAAACATAAAAAAATTAAAAACAAACAAAACAATGACTAATGCGTCAATTCATTCATTCACACTTACACAAATAAAATTATTGGTTTTTCCACATTTTTGAGAAATATTTCCTGGAGCATTTTATTTAAAAAAAATTGATTTATTACAAAAGGAAAAATCTGTACAATAGCGTACTAAAACCAAGGATGTTAAGATTGGTATTTACTAAATACCAATACAACATTGGCAATAATTCTTCGTTATTGGGAATTGTATTGTTAATACTTTTACTGAGAAATACATTTAAACCAGAAATTGATCAATATCCAATATCAATATTTTTTTATCTTATTTTTCTTATTCAGTTGGTGTGTTCTTGAAAAGTTTGGTTTGTAGAGATGTAATGTAATTGCTCAGTAAACAACTTTTTGTGATCGGTTAGAAGTTCCAAAAACTTTTTTTATATATCTGCTCTTTTGATAAACTTGAAAATTCTTTTTATCATTGTTTGATTTTTCCCCTTGGTTTCAGTTTGTCGAAGAAATCTCTATCGTGTAAGTCACGCCAGAGATGCAGAAAAAAGTAACAAAGCACTTCGAAGAACGGTTCATTCGGCAAAAACTACAAAATAAGTTAACAACTGTAGACTGTAGAGACTGTATGCACTACAGTTAACATTTTTGGGGGTTACTTTTCATTGGGTAGACTCTACCACATTTGAACGTAAAGTTTGTTGTTTAGCGTTAAAAAAAACTAAATATTTTCATAGTCTTTTACACCAGTGTTTTAAGATTTTATTGGCTGTATGCTAGAAGCACTTAAGTACTTCTTGTCGTGGATCATAATTTAATATTTTTAACTATTCCATCCTTTTTTATCTAGGCCTGGTACTGGCTTGCAAGCGTTCACTAGCAATTTCCTGAAGAAAAACCTCACATTGCGGTGGACGAAACGTGTGACTATTCGAATAATGCAAAAACATTAGATTTATTTGTTTTTTACTTTGCACTTTCTCTAGTTTTATTTGTGTTTTGCTTTTGCGCAATTCATTTTTCTTGTGCTAATAGTAAAATACTTGAAAAACATCTTCTGAAGTATTAGTGTTTGGTATTTGCTATTAGCTGCAATACTTTTTCAGTTGAGTATTGAGTATTGATTTTGGTATAGTCAATATTTTTTCAAGTGCTTAATGGGATTGGTATTGACGATAAAACTTCTGGATTCTGTTAACAACTCTGAATAAAACTTAAATAAATTTGTTAAAAAAAGGAACAATCTTTACAATAGTACTTAAAAAAAAGTTCTTTTAAAATGTGTTTTTGGGTGGAGGAGATACGGAGAATGCTTATTCAATAAACCTGTGCAACAGGGATCAATCAGTTTTACTTAGGACCGCCCACGTTTTGTGTTTGAAAATCAGAATGTGCCTAGCTTTATCAATCGTGAAACTGGTAGACTGACCTAAGAAGGAATGAAACGCTGCTCTTTAATTAAAAGTAAATATATTCTCAAACATCGTTAAGCAGCCATGGGATACTTTTTCACCACCTTCATCCATCAGCCCTATTACACTTCCTTCCGATCATTGTAGGACAGAGAAGAATCAAACCTTTGTAATGGCTTTAAGGCTATTCTGTGATTGGTCGACGGCCAGGATGTACTTGAACTTAGGTGGCTGTTTCTCGATCAAATGCTGGATGATTCTTTTAATGAATATTCATTAAGGATTTTTTTAATAAATATTTATTTATGATTCTTTTAATAAATAATTATTGATGATTTTTTAATAAATATTTATTTATGATTCTTTTAATAAATATTTATTCATGATTCTTTTAGTAAATATTCATTGATGATTTTTTTAATAAATAATCATTGATTTTTTTTAATGAATATTCATTGAGGATTTAGCGATACTCGGTATGACCAATTATTGACCGATACTGATTAACGGTAAAACTGCCGATTTGATCCAAAAACGGCTAATAATTATAGTCGGTACATTTTTTGTGAGAATTATAATAAACTTGATTTGATTTGAACTTTGACAAATCTTCGATATGAATGGTCGGCAAGATGTTGTCTCCCTTGTCAATAAGTGGAATCACTTTTTCATTCAGCCATGCTGCCTGTTTTTATTTGACAAAATAAACATTTAATAAATTACCTAACTCTATTGAATTTCACTGAAAAACATTTAAAACCAAAGGATTGTTTGTCATTGAACAAATTAAATAAAATAACTCTCAATATTCAGTATATTCAATTAAACAACTTTTATTTATTTATTGTTTAGTAGTCATTTTATAATTAATTAAAGTATTATAAATTAAGTTTACAGGCCTTGAATAAATAATGAAAGATATCTTCGCGGGCTCCATACACGAGTCCAGGGGCGATGACGTAGGTGTTCAGATTTTTCTTCTTTTATAGCAAAAGCAAGCACAAATTGAAAACATTATTGCACTTGAATAAAAATTTTAATTATTAATTTGTTTTAATTTCAATTAACCCAATTTATTTATAACAAAACAGTAATTGTTTCACGAGATAAAATTTGTTTTATTTCAAGTGGTTTATATTCCTCATTACATCAGGTGTTATATGAATTTAATAACGGTTAAGTAACGAACCTCAAAGTATGTTTTATAAATAAGTTCTTATTAATTTAATTAAAATGCTCGAGTTACTTATTCAAGTCTGTCACGGATCATAATTTTGTCTTATTTTTTTCCTTTTCCTTATCCAGACTTGAAACTATCCCAAAATCAAATATTGCTATAAATATTTTAATTACTTACAGTTCGTCCATACTGCAGCAGCAATTTTTCCGTAGTATACAGGTCCCTGTAGTTCTTGTGTGGTCTTCTCTTTCTAAAGTCCTCGTCAGAGAAAACTGGATTTGGATCTTCCTAGGAATAAATTGATAATTTGTATAATAAAACAAAAAATAAATTATAAGTTTAATCTTATTCATTCTCTTAGAAAAAAGTAAACTTTATCTGTTAATTTGTATTTATTACTTCAGCCAGCATGATATTAAGAAATTAATTTTTTTAGCAAATTTAACCATTTTGTAACTAGAGATAGCCCGTCAAAATTGACGAATTTAAGAAAAAAATCACTATATATAATTTTGCGATGCAGCGCTGCCTACCAGCGTTACGAAAAATCATAACTAATAAAAAATAATAAACTGATTAAAATAAAATTTACAGGATCAAGAGAGCTAATGGCGCCCCATGTCAGAACGGAACTGATGACGACGAAAGTTTTTTTTACAGTTTTCTCCATTTTCAGCAAATTTTCGACAAATTCTTTAAAAAAATTTATATATTATTTTTATTTCGTGAATAATTAAACGCTGTCGTATTCATTTAGAGGACGGCGTTTTGTAATAACAGTTTTGTAATTTTGAAACACTGAAATTCTCCTTTCCCGATCTTAATTTTCGATCTTCTTTCTCCGATTCCCCTTCCCAATTTGTCTTTCCAGATCATCCTTCCTAATCTGTTTTTTCGATTTCTTTTCCACGAACTGCTTTCCCCGATCCGTCTTTTTCGATCCCCAGAAACCCACTTTTTCTAATTTTACATTTGCTAGTGTAACTTCATTGGGCAAGGAGTTCACCCTTACGGCTAGGTCAACTCAGCCTTTCAACCACTTGTGGTCGACAAATGAGTACCAGCTCAAGTTAGGTAATAATAGTATAAGGTGCAACCTATGGAAAGCGTTCGGGATGTATTTCAATGCAGTGGCGGATGTAGGGGAACGTTGGGAGCGGCCACCCCTATCGAGGTGTATGGAATTTTTTGACAACCTTTTTTAAGCAGAAAACCAATTGTAACGAATTGACTGCAGTATTTCTAATTTTGAATGGATGGAGATGAGTGAATGTGCAGAGAAGATATCCTGCTGAGAAAGTGCATGGTTTTAAAAAAACGGCTGAAGAATTTAAGAGGCAAGCCAAATAGGCTGTCCGCATGGAATGTGTATGTATGCGAGAGAGAAAAAAAGAGAGAGCTTATAGAAGTTAATTCGCTTGCAGAAGAAGCCTTCCACGTGAGCCAGGAGAGTTCTTTCGTGGTCGTTGTCGCGATGTGCTGTTTAAAAACTATAAGCCGCGCGATACGCTATAAATTTAAATCTTCCAATTAAACAATTCTATTGACAACCAGATTTTTTAGGTTTATTTATGTCTGCGCTGGCGTGCCCCACAGGGTCACGGTAGTAAGCCAGGCAAAAAGGCAACTGAACGTGATGAGAGCGCAATCTGGTCAAGCCTGGATATCTGCTAAGAAAACTGTCATGTTCAATTCAATTTATTCAACACTGGAATATGGCTGCAAAGCTTTTGCAAAAACTGTAGTGTCGGTGAAAATACGGAATAGCATTCATTATATAATGAATAGCATGCTGGACCGATTTGGTATTTTAGTAGGTAGAATCTATTGATCTCTCACTGCATTTGAGACTCAAAATGTTTCTTTAAAACTTTAAAGCCATAAAAAATCTTGCTGAACCACCTGACAAAGCGGATTTTTTCTGTCCCAAAGAAGCCACGCCTAAAAATATATTTTCACCAAGAAGAGCGTTCGATCTGCAGGTACTTCCAAACAACTTATTAAAAGTTTGGTCCTTTGAACCTTTTTCGATCCATGTTTGACGAGAATGTAGTGGGATACAGCAACTGGTAAACCATAGAAACAGAAAAAAACCAACACAACAAAGCCATCTAAAAGTGTACACGGGTGCTCCAAAAATGGACAGACAAACAAGTTTTGGGTTTCATGCTCAATCAGTGTATTTTCTTAGATTAATAAGAATAACTGACAACGTCAGCTACTTCACTGCTGAGTTAGCAGCTACCATAGGCGTAGGAGATGGGGGCAGGAAGCATAACCCTCCTCAGTTTAAGTGGTTAAGTAGTGTTTTGGCAAGCGGTGGAGGACAATTCAAAAGAAAGTTTCAAAAATTCGAAAGAATTTTTTCAGACTACCCCTTCCCGGTCATCATTTTCCTGGGAAGAAAAATGAAAAAAAGTTTTTTTCAATTGGATTATTAGATTTTCATTACCCCCCACCGCATAAACTCTTGCTACGCCTATAGCAGCTACTCTACGAGTTGTAAGGAATGGTTTGCAGTACTGATTCATAGTAGAAAATCGGGGCAATTTACTGCATTTTTTTTATAAAACAGCACTTTTTTTGTAAGAGTAGCAGACTAGGTGAACCGCTGGCACTGGCCACTTCAAAACCCTCATGATTGGTGTGTCAACAAACAATAGGCTCACTGCTATCCCAAAAAGGTTAAAAACTACACTTTGCCTAATTAAGTGCTTTCCTTTAGCGCACCACGAGGTCCCGAATTTTTATTTAACAGTCATGTATAAAACTTGCAATTTGCTTAGTACGGTGGTGCAATTCTTGTTTCGACGGGAAGCAAGCAAGAATAAACTGAAATACACCATGTCGTCAATTCTATATAAAAGGCGTCATGATTTGTGGTTGAATTCACAAGTTATATGGATTAATATCTAGCTCTAGCAGAGATTTTCACCCTTTGCTATTTTCAGGGACGCAACTATGGGGGCAGGGGAAGCAAACCCCCTCAGGCCAAATCGGAGGGCCCTTCAATTTTTCCAAATATGATGAGTTATTCTTTGGGTGGGGGTGCTACATTTATTCTCATTCTATTATATGCCTATATATTTATTAAAAGTCATCTCAGGACGACTATGTGTGCCTGTCGTCTGCAAAATTTATTGAGAATATCTGCGAACAAAACAATCACTGCACTTCTTCCAGTAAATGAAATGGTGGACAGATTTTTACATACCGATCAAAAAATTACTTTTTAACTGCAAACACATCAAAATTTAATTTAAACTACAACATTTTAAAATTGTTTAAGACTGTTTAGGATCTCATATTGCATGGCAACATATCATAAACTTAACTTTTAACATCTTTAGAATATATATCAATCATATCATATTACAATTTTATACATATCATAAACTTTTTTTTAATTTGCTTTAACTGGTTTGAGACTGGGTTTGACTATCTTCAGTTTGCAGTTTTTTTCTATCATTAATAAATTATTAAAGATACCAAAAAAACTGCAGTCTGAAGATAGTCAAAAACATGTTTCGACTGCGGCGGGCTTTCTTCCTTTTTTCAAACTTGAGCCCCCCAGCATTTTCTGCTGGTTGCGCCCCTGACTATTTTTTATCATATCTGAATATCTATCTCTATCTAGAAAAGATTACAAAAAAAGATTATAAATTGCAGTTTTTGTGTATTTATTTGTTCAACTTGTTTTTCTTATATTTGAACCAATCGAAAATGTTTTTTTTTAAATTAAAATTTAAAAATAGGGGACTAAAACAAAAAGTTCGCCCCCGACCTCCTAGTATGAAATGTAATTTTTTTTTTATTAGAACTTGTGAAACGTAAAACTTGAAAAACAAAATTTAATAAGCTTTCTTTGAAGCTCAATGGGTCCCGGATTCAATTAGATTACGGAAGCACTTAAGGGGTAGGGGAGACCGGGGCTTGTTGTAACGGGGCAACGGGGGTAAGTAGTAACAGCTTAATAACTCAGCTGGTTTCACATATTTTGTTTCGATTTTGAACTCAAGTGCTCTTCAAGATAAGGCCTACGACGTAAGTTCATTAGTACTGAGCGGGAGGGCTCCATGACCCGGTGTCAGCAGGAGTACTTTTTTGCCAAAAAACCTAAGAAATACTAGTTCGTAAAATTTGATTATAAGATCATATGGTCTCTAATTGAAAATTGTTTTTATTATTTTTTATTATGCATTGATTAAGCTACCAAATGATAGTACTTTCACATAATCCAAGTCAATCATTTTTTCTAGAAATAAAAATGTAAATTATTTGTGTCTGGGGCTAGATGTAACAAAATTTAACCAAATTTTGTAACTAGTTACAACTTGTCCCAAGCCTGTACTTTAATTAGTTTTAACGTTAAAAACATTCTCGTCATGGCACAATCATAGTATGGCTGGAGCTGATTAGTTTGCCATATTTATAAAGAGAAATCTAAGACTATCACTTACAACACCAGAAACTACGTCACTTAGCAGAACCACTTCCTTCAATCAAACTAACGTAAGTAATTTTTTCCAAAAAATGTGAGTCCATTCTCCAAAAACATAATATGAATGCTTCTTCTCGCATTTGGAATATAGACAAAACAGGAGTAACCACCGTTCAAAAACCAAAAAAAAAATTGTAGCTGCACGAGGTCAAAAACAGGTTGGAGCTATGAAAGAGGAACGCTTGTGACTCTTGTTTGCGCTGTAAATGCTGCAGGCAATAGTGTTCCTCTCATGTTCGTGCTCCCGCAAATTCGTTACACGAATTTGTTCATCTAGAGTGGCCCACCTGATTGTAGATTGTATTGGAGCTGGCAACAGTTCAAGCTGGATGACTGAAAAGAAATTTGTCAATTCATTGAACACTTCATTCAGCACGGAAAACTAACAGAACAGGTTCCAGTTCTTCTTTTACTGGATAATCATAGCTTCCATGTCAACATTGAAATAGTAAGAAAAGCCAAAGAACACCACATTATCATGCTGTCATTTTCAACGCATTGCTCCCACAAATTGCAGCTTTGGACGTAGGTGTGTACGGTCCGTTATAAAACTATGTTAACAGAACTCAAACTTCTTAGATGGCTAACAATGCAGGAAAAACTATGACCAATTATAACATTCCTGCAATAGTCAGGGTCAGTTTGCCACTGGCTCTGAATCCAAGCAACATTATAAGCGGTTTCAGAACAACTGGACTTTGGCCGTTGAATCCTAGCATCTTTCAAAATTCTGATTTTGCTGGAGTTTTTGTTACTGATTGTCTAAACCCTTCAGGTATCCAAAATATATCTACCGGTTTTTCACCTTCAAAGATCAGACCTCTACCTAAAGCACCACCAAGAAAAAAAAACAAATAGGGCTGTACGTAAGTGAAAGTCAGCTGTTTTGACTGAAACTCCAGAGAAGCAAACTCTGGAGAAAGAATATGAAGAGAAAATGATAAAAAAAAACAGAAACAAGAAGCTACAGCAAACAACAAAGGAACGAAATGGGCAAACGTAAAGCAAAGTCAAATAGACCTGAAAAGACAACGATTGATAAAGTGAAAAAAAGGTTTTCAATGAAAGCTCAGATTCTAAATATTTAAAAAAATTTCCTTAATGATTGAGTGTATTAAAAGTTTGATTAACCTAAGTAAATCTTCTGCGACTAAAAAAATGATTATTGCTGTTAAAGAAAACAGTAAGTATTTACCTCATTAGTTTGTAAAAAAAATAAATTTTTTTATTATTTGTAATAAAACCTGTTGTTTTAATATGGCGTTACTACTTGCCCCAAAGGAGTTACAACCTGCCCCAAAAACGGGGTAAGTTGTAATAAGCGACTCTCTCCGCAAAAAGTGCTCTAAATACAAATAATTTATAGATTCAAGAAAAAAAGTGTGAGAATATATTATCAGATAGATGATTTTTCATTTAAAAGCTTTTTTTAAATTAAAATATTCAATAGTTTAGTCACTCCAGCAAAAAAAGAAAAAAATGTTACAACTAGCCCGGTCTCCCCTACATAATATATAAAAAGTTGAGTTCCCTCTCCCTGTTATAAATTCGTAAATCCACTACTGTCTCAACGTGCGGATTTCTAGCGCTTTTGAAGCTTAGCCACTGGTGCTTCTAATCGAATGCTGTTTGTGTAACTAAACCAGTTAAAAAGCTATAGAGAATCAATTTTTTCTATAATGTTTATAACTTCTAATAAAGTGTGTTTTATTCAGACTTGTTATAAATAATAATTATTATTCACGTGATAATAAATTAATAGATTATTAACTATTTCATAAAACAAACTTGTGGCTATTACGGTGGCTTCAGCATTTTGACCAGGGTCAGTAGCGATGTCATAAATGATGACCTCACAGTCTTTAAGCACTTGAAACATCTCTATTGGGTTTTTATTCTGAAAAAATAATTTAAATTATGTTACATTTTTGTTAAATTTAGAATTTAATGTCACCGACATAGGCGTAGGAAGTGGGAGCTAATATTTATTAAAGATTTTACAGCTACCAAAATGTTTCTATGTTGTCATTTTTAATTTTTTTGATGCTCTGAGTTTTAAGCAAAAATAAAAACTTGTTTTTTAAATTCAAGTTAAAGGGTTGGAAGGAAAATTAGATAAATAATTGGGTTATTAAGTATTAGTATAGCTATCTCAATAATAGCGGTTCCGATGTGGCTAATTGAAAAACTCAAAGCCGTCATTTATCTATCTTGAATGAGGTTTGTGATAATGACACCGGTGTTGCGGCGTCTGGTCAGGGAGTTTTAAAATTTTTGCACGGCTGACCGGATTTATTAAGTGGTCATCAGTTCCAAAACATTGGGAATAAGTTGGTCTTGGAGAAAAATGGTTGTAAAAAGTATGAAACGAAATTCCATGTGATGTCTAATGATTGGAGCACCTATATGAGCGCCTCTGTGATAGCCCTGCTATTAAGAAGCGCTATATAAATGTTTTTACATAACATTACATACTGCCACAAATGTGTCAGGTGAGGAGGCGACTACACCGGATGTTGCGGGACAAGTAAAAAGGCTTGTTGGGATGCTGCTGATAAATATTGGAGTGTAGTGTGTAGGTATTGAAACAACTGTTTTATTTGAGAAGTTTGAAAATGTTTCTACATGAGGCTGTGGCTCAGAGCGTTTTGACCAAGGATTTTGTGTTTCAGTATAGTGACTCGCAGAAAAGAGCTAAAACTTAAGAAAGTCGATAATCCAGTGTTTAAAAACTTGACAAACGATAGAAGGTTGGAAACTGACTGTGCCGTACAGTTGCGGATTCGGTTGCGTGGAACCCTTGCTGACCTAGTGAGACCCGCTGCGATCGACAGTCATGTATGAAGAAATTGAGATGTAGCAATTTGACGTGGTATTCAAGCCCACAACGCCGAATCGGAAGATCACACAGACTCCAGCGAAACATGAAGAAACTGCGTCAAACAGTCAAAAGAATTGATCATATTGTTTGTGAATTGCGGTCAAAGCCACGAGTGACGATGAGTGCTTATGGCCTTCCCGAATGTTTCAGAGGCGACTAACAGAATTAAGAGGGGAGTAATTTTATAATCTTTGCCCTTGGTTTAACTTTTTCGACTTTTAATAGTCCTAGACGTCTTTAGCAGAGAGAAAGACAGATATTCAGGCTTTATTTCTTTATCTTTCAATAAACTACAAAACCATTCCAGATAACGCGGTATACAATAAGCGATGTCGTACCGATATTGTTTTTTTAATTTATTTTCATTATGTAAAAATTATTTATATTTTTCTTATAAAATTACCGTATTTTTAAATGCTTTTATTTAACTTCACTCGTCTCTCTGTTTGTTTGATTGTTTGTTTGTTGGTTTGTTTGTTTGTTTGTGGTGATCAAATCTTAGCAACGAAAAATCACCCACTTTTCGATTGTTTTAGATTCAAAAATTTTAGTTCGTTGACTCAGATAAAGAGGCAAAGAAAAACTTTTTTTTAATTTATTTTTTGACTATTATATATAATATATATTTACTAGAGATAGCCCGTCAAAAATAATGGATTTGTTTAAATCAAATTATATATTACTAGTGGTTTTACCCATCCCAAGGACGGATGTTTTAAAATTACGATGTACTTTGGATCCATTTTATAAAAAATAGTCAACAAAAACAAAATGACATGTGATAACCATAAAAGTTTTTTTGTATATATAAGCAAATTTAATGAAATTTTTTTATGTGTTTAAATTTTTAATTTAATAAAATATTTCATATAAATTCAAAGGATGTGAAAATTAAAGAGTGCAATAATTAGTTATTAAAGAATTATAGTATACACGACATTTCTTGTGAATTGACGGCCATCGTTGAGAAGTAGTCCTTGCTTCTGAGATTTTTTTAAATTTCATTATATAAAATTTTTCGATTGCAGCGCAACTTCTTATGATCTCTTGGAATAAGAGTGTATATAGGTACAATTGCATAATAATTTTTATTACACGCCTGCGCGCAATAAATTCTGACGTGCACATCGATATAGTCTATACATGGACGTCTATATAATAGCAACTGGACAATGAGCCAAATCATTTTGAGCTGTTGTGTTGTACCCAGTTGGTCCCATATCTATTTAGCTGTTCGTATTCGAGTTGTTCGGTCTGCGTTTGGATTTATAGTTATAAAGCCTGTACTGGTTACTTTTAACATTGAAAATGTTTATAACATTGAAATATAATAATATTTATTGTTGAAATTACGCTTTAGTTTAGTGACTGCGCTCAACACTTGTTTATTTAAATATAGCTATTTTTAGCTTTACGCTATCGTAAGTTTGACTTGATTGACGTTTGGAAACAGTTGGGATTGCTACTATTTTGAACAATTGGATTTATTTCTGTATTATAAAAGTTTTTATTGCTAAAAATGCCACACAAGGGCCAGGCATATCGTTGCAAAACCAACTACAAAAGTGTTCCGGGACTATCGGCGGGCGAAAATAAACCAACAATTCATAGCGTTCCTATAAATGACAATATACTTCTACAGAAATATAATTAAAGCAAATCCTCGAAAAGACTGGAAACCAACTGCCAGTTCAAAAATTTGCTCAATTTTTTCAATGAAGTAGACTTTGAATCCAGCTGTGTCGATACAAATCAGCATCAAAGAAGGAAAAAACTAAAATTAGAGTCCGGACAGCTTTTTCAACGTCGACTGAAAAAAGGTGCAGTACCTAGTATTTTTCCTGGTGGTCCAAAATACTGCTCAACTTGTAGAGTACCGTCAAGATCTACTGTTTGTGCTACAGTTTCAATTCGCTACGAGTACGAAATAAAAAGAAATGTTGAGATGGAGAAGAATTTTTTCAAAAGTGATTGTTTAGCAAATCAAACACCTAACGTTTTGGCAGAACGGTAGAAGAATGAAATGACTTTGCCAACAAACTTTACTATTACCACAATTGATGGCATTTTGTTAATTTATTGTTTTAAAGTAGAAGCTGGTAAAGTTAAAGTGGCTGTTTGCATCTCGGTGGCAGAAAATCTGTCAACGGTTGTCAGTGTGGTTAATGTAAATGTTCCAGCCAACACATTCAAAGATTTGTTAACAAACGGATTAGTTACGACAACGTCTCAGCTTATTAATTTGGCAGCTCGAATGAAGACTTGGTCAGAAAATTTAAAAACCTGTCCGTCATTCACAAAAATATCTGTTAGCATTTTAAAAGAAAGAATAAACATCTTAACAGAATGCAGTCCAGAAAGTGAAAAACAACGCAAACTTGAATTTGTTTCAGAACAAGCCAAACTGCTTACAAAAAGCAAGTTTCATTGTCATTACTCACCAGGGCTCACAATCATGTCATATATACGATTCATGCAGAAAGTCCAGCAGCTTATAACACTTTAAGATAATCGAGTTAGGTAACTATTCCATTGACCAGCATTTTGAAAAAGATCATCAAATGTCTTGATGAAATGTATGGGCTCGATAATTTGGTGCTTGCTATTTAATTTCTGTAAAACAGATCCTTGATAGCAGCAGCAGGAAGATTTGACACGACCATCAGAGTACGCTTTCATTTTATGCGTACATTGCTGGAAAGTTTTTAAAGAAATCAAGGCATCACCAGAACTGGCAAAATTATTTCTGTCGTCATTGTCATCGAGTCACAGAGTACTTTTCTGCAAAATAATTGATTGCACACCTTTGAATCTCAACTCAGAACTGAAAACATACAATTTTTACTGTTTTAATTATCACAATGTTAAAATATTGAAAATTTTCTAATAACTTTGACTTTACTACTAATAAATAACTATAATTGTTATAATTTAAAATTCTTAAGTTTACTTTTTCTTTATTTTTTTATGATTTTTACTTTTTATGGATTTTGATTAAGTAAAATATATTTGTTTTATCTCAAAACAGCGTTGTGTTTTTCACTCCACATGATTTAGCTATAAATCAAACTTATAATGCGTATATGAAGCATTGCGCAGTCATGGGACCAACTGGGTACAAGGCTATTATTGGCTAACTGTCCAGATACTATTATATAGACGTCCATGGTCTATACGACTAATTACATAAGCGTGACAGAATCAGTGAGTGAGTGACGTGGCCTCTATTATTAAGATTTTACGCATACATACATACATACATACATACATACATACATACATACATACATACATTCATACATACATACATAATTGGCTAATTCACAATTATTTGCAATTCGTTTATTCAGTAAAGGATTTCTTTGATAACAATGTTTTTTGTAAAAATTCTTGAGTTTTTCAATAAATCTCCTTGATATAAGGTATCTTTCACTAAAACTTTTATATTTTCGTGATATCTTCCTTAAGTTAACGCTACATACAGTTAACCATGAGCGAAAACTGGCTCAGGAAGATATACACCGGCGTGATCAAAAGACTGTCCTTGACTCTTATCAATTGTCATTGTAAAAGCTAACATTACTGGAAATTTTCGCCGTTTCATTCTAAATGGCAATGTGCTTTCGCTCGGTTCCAAATCAATTAGAGGCAGGCAAACTTTTTTGCCTTTATTACTTCCTGTAATAATTTCAGCTTTAAAGCAATTTTTAAGGAGACTTCTGACAACCAGTCGCATTTCATTTAACAAGCCCTTTCATGGGTTTAAATTTCGAAGAAGCATTATAAAAGCACCAATATTTAATTTTAAACATTTTCAGCTGTTTCTGGTGGTCTTAAAACATTAATATAAATATAACAAAAAAAGATATATATATATATATATATACGGGGAAACAAACGGAAAGGGGAGAGTAAACGGGAACGGGAGAGCAAGCGGGGAAGGAAACGGGAGCAAGAGAGAAGAACGATAAAAAATACTTTCAAAAACCCCAGGCATTGTACACTCGATTGATCTTCGAGATTGATTTTTTTAAATTGTCATAATTTTGTACATTAAACTTTTAATAAAAAAAAACAAAATAATTTGAAAGGCAAAACAACGTTTGCTGGGTCAGCTAGTATATATATAGCGTTACGCGAAATTGCTTTTTTTTTTTTTTTATAATAGTTTATAGTCCTTTACACCAGGTGTTTTAAGACTAATGGCTGTATGTAGGGAGCACTTATGTACTTCCTGTCGTGGATCAGAATTTGATCCTTTTTACTTTTCCCTCCTCCTTTCTCCAGGCTTGGGACTGGCTCGCAATTAGCGAGGCGGAGTTACGCGAAATTGCTAGCAAACATACATACATACATACATACTTAGCACATTATGTATGCAGATATGTTTATATATAAATATAAATATATATGAATATATATATATATATATATATATATATATATATATATATATATATATATATATATATATATATATATATATATATATATAAATGAATGTTTGTATATATGTATGTATATATGTATGTATGTATGTATGTATGTATGTATGTATGTATGTATGTATGTATGTATGTATGTATATAGGTATGTTATTTATGCATTGCTACACCATTCATCCGATCGTAATGAAATTTTCACACAATCTTGAGAGTCAAGGGGAATCAAATATAGAAAAAATTTTTTTGAAATCCGTCACAAAATGAGCGGAGCGGGTGAGCGAGCGGGAACTATATAAATATATGTATGTGCGTATGTATGTGTGTATGTATGTATGTGTATGTGCATGTATGTGTGTCTGTGTTTATGTATGTATGTATGTATGTATGTGTTTTTTACAATATTTCGGCACTAAATGCTCATTCAAAGTATGTATGTATGTATGTATGTATGTATGTATGTATGTATGTATGTATGTATGTATGTATGTATGTATGTATGTATGTATGTATGTATGTATGTATGTATGTATGTATGTATGTATGTATGTATGTATGTATGTATGTATGTATGTATGTATGTATGTATGTATGTATGTATGTATGTATGTATGTATGTATGTAAGTATGTATGCATGTATGTATGTGCGTATGTATGTGTGTATGTGTGTATGTGCATGTATGTGTGTCTGTGTGTGTGTTTATGTATGTATGTATGTATGTATGTATGTATGTATGTATGTATGTATGTATGTATGTATGTATGTATGTATGTATGTATGTATGAATGTATGTATGTATGTAGAATCGAATCTAGGGGGGGAACTGAGAGCGAAAAAATGAGCGGGAAAGCGACAGGGAACGGATAACGATTGGGAGCGGTAGCGCAAGCGGGAAGGAAACGGGAGCGAAAAAGAAACGCATTAGGTAAACCTCTAAAAACCCCGGGCAACGCTAGGTGCCCCCGCTAGTATATATATATATATATATATATATATATATATATATATATATATATATATATATATATATATATATATATATATATATATATATATATATATATATATATATATATATATATATATATATATATATATATATATATATATATATATATATATATATATATATATATATATATATATATATGTAAAACGGTTGTTTTAGATTCAAAAATTTTAGTTCGTTGACTCAGATAAAAAGGCAAATAAAAGCATTATTATTATTATTATTATTACCAATGCTTTTATTAGCTCGTCGTCTCTGTTTGTTTCTCTGTCTGTCTGTTTGTTTCTCTGTCTGTTTCAAATCTTGCAATCAATTTTTGAGTCACTTCCTGATGATAGATTTTTTTCAAATTTTGCATACATGCTCAAAATAGAAGACAATGCAATATTCAATTATTAGTTTTACAATAAGTCAATTAATTTAGTTAATTTTAATTAATTTCGATATTTCGATATAATTAAGATATTTCGACTTTAATATAAAATAAAAGAGTAATATAAGAAAAAATTGATTGCAAAATTTGTGTTTTAATTACATATAAAAGCATTGGGTTTTAAAAATTCGTTTTTAATTTACTTGTTTAATTTATTTTTATATTTACTTGTTACGCATATAACGCGCACTCCGATGTGCCTGGAAAAGTCATAAAAATGTTGCTCTATTAATCAGAAAATGTAAATACGTAAAATATATTTTCAGTTACTGACAAATACATTTTACCAATCAAAGTGTTAATTTATAAAGCCACGTCTTTTCTAACCCCTCTCCAGGCCTTTATATTAGATGCGCGTTATATGGTGGTCGGGTGACTAAAAAGTTGTCCAAAGTTTTCAAGCAAATTTAAAAACTAGTAAATCAGTTGGGCAACTGATTTGGCTAGGTACTTGATATGTGCGTGCAACACATTGCCCTCATTTCTTTATATAGATTTGTCCAACATAGTTTAATCATTTGAATTGCGTTTAATTTTCTGAGCAAATATGACTGTTTTGTAGGTTTTTCACCGGTCTGGCATGAAACTAAATTCGTTATTGGTGGCATGTTTCAGGATGTTTACAACATTTAAATTTGCTAAAATTAACAGCCTAAACTTATACTTTTGTTTCCAGCGTAGATGCATGCTGGATGGCGCAGACTGGCATACATAGAACTAATTGAAAATTCTGTCGATGATATCCTCAATTTAATCTATGAGTTATGAGCCTGTTTTTGGTGAATTGTAAGGCCTATGCTAATTTTGAACCCATTTTTCCAGTTTTAAAACCTAAAACTTAGACTTCTGAGCCGAAATATGATTAAAAAACACACTTGAATCAAGGTGTGAACAAAATGAGGCTTAGGGCTCATGGGATCTTTGACAGTGCCGATGATTTTGTAAGACTGTTCGCTCAGTGGAATGGCAGGAGCCTGATCTGTTCTTAATTCTTCTTCCACCTCTTCCTGGATGTCTTCTTCCATGAGTGTGATGCCCACGATGCATGATGAAAGATACTGGCAAAAAACATAAAAATGTTATCTGAATATTTTACTTGACAGCTTACAATTTGTTAAACTGTAACATGCAATTAATCCTCCCATGATTCAGTACCTACAAGAGTCCAAAGAGCTGATACTTTATTTTATATTGTTTTTTTTTTTTAATTTTTTGAGTGCCTGCTTGCTTATCGACATATGCATTTTACTGCACAATATAATACCCATGTTACAAACGCCTGCTAGCTTGACTCAAGTAAAGCAACTACGATTGGTTATTTGGCCGATGATCCTAATACAGGTTCATATTTTTTAATGGATAAACAATCTTGTTAAAATACCTTCGCTATATAACCTGTCAAAAAACAATCTACGTGGTTTATAAAAACGCTTTTAGCAGCCGAATTGCTCCACGATTGTTCGAGTTCGATCGGCATGGTTGCAAGTTATGTAACGAACGAATTCGAAGCTTTTAAACTATGTAGAATATCTACTTTTTTGTAAGTGTTTTTCAGTTATTTTTATGTGCTAATTAAAAAAAATAAAACGTTAAAAACACAATTTACTATTTAAAATTTAAACTTTAAAATTTATATTTCTATAAAGTTATTAAAATAAGGAATAGATCAAAAAACGCTTTCTCCACAAATGTCTATTGATATGAGCGATGTTTTGAACCGGTATCGGGTCTGAATTACGAAAGTGTTTTTCCACGTCGTTTTCCCATTTGGAGAATCTAAACTTTAGATTAGACTCATTAGACGATGGGCCTCTTTTTCTCAAAAAATGAGGTTTTTATTTTGCAACGTTGATTTTTATTTTGGTAAAGTTTCACATTAAACTTTAATGTGAAACTTTAAACTTTAAACGGCACCCATTTTTCATTTTTCTGCTTAGAAAAACCGAAAAGCCAAAAATGTGGCGTCACTTTTGCATAAGATTTAGAAAGCACAAGAAACAACGTTTGTGCTTACATTTAGAAACTTTTAGAAGCGATAAATAGTGCTCTTTGATGAACAATTTACATTGCAGATGTGAGTGACAAGGTATGCTGAGGATACAATTGAATTAAAATAAAGAACTATGAAATAGTTTTTAACGTAAATTTATTTTATTAAACAATTCTAGCTTATCAAAATAATTTTACCGGAACGTCTTGCACAGCATAAATTTTTCGCTCACTGCTTGGTGACTCAAAGTGGTTAACACAAAGTCATCAACTTAGCAAATATTTTAATAAAATGTAACTGTTTTAAATATTTAAAATTTAAAAAAAATAAAATTTATCTATTTTTTGCTCTACTTCAATAAACATTTGTTATCATGGGAACATGCTTAAGCCAATCCTGAGATTTTATTACTTTGCCGATTCTAAAAATAGCTTACCTTTACCTATATTTTTTATATTCATATGAGTAAAGGCTCCCTTTTTCCATAGAATCTATTGACAGTGCTTGCACTGTAAAATAACAATATTCTTTTTCATCACATGTTACTTCTATCAACAAATAACCGGCAAATTCAATATTGCGAATATCTTCTTAAAAAATTAAACAACAGGAAGAAATTTTCAATCTTGAGACAAGACATTAATTCAGAAGGGGAGAGTCACTTTGAAGTGGGGCGTCTGACGCTTTAGTGGGCTCCCTGATGTTTAAGTTTATATTCATATGAGTAAAGGCTCCCTTTTTCCATAGAATCTATTGACAGTGCTTGCACTGTAAAATAACAATATTCTTTTTCATCACATGTTACTTCTATCAACAAATAACCGGCAAATTCAATATTGCGAATATCTTCTTAAAAATTTAAACAACAGGAAGAAATTTTCAATCTTGAGACAAGACATTAATTCAGAAGGGGAGAGTCACTTTGAAGTGGGGCGTCTGACGCTTTAGTGGGCTCCCTGATGTTTAAGTGGGGCCCTGAGGTTTAAGTGGATCCCCACAAGGTTGAAGGTGCCCCTTTGACTTTGAAGTGGACTTGCCTCCATCAGGTTGCAGCAGGTCTTTCTGACATGGCAGCAAAATTTTAGCATTATGTGTAGGCATAGAAGGGGGGCATATGCCCCTCATCAATTTAGGTGGGTGGCTAATTTAATTGTTTCAAATTTATAAACTTTAAAAACATAAAATTATTCTTCATTTGCTCGGTTTTAATGAAAAGCTTTTATCATGGGAACACTACGTGAATCCTGAGATTGTATTAGTGCCAATTCTAAAAATAGGGTGCTGCTTATGTGAACCTTTATCTTCATATGTGCTGTTTTGTTATCATTTGAATTATAATGAAAATTTTGTTTTGATCATTTATAATGGCAGGCTAAACGTCCAACAATTGAAGTCTTAGAGAAATTAACAAAGGTTGATATACTTTTTATTATTATAAGTATGGTTTCTGTTTTCTGTAGTTTTAAGTTATTGGGGTGACTTTACCACAAGTGCATTAATTACTAATATTAATTAGCTGTTAAAATCTGCTTTTGGCATTTAAGTTATAGTTATAATATAAGCAACGGGCATGGTTTAAAAATATGTTTTCTATGCATTATAAAAGTAATTTATATTTTCTTGAATGCTTGTTGAAAATCATGTTTAATTGGTTGTTTGTATTCATGTCATATTCTTATTTTGTTGTGATTTTTTGTTTATTTCTATGCAAAGTTGTTACTTAGGCCAAAAACAACAATCCATTAACATGTAATTATAAAAATATTTGATATCAGCTTTTTTTGAGACAATCAATTTTTTTAAAATGCACCACACACTTTCTACTCAGGACATAGAACGTCTACAACAACAGAAGCAAACAAACGTGGATAAACAAAAGCGCATCATCACATCTCTAATCATCTACTCCATTTTGGCTTTTGCTATTTCGTCTGTAATTCTCTACTTCTGGTTCATGCCAAAAGTGTTCTTTTGGAAGATTATTTATTTCCTGGTTTTGCTATTATTTCCTGTGGTGTAAGTTATTATACATATAAAATACATTTATGCTTGAGGAGTGAAATGCTTTCTTTGAATTTTTTCAATTTTACATTTAAGCATGGTCTTTGAGGGTTGAATAGGGTGTGTTTTTTTATTCACCAGGTTACCAACCATACTCACCAAAGCTTTTCTTAATTCATCAAATTTCTCTGTTATACATTTTCTTATTTATTTGATGAACCCCTGCTCTAAACCTTGGTGAATGTGGCTTAAGTTTAAACCAGAGCTTTCATCAGGTGAATAAAAAATGCATAACGGAGAACTTTGATGAATTAAAAAAAGCTTTGGTGGGTGTGGTTGATAACCTGGTGAATAAAAAACACGCCCATAGTGTACTGTGTGCTATGTTTGATCATTATAAAATTATTTAATTGTTTATTTTTACTGTTCCAGATTTTTTTATATAAAATAATATGTGCTTCTTTCTTCTTCTTTTCAATTATTTATGCTTTTTGTTCTTCGTTTATTAAAAGCTATTTGTTCTTCGTTTATTAAAAGCTATTTGTTCTTCGTTTATTAAAAGCTATTTGTTTGATTGAATGGAAAAAACATGGCAATTACATTTGGTTTTATTTCTATCTTTTTACTTGTAGCATATGGTTATTGAAGAGATTTCTTCATTGGTACTTTGTAAAGAGAATCAGACAGAATGGTATTTTTCGAGTTATTAAGTTTCATTTACAGATAAACTATTAATTATTTAAGAAGTAAATTTCTTATTTTATGTAACATCATAAGTATAAAAAATGTGTTATGAGATGCCAATTAAAACTTATTGAGCCTGTTATTGTCTGACACATTTTCTCATTCCAGAATTGGCACTTGAAAGACTAATAGAAGAGAAAATGAAGATTGTTAGTTTATGTTACTTTTAAGCTTAACACTTTTGTTATAGTTTATTGGATGTGATGTAGAGTCACTTAGATCATATTGTAATTATGTATTTAATCCTTGCCATCATCATTATTAATAGCAGGCTTGCGGAGCCGCTAATTTTTGTGGGAGCCGGAGCCAGAGCCGGACCCAAAGCCGAAAATATCTTGCGGATCCGGCTCTCAAAATTTTTTTATGAGAGCAGAATTTTTTGCAATACCAAAAGCTTTGAAATTCTAAAATTATTTGATTGTTTATCTCCCTCAAATTTGAAATTTTTTAATATTTTACGAACGTCACAACAGCAACAGCCTTCAATCAAATGATAGCACGCACGCACATCACCACAAGAAATCTTTAATGAATTGTTTCGTTTTAAATTTTCTTTACCCGCCAAACTCTGTGTTTTGTTCCATTGTTATTTTTGGACTTTTTTTATTTTATTTTATTCAAAATTTTTAAAATTGCATTAAAAAATAATACAGTTATGTTCCAAATACCCACACTCGAGATGAAATTTGTAATAAAAAAATGCACTTCAAGATTTGCTTTCGTTTGATGAGTGTTTATATTCTTATAAAATAATTACAATTTTTTAAATTGCATATTATTTTGTTAACTTTATAGTAAAAACATTTTAACTCAGTGAAATAATTTTATCAAGCATTTAAAATTAAATTTTTGCTGCGCTATAAAACAAAACGTACCCTTTCGTATACATTTAAAATCGACTAAAAACAAAATGGTCGGTTTTAATATTTAACAATTGTCATCTAAGTAGAGTAGATAAACTGATAAAGTGTAAGTATAAACAGTTAAAAATGTTTCTGTCAAAAGTTGGCGCAAGTTTGTCTTGTGTGACACCCCTTTTATAGGGAGCCGGAGCCATCAAATTTTTGGGAGCCGGAGCCGCAAAAAATGGCGGCTCCGCAAGCCTGAATAATACACAAACAATTTCTTTTTAATGCAGCTGACAAAGCTATTCACTATTTCATAAACTCTGTGCGATTTTATTTTGGCAGGTTTACTGCTTTATACGATAGCCTGATGCAGCTACCATCATATCACTGCTGCAGCTATCATATCACTGCTCCAGCTACCATCATATCACTGCTGTAGCTACCATCATATGACTGATGCAAATATCATTGATGCAGCTACCATCATATCACTGATCCAGCACTATATTTTTATCACCACCATTATAATATCTACTTGCAGTTAGATGATGTCATGGAAAATGAGACGTACAAAAAAGCCAAAGAAATTCTATTCAGGTTTGCTCCAGAAAGATTCCCAGAAAGTGATGGGGTAAGTTTTTAAATAATATTATAAGATGGGGTAAGTTTTTAAATAATATTATAAGATGGGGTAAGTTTTTAAATAATATTATAAGATTGGGTAAGTTTTTAAATAATATTATAAGATGGGGTAAGTTTTTAAATAATATTATAAGATGGGGTAAGTTTTTAAATAATATTATAAGATGGGGTATGTTTTTAAATAATATTATAAGATGGGGTAAGTTTTTAAATAATTTTATAAGATGGGGTAAGTTTTTAAATAATATTATAAGATGGGGTACGTTTTTAAATAATATTATAAGATGGGGTAAGTTTTTAAATAATATTATAAGATGGGGTAAGTTTTTAAATAATATTATAAGATGGGGTAAGTTTTTAAATAATATTATAAGATGGGGTAAGTTTTTAAATAATATTATAAGATGGGGTAAGTTTTTAAATAATATTATAAGATGGGGTATGTTTTTAAATAATATTATAAGATGGGGTAAGTTTTTAAATAATATTATAAGATGGGGTAAGTTTTTAAATAATATTATAAGATGGGGTAAGTTTTTAAATAATATTATAATATGGGGTAAGTTTTTAAATAATATTATAAGATGGGGTAAGTTTTTAAATAATTTTATAAGATGGGGTAAGTTTTTAAATAATATTATAAGATGGGGTAAGTTTTTAAATAATATTATAAGATGGGGTAAGTTTTTAAATAATATTATAAGATGGGGTAAGTTTTTAAATAATTTTATAAGATAGGGTAAGTTTTTAAATAATATTATAAGATGGGCTTAGTTTTATCAGCTTATTATTTGATTTTTGTTTAGTTGATTTATTATTTTAAATTGATCAATTTATTTTCTTAGCTTCAATGATTTAAAAATAAAATTTTTGATAAAGGAAAACTTTGGAAGCCCTCAGAAGGCAGGAGAAGTTTCAGGTTTGTTGATTATTGAATTTTAAATTATGTAGTAAGATTAGTTCTTGATTGTATCTTGTAAAATCAAATCAATAGAGGTAATGCTATTAGGTTTGTTAGCAGTGAGTGCATAGTTAGATTCTCTCTTCAATTAATCTAGGCCGCATCAAACGTATTTATCAGACTGAATGGAATGATGAGAATAAACAACCTGACATTATGACGGGTCTGTGTTCTTTGTTCATCAAAGTTATACAAATAATTGAATTTTTCAATGGGCATGGTTTTTCATTCGAGGATCCAGAGCATCCAGTAATTGTCTCTTTATCAATAGTATTTCTTTACTTATTATCATTTTACATTTCTTGGGATTAAATTTTGGCATCAAAAATCGTGAGTTTGTTGTTTAATTTTTATTGTGAAAATCAGTTGGTTTAATGCTTCATATGTGCAATTGCTGATATCTTTGAGGCACTCTTTTTAGGCTCTTTCAGCTCTAAATACCTCTCCATAGTAGACTACATCTTGCATCAAATCTCATCAAATCAATCCTAGAAAAGATTTGTGGGGTGTATTGTACATTCCAGGAATAAAAAACAATTTAACAATGTGTGACACATCAATCCAGGAATAAAATTGATTAATTGCATCAAATGAATTTAACAATTTAACAAGCTGTGTCAGCTTCATTTCTTTACCATTTTGTCTGTTCTAGTTGATTACTGTTGTACGATTTTAAAAAAGTTTGGTCAGTTGTGTCTTCCTTCATTTCCTGTTGACTTGCGAGTAAAAAAACTACAGGAAGTGCCTTGCCTGTGTCTGCACGATTGCCAGGCTGAATCAATAACCGCTCGATAAGGATGGGAAACTCTTTTCATATTATTCAGTTTTTTGTGACGAACACTGTATTTTAAATCCATAAAGAATTGAACTGATAATGTTATTGAGTCACATGCTAGAAACAATCAATATCTGCTGTTAAATGAAATGTGACCATTGACCATGGCCACAATTCGCCTCTTGCGTCAGTTACCTTAACTTTTTGCAATTAACAAAATAATACTTATTTCTATATTGTTTATTGAGAGAGAGAGTGAGGGAAGGAAAGGAGAGGAAGAGAAAAAAAAAGTGGGAGAATAAGAAAGCAAGAGGAAGACACGAGACAAAAAACCCTGGGCATTGACAGGTAACCCTGCTAGTATACTCTATTTGTAGTAGTAGTAGTAGTAGTATAGAATTAGTTAGGCGCACTCTATTGTTGTGAAACTTCAGAAGCGCCGGGAACGGCTCGTGCATATGGGATCACACAGTTTCCTGCCACCTGCACGTGTATCCGAAATAGAGATGTGCCGAACCCTATTACTCCCAGTCGCGAAACTGGTACTCATTTATCGACCAATGAAGGATGAAAGGCTGAGTCGGCCTGAGCGGTGTGAGTTAATTTCTTGCTCAAGGAAACTATGTGCCCGAACCTGGAATCGAACCCGGGTACTCCGGATATCCAAGCCAGTGTCTAAACCAGTACACCAACACGTCTGTTTTTCTTCTTTCCTTTTTTTGAATCTTATTTAGTAATACAAAGTTAGCCAAGCCATAAAAAATATGGTTAAGACCGATCACAAATTTATAAGTTTGCAATTAAGGTTTGGAGTTTAGATAATCATGCTTTTAAGTGGTGTCAAGATTGGGTAGAACAATAAAATTATTTTATTTTCGACTCACTTGACAATAAAGTCTGAATTCTGTGGTCTGAACACCAAGAAGTAAGCACCTGTGTTTGATTGTTTTGTGTGCAATCGAATCAAATCAAATAAAAAAATATTTGCACCATCGAACAATTGCGATTAGTGCTCAAAATTTTTATTTATTTGAATGTGCATTTTTGAAATAAATGCACACAATTTGTGCGCACTGCAAATAATTTCGAATAAATAGCAAACAATGCGCATATGTGCGCAATTGTTTGCATTATTTGCAATTGTTTGCAATTATTTGAAAAATTGTTTGCGATTATTTGATGTGAATGGAAAATTTTATACCAAAATTTTTTTTAAGGTGAGTCAGTAAGCATTTTTTAATTACAATTCTTTTGAAAATTAGTATAAATAATAATTACAGTCGATTCCGCTTAATTGGGACACATCGGAACTTAGGCATTTTGGCCCAATTAAGCGGTTGCCCCTATTAAGCGAATTTCACATACAATTAAACAATGCATATTATTTTTTTCTATTCTTTGAGATTTGCCCCAAATAAGCGGCTGCCCCAATTAACCGTTGGCCCAATTAAGTGGAATCAACTGTATTTTGAATTTTTGACATAAATTCATTTTTATTTGAAACTTTTGTCATAAAAAAATTTCTAAAAGAATTTCTTGTTTCTGTTTTGCCAACACTGAAAACATTCATACGATTGTAGTTGCTTGGAACTCTGGTTAACATTTGCAGAGTGTCGCAGAAAATACCAATTACTGTGTCTTTGCTAATTTGCTGAATAGAAGAACACTATTTTTGTGAATATATTTCAACTCATAAACGAGTACAAATTAAAGCTGAGTGATGTTTAAATAACAGCATCTGCATGCATAAATATTCCCACAATCCAATCCTTGGAGGTCAATGGCAACAGTTGTCCTATTCTCCTTGGGAGTCCAGGTTCTGTATGTTTTCAGTTGTGGACTTAATTGCAACAGCAAGTAATTTTGCCCCAAAATCTCCACAAAACTTTTGCAATTTTGTGGAAAAATCTGGTTTTAATTATAGACACATTTAATGTATAATAAGATGGTTTAACATTCAATGTTTTACCGATCAATGAATTTTTCATCTACGGCTCAATTTCAAATATTACTGGTGCATGGTTGTATTTTTTCCGGTTAATGAGCTAGTTTTTATTTTCCTGCAGTATTGCATGTACCTCATCTTTTTCCATTTGCATTTCAGCTACTCCATTGAGACGAAGAATCACCTCATCCATGATGAACAACTCACAGCTACAACAACATCAAGACCAACAACAACAGCAGAGGCAACTTCCTCAACAACTTCAAAAGACAATGCATCAACAACAACTTCAAAAAAAAGATGACTCATTCACACCTTTACAGCCAATAAAGACAGCTGCAACTGGCTATGCACCACCACTGCTGGGTATTATTACCATTTCTTCCTAATATGTTAGTAGTAATCGTTATTATTTATTAATATTTAATCAATGAAATATTTCTTTAAACATATAGCCCGACCAATCCTGAAGAGAGATAGAGGCATGATGGATCGTTTGATTGACTATCTACTCGGTGATGGACCACAGAACAGGTATGCACTTATCTGTAAGGAATGCAGCTCTCACAATGGCATGGCTCTCCAAGAAGAATTTGAATATCTCAGTCAGTTTCTTCAATTTTCATTTTTTTATATTACATCTTTTTTGGTATTAATTTTGGTACTTTAGGTTTCAGTGATAGTAATAGCAATGTTTACTAATTACTTGTAAATGATGATTATGAGGTTATAAAAAAAAAGTAATGGCGATAATTTGGCACTAATCAAGGAGTTGGAACCGATAACATGGTGTTATAGTTGATGATGAAATTTAATTTTTTTATCATTGAAGGCTTCAAGTGCAGCTACTGCTCCACTTTTAATCGGGCAAAAAGGCAAAAGCTGAAGGCTCCCAAGCTGGAAGAGTTCCTTGCAACACCTGTTGTGCAGAGAACGACTGCTCTTTCTACTGCTCTGCTTCAGAGTGGTGATAAAGTTCTTGACAATGGTAGGGTTTATGATTGTAAAATTCATAATGAATAATTAAGTTTGTTATTAATCACTTGATTGTATGTTTTTAATTAGTTGTATGGATTGTAATAATAATACTTTAGTACACTTCATTTATGAAATGTCATCAGTATTAAACCAAAAAATGTTGGTATCTATAATGCTGGACACAGCTACACACAATATAATGCATTAAATAAAATAATTAAATATGACTTAAGTCTGACATTTATACCTACTCAAAGTATTGTGCTTGAAAACAGTTGATAGAGAATCACGGTGCGAAACTACAAAACTTTATTAACAACGAAAATGCCCAGTCGATCGAGTCTACCGAAACACGCTACTTACAACTTCCATTAATGTCCTCACAACGCGCAGGAATGTGCATGACCCCGGATTATTGCAATATACATGACTTTACATTTTTCCTCGTTAAATCACATGAGCCATTTTTGTGACCCGTATATAAAGAATAAGTATATCGGACCTTCCCGTCACATTTATTAAGCATAGTTGTCGAAAATCGAAATAACAATAGAATGTCTCCTTTATATGTCATCTTTTAACCAACTAAGCAAACAGACAAGTTTGTTGACATTATTTGGTCCAAGTGATGAGCGTGTCTTATTGACAATATAACCAGCCGAGCTGAACAATCGTTCACATGGAACTGAGGTAGCTGGTATGCACAAAATGGTCTTGGCAAGGAAGAGAATTTCGGATGTCGGTGTTCATTAAGTCTCCACCATTGTAGAGGGTCAATGTATTCAGGAACTTTCATCTCCATTTTATAACGCAGTAATTCATCAGAAGAGTTTCTGTCATTTCTGATTAATCGTTAAAAATTTTAAAGGATTACTCATTAAATTTAGCAGCCCTACTTTTTATATTTCTATGCATTATCATGTGTTAATATGTTGTATATTTCTATTTATTGTCACCAATGCAGAGAAGAAAAACAGTTTAAAAGTTGAAAGTTCACTGCCCTCTCTCTATCAGAGCATGGAAGCAAATCAGAAGGAACTGGCTAAAAAGAATTGATGGAATGTTGTAGTTTGTTTGATGTCTGCCCATGTATCTTATGTACATTAATTTTTTTTTCGAGTACTTGAATTTACTTATCATTAGATTCCATTTTCTATTTCTTTTTTGAACCATTCTTTACATCTGAAAAGGTCTTCACGATTTTGGTTTTTATAATTTTCATAGGTTGTTTGCAACTGTTAGCAATAAATACAAGTATTTAAATAAATCTTTTCATTTAAATTGGTGATGATAATTTTTGGTACCAATAGTGGTGACAAACTGGTATTTCAAGTAGCATAATGTCAGTGACAGGAGAACCTGTTCTGTATTTTCTGAAATAAAACCCAAGTTTGTTTATTATTTTTTTTAATAATAATAACAATGTCTACAATTCTTTAATATAATTCTTTAGGTACAGTCTTTCTGAGAATCTTATTTTAAAATTATTTTTCATGCATTAGTGTTGATTATTTGTTTTTTGAAATCACTGTCAGCTTTAAAAGTTGAGATGACATGTGATGCAGTTGTAAACAGAATGTTATTTAAATACCGTGTTCATTTTATTTTTGTTCTTGTGCTCTCTTTTGTGGCTTTAAGTTGTTTTTTTCATTGTAACTCAATTTTAATTTGTTTACATTTAACTAGTTAGTTTATTTATTTCGTTTCAGTAATTATTATCCTTATGAATTATCAATGCAAACCCATATTTCATAGTTTGCATATAAATTTTTGATAAGATGCTCTTTGGATTCTGGATCTGCTTTTCGATGTACTTATTACATTGGTGGCATTGTGCCTCAGCAAAAATATAGAATGCCACATATTGATCAAATAAGACCATATTGGTTTTTGTTGTTTATTTTTACCCACCTAGAAATAGTTTTAATGATTTTGTGGTATATTCCTCATCAAATACGTTATGAGCGTGATTTCATGAATCTCATGTCAACATACCTGGATATATGTGCTGTTATTAATGTCAGCATACCTGGATGAATGCACATGTTATATGTTGATATTAATGTCAACATACCTAGATGAATGTATACTTTATATGTTGATATTAATGTCAACATACCTGGATGAATGCACATGTCATACGTTGATATTAATGTCAACATACCTAGATGAATGTATACTTTATATGTTGATATTAATGTCAACATACCTGGATGAATGCACATGTCATACGTTGATATTAATGTCAACATACCTAGATGAATGCAACATCATACGCTGATATTAATGTCAGCATATAACTTCTTTTGCTTCATTTCATTGTAAAGTTGTTTCAGTTGTGTGCCAACGATGTTATGGTTGAATTGTTGCGTTCATGTATTTCTGTTTTCAGCTTCAAGAACGACATTTTAATAGATGTTTATTAGATTCTGCCTAATTAGTTTTATAATTATTTTTTTTTGAAAGAAAAACTCTACAAAGTTGTAAGCAGTTACAACTGAAAGTTAATTTAAAAAATTAAAAACAAAGCTTTTAAGACAGTTATAAAATTCCATTGCGACATCGTATTGTAAAAATATTACCTATTATTATAGACAAAAGATGTTTATAGTTACTATGACGATAAAAGTTTTTTTCGTCATTACTGATATGCATTTTTAATAATTTTTGTTTCTTAAACTTTATTTTTGTCTAATTAAACTATAAATTTTTTTGTAGTGGGCGAATTTTTAATGATCTTTCAAACTTCAAAACGTCCACGGACAGGTGAAAGTTAACAAAAGCATTTAAAATAAATCTATTTCATCTAATAAAATCTCCATTGACAAAATATAAATAGCTTTTTCATTGATTAAATTATAAAATAAAATAGGTGGTCAGACTGGAGATGTACAATGTAAAATGCAAAAGGGTAAATTAGAGAAATGGTAAAATGCATAAACCATAAGCCACAAAAAGGATGGATTAGGGATATATAAATACACTAAAAGTGCAATGAGTATATGTGTCAAACACTAAGTATATATAAATATATGATAAGAGGTGTATTATAAGGCTACAAAATGACATTCAAGAGCATTTAACAAACAATATGTAAATCATGTGAACAAACATCCAACACTTTTAACCTGTTATTGAGTAACATAAAATTCAAGTGAGATTTATTAACTGCAGAATGCTTGATCATTAAAAAGCTACGCATAATGCAAATACAAAATTATTACTGCAAAGGAACACACTGAGAGCAGACTAGAGACCGATGATCTTAAATGAAAGAACAGAAAGAAAAATGCACAAAGACACTTCCAAGAAATGAACAAATAAGAAATAGTGATAATGATGGAATAATACACTCGAATAACTAGGCAAATAAATGCTTGTAGAAGATAGTATTTATTTATTGGCAGAATTGTTTGGATTTAAAGCTTTGCAGTTTATTGCGCAGTGGTGATAATAAGATAATGATGGAATGTAACTGTGAAGAGTATTAACAACATCATGATGATACCAACCATCATTAAATGAAGACAGAAAGATAAAGCTACCTCAAAAACAAAGTTAAAAATTTTCACCTTTCTTTGGAGTCAAAATAAAAAGCAATTATAAATATATACTCAAAATAAAAACTGCTTAACAGTCAAATGGAATGTTTCATACAATCAAGAAAAAGACATTTTTGCATACAATACCAATATGACCTATTTAATGGAATGCAAAAATAAGACCCATTTAATGGTATGCAAAAATATGACCTACTTGATGGAACTCACAGTTCAAATATCTATATACAACCTTTCTTTAAATGCATACATTTATCAACTCATCTGAACCGACTTGAAACCAACTGCATAAAAATAGAAAGATTGCAATTGATCAATCAAGTGTTTCACGGTATTCAGGCAATGTGACTGTTTAAAAAAAGTACTGGTAAAACATAATGACAATAAAATGTGACTAATAAAACTGACTTTAACAAGAAAGAACATGGCTCAAGACATAATTCCATGGCATAATACACCTACAAAGCAAAATCGATGACTATAAAATCTTTATTGCAAGGAAAACAATATCATTGGATGACACAACTCTTTGCCGTTGATATGCTTTTATAATTGCCATCGGAACTTTTAACACGACTATCATCATCATCATCATCTCCGACAATGACTTCGACACTTTTACGACTTAATTTGTGGTCATTTGCGAGCGGAGACGAAGTTGTCAACTTAAATTCAATTTGGTCGATATCTGTTCCGGAACCAAGAAAGTTACCCGTTGTCATGAATTCTGCTATAGGAGAAACTTTCTCTCTAGAAACAAAACCTTCAAAAATTTTTAAAGCTAGAGATTTTCCAGCATCGTGGTCTGTTTTGTTTTGTATTTTTTTATGACTTGGAGAAGAAAGATGGAAAAGCGGCAGATCTGGAGAAGTACGACATCCGGCGATGTAACGGTCAATCTCGGCTTCTATCTTGATTTTGAAGAACAGGTGTTTCTGATCGTAGTTCTGTATGTTAACAATAAAATGAAAATAAACAATCATTTCACCATTATTACAAACAGCTCATTTTATTACAAACAGCTCATGTTGTTATAAACAACTCCACATACAAAATCAATAAATTTTTACTCATGTTAATGCACACGAGACCTACTTTCATCTTCAAGAAGTATTCTCTACTCAGCTTGTATTCTCCCTGCTGTTGATGAAACAAAGAAAACAAGAAAGTCTAATTCAAAGAATAAAATCAAAAATACTATTAAATTTTTATAAAAAAAATTTAACATAACCAAACAATACTACAACAGCAAAATGTAAATTTTAAAACACCAACATAGGACTTGAGATATGCAAGCTCGTAGCAAGCAAATGCCAAGATGTGATCTTCTGGTTTTTGCAGACCCATTTTTGAAAGATTCAGAACTTCAAGAAGCCGCTGATTTCATAAATAATTAATAATAATAATGTTATTATAATATTATTAATCTTTATATCTAGTTATTTTAAACATGTTGAGATAATTATATAATTAAAGACCATTATCTTCAAAGTGATATTGCATGAACCTAACTTTTAGACTAAGATATTGATTTCATACTAACATTTAAATATTGATAATTATAATAACAAAAGAAAAAAAAGAAATAAAACTAACTTTTTCAAAGTCATCATCTCCCTTTTCCACATGACTCTTGTTACTGTTGCCATCTTCATTTTCATTGATATTTTTCTTTTTAACATTTTTATCATTATTTTTTATTCCTTTAATATCATCACTGGTGTTCTTTTCATTTTTCTCTTCTCTAGATCTCGACAAGAACTTCCTAGCAACAGCCAACAAGAGAAGACAGACTCCCTTGCATGACTCAATCTTATTGGCCTCGCAAACTTTAAATTAAATTATTATAATAATTACTCATTATAAATATCTGATGAATAATAAACAAAAAGTGACAAAAACTGCACAAACAAAACTTACGATGAATAATCTTCTCTAAGTTCTCGTCAGTACAAACTTGCAGCAGGTTCCACAAGTACAGTAACTCAAAACAATACAAAGTACATGTTGCCACATTTTCTTCACTTGACATCTTCCAGGGTTGAATCTGTTCGGAAAAGGTAATAAATCGGTAATTTAAAAAATTGTGAATATTCCAATTTATGCAAGCTTTAAGAAATAATGAGAAAATGAACGAAAGTAAAATTGTTCAGAAAATACAATTTTCCATTGATAAAATTGCTGTGGTCAGAAAGCTAATATTTAATTATCAGTCCACGTCAATGACCAATAGTAACAAAAATAATAAAACAGAATGTAATGTCACAACATTTTTGAAAAATTACAAACTAACTCTCTTTGCAAAAAACTCTGAACATTCTTTCTGCTTCTTCTTTGAGGCTTTTATGATTGAATCAAGCAAGCACTGAAACATCTTCAAGTCTCCAGCAGCTCCATAGCACACTTGAATGATATCAATAAAATCATTTGTACTGTTACAACGACTATTAAGAATTTCTTTGTCTGGATTTATTTTTAGGTTATTGGAAGGAGTTAGTTAGTTAACCTTGCAAGAGACTCAACCTAAGCTATGCGTGTTAACTTCTTGCTTAAGGGAGCTACGACAGTGATACCAGTGAGATTCCAACCGCCAACCTATAAACCGACAGGCAAACGCTTTACCGCTTTGCCACCACCATTTAGAAATTTACTTTAAAATACAAAGTTCCTAAAAAAAGTATCTCAGAGAAATTGTTTGTCTTCAAGAATTTTATTTATTAGTAATAATTTAATAAAATTTAATATAACTAGAGCATAAAGCATAAATTATTACACACAAATTTCTTACTGGCCACCATGTAGATTTGATAATTCGAAACCAAGTCTGCCTTCTTTCTCATTTTGTCCAACCGTTTGGCAGCAGTGGACCAATCAAACATGATCATTGACATCTTGACTGATGATTATATTAATTGTTTATAGAATGAGCAAGTATTTTAGTTAAAACTTCAAAATTTGTATTATATTAAAATGAAATTACGATGAAATTACTACAAAACCAACCTAATTCATAGTCGCAAATGAGTTTCATATCTGAATTATCTTTTTCACAGCCTTGCTTGAGACTAACCACAGCTGCTGACAAATTTCTCTGATTGAAATAAACAAAATAATTTAAAAAAACAGAAAATCCTAAATATGTGCAGAAAGTCATTGGTTTTAAAAATTACATACTTCGAAACTTAAAACAACAACAAATATATATATTAAAAAAGCTACAACCTCCATCAGTTGCATCTTAGACTGAAAGTAAAAATAGAAGACGGATGATCCACCATCATACTTCCAGAATGTCTTGAGAAGAAATTTGATTCTGTGAAGATGCTCACCTATAAGAAAGTAAATAATTACTATGATGGCCTGTTAGTTCCAAAATAAACATTTATGTCAATAAATGTCCATTAAAAGTTGAAATGCCAGTTGAGAGGTTAAACTGTCAGATATGTTCATATCAGCTAGTAGTTTCAGAATTTTTACTAATCTGGAAACTGCCAGTATAATTAAATTATAAATAAATTAAACCATTTTTTAATAATAATAATAATATCAATAAAAAATAACATAAAACACAAAATTAAATTAAAATTACCAGAAGCAGTGCAGTTGGCATCAATGACCATAAAACGCCTACATACGCAGAGAAGATGCAGAAGCAGACAGCTGAAATATTTTCTAAATTTATTAAAAGAAAGAAATATATAAATCTTAAAATAATATAAATAAATGAACATTGAGAAATCTGAAGGTATAACAAATTTGAAAAATAAACAAAATGTTCTTGTATCTTTATTATTACCAGCATAATTGTCTGTTGAAATTCATAAAACTCACAACAACCAACCAACAAGCATACAAATGAAATAAACTAACCAGGAGACAGGAGCCACATAAGTATCACTAAGACTGGCCACCATTAATTTCTCCATTCCTGCCTCAAATCTGTCTCCCTGGTCATCATGGAAACCAAAAAGAGAGACTAATCTTTGGACAGCAGATACCTGGGGTAAAAATTCCAGAGCAGACAGGAAAAGTCCATAACCAAAGCAGGCCAGGCTGACCAATAAATTGAGAGAAGCTCGGTCAAGAGTTACATCGGTGCAGTCAATGCCACAAATAGTTACTCTGAAATTGAATGAGAGTGAGGTTAGGTAATTATTGTTATTTGTATATTTAAACATCAATGAAAAATTGAATGAAATTCCTTTATGGAAGGTTGATAGATAAAAAAAATAAAGATACAATTTATGCATTCAATTGAATTAATATTTAAAAAACAGATTTACTACCTCAGTAATTCATTAAAATCATCCAACTTGCAAAACTGATCCACCTAATAAAATGATCCCAAAACTTACTTTGATGAAGTAAGAAATCCCATGATTCCACTTGGCCTTTTCTTCTGCTTCATCTCTGACACCAAGGTCACAACAGACAGTGCCTCAGCCATCAGGAAGAAGTCGCGGGAAAATCCGCGGAAAATATGGGCAAAGTCGCAAGAGGCGTCGCTCTTGAGATGATTTTCTGTTGACATCATAAATTTTGGGTCACTTCTGATCTTCACCTGAGACTTCACCTCGTTTTGATGCTTAATATAGCAGACCAGCTCCCTGCAATCAGTCAATCAATAACTGATTAATGAATATGTGGAATTAATCACAACTTTCACTGCTTGATATCAACCTGTATAGCTTTTTATGGAACTGCCAGGCCTGATGTACACTCCAGCAAGACTTGATGATATCCGACCCAGAGATAATGGAGAGAGTTGAGAGGCACAGCTGGTTGTGAACTTGCAAGATCTCATTGAAGATGTATTGAAATATTTCTTCAGGCTGAAAATAATGAAAGCTGAAAAATGTATCATTGTCATAATGTTTTTAAAAATTTGTAAAATAAACTCGTTATTCTATTTATTCACATATTTTGAAACATAACTTTCCAGATATTTTTGAAAACAATCAAAATTTTTCAAATAAATAAACACAATAGTTTTCTAATTAAATAAAACATTTGCAAGTTTATAATTCTATTTCTTTTTTTCTTTTTTCTTAAAGTATAGTGGAAGGCGGATGGAGTTACCTCCACGAGACATTAAACTTGAGCTATGTAACCTTGCGAAGGTGACACCGGTGAGATTCGAACTGTCGACCTACAAGCCGACAGGTGAATGCTGTTACCGCTATACCACCACGACCTCTTTAAACTCAATTCAGAGCAGTTGACATGGATCAAGCAAGCAAATCAAACCATCCAATTAGACTCACCTTTCCTTTTATCTTAACATCCAACAAAACAAAAACTGAAAAATGGAGCAGAAGCACATCTCTATTACTTTGATTTTAAATAAAACTTGCGGGTTACTCCATATTGTCCAGGGTTCTTAGAGGTTTATCTATCTTTTTCTCTCGCTCCTGTTTCCATCCCCACTTGCTCTCCTGCTCCTTCTCCATTTCCCAATTGCTCCCCCATTCTCGCTCTCTCTTCATTGCTGCCCGCTCTCTTACTCCCACTCTCTTTCCCAATCCCGTTCGCTCTTCTGTTCCTGAGATTCAAGTGTTCTCAATACTGAGCTGCAATACTTCACGTCAAATTTTGTGTAACAGAACAAATAAGCCACTAAACTTTTCTTATGAAATATTAATTATTATCATTTAATTGACATCTGGAAAATCAATCAACATAATTTCCAATGTCTGTACGTACTTATGTATTAGGGTGTCCCAGAAATGCACGGAAAAATTTTTTTTTTGAATAGTTGATGTCTCACCCTCTGAAAAGTGTCTCTTGGGTACAATAATTAAATTGGTGAAGTTACATCTCATTTGAACAAGTTTGAGAGGTCCCCCAAGGGCTTTTAAAATTTTACTATCAAGTTAATTCAAAATCCATATCAATAATCTTAAACAATATGCACAAAATGAGTGAAATAAAGCTAGAAATGCAAACTAGTTTAATTATCTCACTGCTGACATTAATTAGAGTTTAAAATATTATTAACAATTACCTATAGACTGTTAATCTTTATTAGAGAATGCAAAAAATGTATATTTTTGACTATTCAACTCGCTATTTTAGACAAAAGTTTAGAAACAAATTTTACTTTTACTTATTATTATTTGCTGCAGCGCTATTGTCACATCAACAAGTGGCCATTTTGTTTTCTTTTATTTTTAATAAATACAATTTGCTCATGTTTTATTGGACAGTGCAACACATTCAACAACATCATCCGTTTGCCAAGATTCTAATGAAGATGATAAATCTGATGAAGACTTTCTTGTACAATCAGCATGCTCAAGTAAAACAAATTCTACAACATAACGCAGACATCCCAGAGACATTATATCTCCCAAAGTTGCAGCTGTGCTGGATAGGACAAATACCAGCATTAGAAAGTCAACTATGATTTTTGCATCGGCATACAACGAAGCTGGTGTTCCGATATCAGAGACAATATTTTCCAAGAGTACAATGCATAGACATCGTCAGCGCCGTCGTCAACAAGCTGCAGCTCTTATAAAAGAAAATTATATTTCCTCAAAATCAATTGTTCATTATGATGGTAAACGTTTGACCGATGTTACTGGTGAGGTCAACGTGGATCGGTTACCTGTGCTGCTCTCATCACTTGTCGATGGCACTACAAAACTTCTTGGAGTTCCAAAGTTAGCATCTGGATCAGGACGAGCAGCTGCTGATGCAGTTCATGAACATATAAAATCTTGGAAGTGTGAATCAATGGTTATTGGCATGTGCTTTGACACGACAGCTTCCAATACTGGAAAACTCAATGGAGCTTGCACTCTTCTAGAAAAAGCCATGGGACGTAACTTATTATGGATGGCTTGCCGTCATCATATGTTTGAAGTGCTGCTTGCCGATGTATTCAATGTTTGTCTTGGACCATCCACTGGACCAGAAATTTTATTTTTCAAAAGGTTTCGTGAAAAATGGATAGAAATGAATCACACACCAGAAACCAGATCAACTCTTTTGATAATTGTTTCAGATGCAATTAAAGCATTCATCAAATGTCAACTTGAAGTCAGACATTCACGAGATGACTACTTAGAGTTTCTTCTTCTTGCTGCACAAATGGTTGGGCTGCAGGTTGATGTAGCCATTCGCAAACCTGGTGCACTGCACAGGGCACGATGGATGACAAAAGCCATCTACGCATTAAAAATTGAACTATTATTCACCGTAAATGAAACTATTTTTAACTTAACAGCTCGAGAATTACAAGGTATTCAACGTTTGAATCGGTTTATCATTCGTGTTTATCTTCAGTCGTGGTTTTCATGCAGGCTCACTGCTGATGCACCTGTGAATGATATTTTGTTGATACAGCATTTGCATGACTACGACGATGCCGTTCTTGGTTCGACAAATTTTTGACAATTTGCGTGCGTCTAAAACATTTTTTGAAACATCCAATATTGATGCCAGTTTTCCTGATGTACCTGTTGAAAACTGGTCAGATATTTCTTTCCAAGTTGCCGCAGTTTTTGTAAGGAATCTGGTTTGCATCGATGACTCTGCAGAACGGGGAGTAGCGTTGGTACAACATTTCAATGAAACCATCACCAAAGACAAAGAGCAGAAACAATTTTTGCTTCAAGTAGTTAAACAGCATAGGAAAAACTTTGCAGAGTATAATCGTGAACTGCTAGCTAAAATTTGAATTATTTGCATAATCTACATAAATGCTTATTAATTAATATTCAAGAGAACTGAAATTCAATAAAATCTTGTTTTTTAATCATTTTTGACCTAATTTTTGAAATTGAAAAATAAAAGGCATTGCAGATTTATATATTTTTTCAGAATTATATATTTTGTTTCATTTGTATAAACAAATCATAAAACATTTATAATCATATCATATAACACTGTATCAAAGTTAGTCCAGAACGATCAAACACCAAAATCGGAAACTTCAGACCCCTTGGGGGACCTCTAAACATTGTCCAAATGGGCTAAAATTTGGCAAGTAAACTACTGTTACCATACAGACATATTTAATGGGGTGAGACATCAATATTTTAAAACTTCATATTTTTGGGACACCCTATTATGTATGTATATTAGAATTTTGCATAATGCTGTTAGGTGATGCCACAATTGCATAACAATGGTAACTATATACAGTAGAAGTCTTGAAGAGAGGACACTCTCGGGGAAGAGCAAAAGTGTCCGCTTCTCGTATCTGTCCGTTCTACAGGAACAAGCTACTATAGGCCAGACACAGATTTAAAAAATTCTGTTTTGAGTAAAGGTTTTCACTGATCTTGAGAGTGCTGCTCTAGAGGACTTCTACAGTATATTGATATTTAAAAACATCCATCATTTTTGACAAGTTACTTCTAGTACTTATCATAATTGGTAATTGGAATAAACATGAACTAAAATTATAAATAAAAAAATAAAGATAGTTCTGCCTGGATTTGAACCAAGAACCTCAAACACAAAAACACTGTGGTTAAGTAAATATGATATGATTGCATGGTTTTGATCTGAATGATTTCAAGACCCACAGAAAAGCATTTAAAAACCTCTTGTGAAGACTTGTCAAAAAGCTTATTTGCCGTCTTGCATTTATTGATGGTATCCTGGGCACTCTGCAATCCACACCGGATATTCATATCTGATAACAGGCATTCCTAAGGTTTAATTAGTAAAATAATTGAGAAAATTTTTACTCTGGAAAATAACATAAATTTGAAAAAATAAATTAAAAAAACCTTTTTCATTATTAAAAAAAAACTTTTTATGTTGCTATTGTTAAGTAGAGTCTGACTGACAACCTTTGAGAAATGACCTTCGATTGATTGTAAAAAAAAATAAGATAAAGTTTAAAAAGTGAGAAGTTTATTAACCAAAGTGGAAACAATCGTGTATCCAGTGGCCATCAATAAGTTTTCATCTCTGAAAAAATGAAATATTTTGAAAAACAGAAATAAATAAATAAATATTATATTAAAACATTTCTGTTGTGCTATATAAAAACATTTTCCTGGAAAAAAAACTCAAATTATATTACTAAGGAAAAACAATGAAACATCTGTAGAGTCAGAAAAATATATTATATTTTTTTACTATGCGAATAAAACATTGGCACCATGTTTGTGCCTATTAATCACTTGTGGATATGTACACAATTATACAAATATATAACTTCGCCTCGCTAATTGCGAGCCAGTCCCAAGCCTGGATAAAGGAGGAGGGACAGTTAAAATGATCAACTTTGATCCACGACAGGAAGTACTTAGGTGCTTCCTTCATACAGCCAATTCAGTCTTAAAAAATTTGTTGTAAAGGACTATAAACTATCATAAAAAAATACAAATGTATATATTTTTTAATGTTTTATTGCTTATTATATCATGGTTATGAAGGAATTGATGTAACAAACCACAAAAGCATCAGTAGTTATATCATACTTGACATAACTATGACATGACGTAATGTATGTGTGTGTATATCTGTAATTCAGTAGATTAATTATTGCCTTTGTTTATCTAATAAATGTAAAACAATGCAAACGAAATAATGAAGATAATTACTTGCGTATCATGAAAAGTGTTCTCGCAGTATACCACTTGCTATTCAGAACCATCATAACACCTTCAGTAGCTATTGAATTATAATCTTTTCTGTGAGACATTCTTGACATAAAATAGAGTTACTCTCTGAACAACACTCTTATATGCCGAGCACTTAAAACAAAAATTTAATTAAAAAGTTAATTAACTTATTGTCTTTTAGATTTTAGCAGTCTGTTTAGCCAGTTTAGCTTAGCCACTTTAGCCGTCAGTTCAGCTCAAAAGCTGTTTTCCGTTTTAAAGAGTTGTCATCAGCTTTTTCTTTTTATCTAAATGACATAAAGACAAGTTTGATAACAAGCAAACATGCAAAACCATAAAGTCATGCATGAAAATTTAAATATCTTATCTACGTAGACAACGAGCCAAACGTTTCATCTGAGTTCTCGCGGACACCTTTGGTGTTGTTTACGCAAGGTTACTTATGCGGAACCACTTTTAATTTAGCCATCTCGACAGGTGGATAGCAAAATAAAACACAAAAATTATAAACCTTTAAACCAAATGTTTTAAGACTGAAACACAAAAATTAAATAAAAACACACTTATATATATCTAAATATATAGGTATGATGCTAGGTTAGCTGAGTTGTTAGAGTGTTAGCCTTGAACTGAAGAACTTCACGGTTCGACTGACACTGCTACTTAGTAGCCCATCTTATCGGAAAACGTAGCGGGTAAAATCGTTTCTCTCAGTGGGACATGTAAAAAGACGGCACCGCTAAGCTCTGTAACAGGTGCTCTCTAAATTACCACTTTTCATTTCATTTTCATTTACATATCATTAATATATCAAAATCTATGATACATAGGCTATAAAGATAGCTCGAACAACAATGCTATCTGAACTGTCTACAATTCTAAAGTATGGTTGGACGTACGTATTAGCCTCACTCAGGGGCGAAACTAGGGGACAGGGGGCCCAAGCCCCCAGGCCAAATCGGAGGGCCCTGCAATTTTTCTAAATTCGATAAGTTTTTTTTTTGGGTTGGGGTGGGCTGGGTGGGGGTGCTACATTTATTCATAAACTTATTTTTTAACATTTGCTTTAACTGGTTTGAGACTGAGTTTAACTATCTTCAGTTTGGAGTCTTTATTTTCTTTCATTAATAAATTCTTAAAGATACCAAAAAAAAAGACTGCAGACTGAAGATAGTCAAACAAAATTTTCGTCTGCAGCGGCTTTTCATTCTTTTAAAAACTTGAGCAAGCCCCTCCAGGGCAAATCGCAAGGCCCTGCAATTTTTCCAAATCTGGGGGTTTTTTTCTTTGGGTGGGGATGCTATATTTATTCATAAACTTATTTTTTTACAATTGCTTTAACTGGTTTGAGACTGAGTTTAACTATCTTCAGCTTGCAGTCTTTCTATTCTTTCATTAATAAATTATTTAAGATACCAAAAAACTGCAAACTAAAGATAGTCAAAAAAATGTTTTTAAATCTGATTATATATTATTTTGCGATTTCAGCGCCACCTTTTTTTATCTTTAGGACTTGATTGGATGACGGGAATCATGTTTTTTCAAGCTACAAAAGATCCAAAACGTGTGGCTAAAGAAAACTATGAAGTTAATTCAAAGTATTTAATGTTAAATAATTAACATGATAAGAAAAATACAAATTGTGAGTAGAGCGGTAGAGGTTCTGGATTCAGGCATAAAATTGTTAGAGACCTAGGTCTAAAGGTCTTAACTAAACTTTTCCTGCACCTGACCCCTAAGAGATTCTATTTAAATTCTTACGAATACTTTCATATATTGTTTAATATAAAAAGTAAATAAATTTTTGATTACTTCTCAATCGAATGCCATAAACTACTGTTATATCAAAGCCGCGGCCATTTTCTTGAAGGTGACAAAAATAGCTACTCTTGAGTTTTGCATAGGCCGATAAAATAGTAATTATAAGATAGCAGCGGCGCGCTATATTTGTACACGTAAGACTGCAAATAATAATAGAACAGGTCCGGTAGAAAGGCAGAAGCAGCAACATCCGGGTATACTATTTTTCGTCAAGTAGTTAATTGGCTTATAGTTCCACCAGGATACTACTACTTCTTGCGGGTGAGATAAGGTTAATTTCTCACGCCGTGCCCGACTTCATTAGAGCTTTATTAACAACAAATATTTCGAGAAAGTATTCGTTGCAAAATTTAGTACAGAAAGTTGCTGTTTTGCATCTCGCCAAAGCAAGGATATGTCAGTTGATTACGGAATAACAGGTCCTGAGTTGCAGTACCTCGTCGTCCAAAAGGAGTTGGTAAACGACCCAGCTACACAGGCTGCATGGGCAACCAAAAAATTAGTTTGGGTTCCCAGCCCAGAAGAGGGCTTCGTTGCAGCAGCTATAGTGGAAGAAAAGGGAGATTCTGTCACAGTAGAGATCCAGAGCAATGGAAAAAAGCAGGCTATCAACAAAGAAGATATTCAGAAAATGAATCCTCCAAAGTTCCACAAGGCTGAAGACATGGCTGAATTAACATGTCTCAATGAAGCCTCTGTGCTTCACAACCTAAAGGAACGTTACTACAGTGGACTCATTTATGTTAGTTACAAGTTTGATGTTCTACACATAATTTAAACTAATTTCTTGCTTTTAGCTTTGCTTCAATTAGCGTTTTTATTTATAGTTAACCACCATATTGCAGCCTATAAATACCTATACTTTAAAAACCCATAAACAGTGTCCAATATCATTCATTTGGTCACAGTGCAAACGCTCATTTATATTTACGCTGTCTAGACCTATTCAGGACTATTTTGCGTTGTCGTTAACCCGTACAAAAAGCTTCCCATTTACACGGAAAAAGTTGTCGAGTTGTACAAGGGAAAGAAGAGGTACGAAGTACCACCGCATGTTTATGCTGTTACCGATCAGGCGTACAGGAGTCTACTACTGGGTAAAAAGCAGAACTTTTAATTTTAATTTATTTTTTTTGCTATTTTAGTATTATGCAATTAATATATTGGCTGACTTTATTGATTTTGTGCTTATTAGTTGTGAACAATTTTTCTGTTTTGTAACTGTTTTCTATTTTACAACAGAACACGAGGACCAATCAATTCTCTGCACGTAAGGATTATTAGATTAAATTATTAGAAAACTTGCCTTCATTTAAATAAGTATATTAAAGGTATGCTTAGAAACATGAAATGACTCTACCTCTATAATATGTGCATTTAAAAAGGCTAATCAAAGCGAGTGCCAGCCAGTCTGCTGTATATAGAATGGCCAAACTCAATCTACTAATTAATGTTTTTTGGAATTGAATAAATGGTCCAAGGTAAAATATAATTTTCTGCCCAAAATTATACAAAAAACAATTGGACAGGGGGGAGTCTGGTGCAGGGAAAACGGAAAACACCAAGAAAGTTATCCAGTACCTGGCCTACGTGGCTTCCTCATCTAAGAGTCTAAAACAAGTTGTTACCACTGGGGGATCTATTTCTGTGAGTGACCATTCGGTCTTTTTGACATTTTTTCAAGAAATTGTTTACAAAATAGTATTTGTTTTGGTTAATTATTAATACATTTTTTGATGTATCAAATACAATAATTACATCAAATATAATAAATAACGTAATTAACTATTGTTATTAAATTACTTTTTTGTTTTTTTCCTATCGCAGTCTGTTTGGGTATGATTTCAATTTTAAAGTTGAGTTCATTTTAGATTTAGAACCTTTTTTCATACACAATTTCATACGCAGGTGACATTTAATTAAGTAATAAAAATCATGAATGACATTGAGATGGATGTGACATGCAAAACGTTCTTTCTTTAGACATTTATTTCAAGCACATTTTTGTTTTATTAGTTCCATGATGCACTGGCACACTTCAATCTTTCACAAAACTTCATCGTCTTTCGTAATTGTATTTCAATTTATTTAAGTTTAATATTCAATAAACTTGTCTCTGTAGTTATTTAAGTAATTATTAGAATTGTATTTCTTGCTTCAAATTTTATTCACGTTGAATGTGCTATTCGAATACCGGGTCAATAAATATCTTTCACATCTACCCATTCTTCCCCAATATCAGCTTTTGCCTCATATATACAGAAAATAAATGAAATAGTTCCTACGATAATTGTGACTTTTCTAAAAAGATTTTATGTACATATTCACTAGTTTTCAATTTGATTTGTAAACAACGGAAGAATTAGAAACTACAAGGTATTGTTTTTTTAATCGTGTGTGGGCTATGAAGCTGTTAATATTTAATGTATGTAATGAATGGAGTTGTGGTTAGATGTGAAAGAGTAGTTGTAGTTTGATTATTGAGATTCATAGTTTGTTATTCTGTTGATTGGCTGTTTCACTCGAATTAGATATTCTTCTTGCATTTTATTTCCACTGATTATGTTGTTTATTTGTTTTTGTGCACTTTTCATAGCTGAAGTGATGCGTTTTTGCACACTCTTGATTTTTCTTTTGCAAACCCTCCTCTGCTCTTTCTCTATTTCTTTCTCTCTTTCTTTTTCTCTCTCTCTCTCTCTCTCTCTCTCTCTCTCTCTCTTCTCTCTCTCTCTCTCTCTCTCTCTCTCTCTCTCTCTCTCTCTCTCTCTCTCTCTCTCTCTCTCTCTCTCTCTCTCTCTCTCTCTCTCTCTCCCCCATTTTCTTGTTTTTTCTGCTTTTTATCTTTTTCAAGTTTATTGACTTTATTTCTACGTCTGAAAATAGGGAGAGCTGGAGCAGCAGCTGTTACAGGCCAATCCAATCCTTGAGGCTTTTGGAAATGCTAAGACAGTCAAAAATGATAATTCGTCAAGATTCGTGAGAAATTTTTATAATTCATATCACCATATTGGGGGTTTCATTAGCCACCATCATCATCACTGTTGCCATCATAATAGCCATCACCAACAGCATCATCATCATCATCATAGTAATCATCGTCGTCGTTATCGTCATCGTCACCTTCACCACCGTCAGCACCGTCACCACCACCGTCACCGTTGTTGTCATTTTGTTGTTTTCACTTTCACACCATAAGTCAGTTTTAGAGCGTGATTTGCGCTCGTGAGTAATTTTAATTGATAATAGTTGTCAACATTTTACTGACTCATCTCGTGAATTTATAATATTTCCTTCTTTAAACGATGATTATGTCCTAAAAAACGTTAACAGGGCAAGTTCATCAGAATCAATTTTGACAGTTCCGGATACATTGCTGGCGCCAACGTCGAAACATGTTTGTTGTTTATGTTGCATTTAAATAACATCGTTAATATTGTCATCAATTATAATAACAAAACGATCATCATCAGTATTAGTATTATGTATTAGTAGTTAGTAGTTGTAGTAGTAGTGTATAGCATGAATGTATAGCAGTTGTAGACGATAGTATGTAGTTTAAAGATGGAATCGATCTTCTTATCATGGCTGACAAGACTCGAAATGGTTCAACAAGAACCTTACTCCCACCAGGACCAAAATCGCGAAACAAAGCCTAGACTGGTCTGCTATTTGTTAGCTTTGCCTTTGCCACTAACAAAAAAGTTATAGGTTTGTAATTCAATATCATATCTTTAAGTACTGAACTGCAACATATCAACTTTTAATATTGAAGAAACCGAAAAATATCTTGGAACTGAACTTGTATGGAAGAAGTGCGTGCCTACAAAACACACGTATAGAATGTACCAATATACTATATAGCCAAGTTTAATTTATCTGACCTTTGTCTTTGTTAACTACCGCTGATTATTATTCATTTGTGGATGTTGAGGGTTGGAAATTCTGCTGCTAAAAAGTCTCAATTCATTGAATAAGAAACTAACAGCTTCCAAATTCAGACAAAAATATTATTAATGTGCACTTAGAGATTGTTTGAAATTATAAAATTCGTAAACTCAAAGGTAAAGCTGGAAAAGATAAAAAAAAAAACTTGCAAAATGCGGAAACATTGTTGTTTCGAGGACATTTTATTTTATATTTTTATTTTGTCCTGATCGTGAATTCTTGATCTAAAAGTTAGGATGAAATAAATAATTGAATCAGTAGCAATCACTATCACTGATTGCGATAGTGTTAGTAGTAGTAGTATCAGTAGTATTAGTAGTAGTAGCAGTAGCAGTAGTAGTAGTAGTAGTAGTAGTACCTAGTGGTATTGTTATTGTTATTAATAGTTATTATTACTATTATTATTAAAATATGAAAATATTCTTTGTTCATTTTTATGTTTTATGCTTTCAGATCTTTTGGAGAAATCTCGAACAATAAGACAAGCGGCTGATGAAAGGAGTTTCCACGTCTTCTATCAGATGATTGGATGTGCCAATCCTGAATTAAAAAGTAACGTATTATTTTGTGATTTGGTTCTTCTCCTAATCATTCATTTTTCACACACGCTCACACTCACACTCACTCACACACACTCACTCACTCACTCACACTCACTCACTCACTCACTCACTCACTCACTCACTCACTCACTCACTCACTCACTCACTCACTCACTCACTCACTCACTCACTCACTCACTCACTCACTCACTCACTCACTCACTCACTCACTCACTCACTCACTCACTCACTCACTCACTCACTCACTCACTCACTCACTCACTCACTCACTCACTCACTCACTCACTCACTCACTCACTCACTCACTCACTCACTCACTCACTCACTCACTCACTCACTCACTCACTCACTCACTCACTCACTCACTCACTCACTCACTCACTCACTCACTCACTCACTCACTCACTCACTCACTCACTCACTCACTCACTCACTCACTCACTCACTCACTCACTCACTCACTCACTCACTCACTCACTCACTCACTCACTCACTCACTCACTCACTCACTCACTCACTCACTCACTCACTCACTCACTCACTCACTCACTCATTCACTCATTTTACACTACTTACTAATTACAGAAGAATACCTATTCGAAGACGCAAAAGCCTACAAATACTTGTCAAATGGTAATCTCCAATTGGCTGGCCAGGATGAAAAGGAGATGTACGCTCAGCTGATTGAAGCACTGGACGTCATGGGACTTTCTAAAGAGGAAAAATCTTGTGAGTGGTCGAGAGATGGAGCGTGAATAATTTAATGAAAATAAAGACAAAAAATTAAGGAGTTGATTGAATAACTTATGAGTATTTTAGAAGTTTAGTTATGTAATAGATTAATATCTAATAATAGTCTAATGTGTTATCCAATAGCCATCCACAAGATCGTATCGGCAGTACTACTGCTCGGCAACATGCAGTTTAAACAGGAGAGGAATTCAGACCAGGCCACTCTGCCCGACGACACAAGTAACTGATTTAAAAATCATTATCGTTAATTAGCTATGAAATAGTTTTTATTTAGTTTTGTTTATTTTACTTTGAAACCGCATTTAAAAAATAATGTAATAAATAAGGTAAAGATTAAACAATTATTTATCAGAGTTCAGAGTTCAAAGTAGAGTCCGGAGCACGGGTCGGGCTTTCATTTTCATTTTAAACGGACTGAACAGGGCCGATATTTTTGTGCCAAGTATTAGGATTTTAGGCCATGTACAAACGGGATGGGCCGCGAAAAATTGGCCCGTGCAGTAAATAAATGAACTCAAGTCGAAGTGCTAAAAAACTACCGGATAATAAATATTTATAAAAACTTTGGGATTATTTTTAATTTTAAAATTCATTAATATTTTAAATATTATGAGCTTTTTATTAAAACAAATTCATAAAAATTAAAACTTCGTGAATATCTGAAAGCCTGCTAGATATTTATAAATGACAACAATTATATAAACTTGAATAATGTGTATAAACTTGATTAAGGTATGTGAACTTTATTATTGAATGCAAATTTTATGAAAATGTTAAAATTTATTAATAAACTAAAAACTTCATGAGTGCTCAATACAATCACCCTTAAATAATGATATATGTGTCGTTATCATTTCCAGTTGCCCAGAAAGCTTGCCACTTAATGGGTCTGCCAGTAACTGAGGTGACCAAGGCTTTTCTCAAGCCGAGGCTTAAAGTTGGAAGAGAGTCTGTGGTCAAGGCCCAGACGAAAGAACAGGTTTGAAGAGATTTCTTTCTAATGATTATATTATTTATAGGCTGGAAGAGTGCATGTTCTAAAGCTTTTAGAATATTAAATCGTTATCCACAAGCGTTCAAGCCATCAATGTCGGCGTCAATACAAATCACATTGTCAATACAGCTCTATCACCATCATTAAGTTATCTTAAACTGCAAAGCTGTGATCATTAGTGCAATGTCGTGTTGATCAACATAACAATTATTTACAATTATCACATCATCATTAAAAATAATTTGCAATCACCATAATATCATTAATTTCGTTACCACCTCGCTAGGTTGAATTTGCCGTCGAAGCGATCAGCAAAAGTCTTTACGAGAGACTATTCAAGTGGTTGGTTGGCAGGATCAACAAGTCATTGGATAGGACCAAGAAGCAAGGAACCTCTTTTATTGGCATTCTTGATATCGCTGGATTTGAAATTTTCCAAGTACGTATGCAGCCTTTAGACAATTATTTTCTTAAATATCTCAAAATTTTAGACACCTGCACCCATGCCGCCATCACATTAACACAAACTTTCATAACTATTAATTACTAGCTTCATGTTTATCTTACTTCACCATGTTTTTTCCAAATTTGTCAGATGAACTACTTTGAACAACTGTGCATCAACTACACCAACGAGAAACTCCAGCAGCTTTTCAATCACACCATGTTTATCCTCGAACAAGAAGAATACCAGAGAGAAGGTATCGAATGGACTTTCATCGACTTTGGTCTCGACCTTCAACCCACAATTGATCTCATTGAAAAAGTAAGTGGAAGAAGTTGTCAGGGTTGAAACTGGTTTTAAAAAAGCTGGTATGATAAAACACATTGATTACTTGATTTTTTCACAGCCGATGGGAATTCTGGCCCTTGTAGACGAAGAGTGCTGGTTTCCCAAAGCTACAGATAAAAGTCTGGTGGAGAAACTTCTGGTCCAACACAACGCCCATCCAAAGTTTCAAAAGCCAGACTTCCGTGACAAGGCCAACTTCAGTGTCATCCACTACGCAGGAAAGGTAGGTGACATCTATATACATGGTATTTGTCAGTGTTTATTCATATGATTACTCATGTTGAATTTAAATATTACTAAGTTCAATTTCAGTAGAAAGTATTGAACTTTTAAAGGGTCATTGTTCTTCAATAAAATGTTTGCGCTATTTATGTGGAGTTTTGAAGATCTAATGCAATTAATTAGTTCTTTTTATCTCTTTGATGTTCAACAGAAGCGCTGAACAATTAGATCGGTTGTATGCATGCAGAATGATTATTAGTAATGTTGAAACGACGCAATTTTATCTTCGATGAAATATATTTCAGCGTTAGATATCACCGTTACCGACATGGTCATCATCACCACCACCACAATCAAAACCATCATCATCACTACCACCACCACAAATACAATCTCCCAAATTGTCTTTATTAATCCAGGTTGATTACAACTGCGACCAATGGCTATTGAAAAACATGGACCCCTTGAACGATAACGTTGTAACTTTGATGCAAGAATCTGCCAACGATTTCCTCAAAGCCATCTGGAAGGATGGTAAGTTGAGTTTCAGTTTTATTTCTCGCTAATAACAACATGAAAGTCATCCTTGATGTTTCTATAATGTCCACCAGCTGAAATCGTGGGCCTGGGGGCTACGGTAGCCAGCGAGGCCTCAGCTTTTGGAGGCGGAGGAAAAACGCGTAAAGGAATGTTCAGGACTGTGGGGCAGCTGTACAAGGAGCAACTGACGAAACTAATGCAGACGCTCAACAACACGAGTCCCAACTTTGTTCGCTGCATCATACCGAACCACGAGAAGAAGGTGGTGATGATGATGATGATGATGATGATGATGATGATGATGATGATGATGATGATGGTGATGGTGATGGTGATGGTGATTGATGATGATGATGGTGATGGTGATGGTGATTGATGATGATGATGGTGATGGTGATTGATGATGATGATGATGATGATGATGATGATGATGGTGATGGTGACCGTGACGCTGACGGTGACGGTGATGATGACGGTGACGATGACGATGACGATGATGATAATGATATGCGACTGATGGCAATTTTGGAAACGTGATGAGAGAAATAAATGAAGTTAAACAGAATGACTTTAAAAGATATAATTTATCACATTTCCAGTTTCACTTTCTTTTTAATTTCAAGGCGGGGAAGATAGATTCGAATCTTGTGTTGGAGCAGCTGAGATGCAACGGAGTTCTTGAGGGTATCAGAATTTGCAGGCAGGGCTTTCCAAACAGAGTCGTTTTCCAGGAGTTCAAACAGCGATATGAACTTTTGACCCCCAATATAATACCGAAGGGGTTTATGGATGGAAAGAAGGCATGCGAAAAAATTGTGAGTTCACCTTCTTCATCGTAGAAATGTTAGCGCTTGTGTGTGTATGTGTGTGTGTGCTTTTGTGTGGTTGTGGTACTGTAATATTGATGTTTATTAATGACGAGAATGGGAGTTGAGCAGCTGGTGGTTGGAATGAAAACGCCAGCAGTGGTGGTCGTAGAAATATGACGGTGAACAAAATTTACGTAGATTAAAGCTCTGGATCTGGACAGCAATCTGTACCGTATCGGTCAATCAAAGGTCTTCTTCAGGGCAGGTGTGCTCGCTCACCTGGAAGAGGAACGAGATCACAAGCTGACTGAGGTCATGGTTCAATTCCAGGCTTATGCCAGAGGTTTCATTGCCAGAAGGTGAGTCATTCGTTTATTTATTAATTTATTTGTTCACAGTTTTCATTTTCTCTGTTAGATTTTTATTTATATCTTTTAAAGATGTTCTTAACGTTTACTGCAGAAACTTCCACAAGAGATGTCAACATTTGAACGCCATCAAGATCATTCAGAGGAATTGCTCGTCCTACTTGAAACTCAGAAACTGGACGTGGTGGAGACTTTTCACGAAGGTTCGTTCTCGTGCCTTCCTTTTTGGTATTTCTTGTATATTTACAAATATTTGTATCTCTTGTATATTTACAAATATTTGTATCTCTTGTATATTTACAAATATTTGTATCTCTTGTATATTTACAAATATTTGTATCTCTTGTATATTTACAAATATTTGTATCTCTTGTATATTTACAAATATTTGTATCTCTTGTATATTTACAAATATTTGTATCTCTTGTATATTTACAAATATTTGTATCTCTTGTATATTTACAAATATTGGTATTGTTTGTATATCTACAAATATTGGTATGCCTTGTATATTTACAAATATTGGCATGAATTGTATATTTACAAATATTGGTATGGATTGTATATTTACAAACATTGGTATTGCTTGTATATTTACAAATTTTGGTATTGCTTGTATATTTACAAATATTGGTATTGCTTGTATATTAACATATATTGGTGTGGATTGTATATTCACAAATATTGGTATGGATTGTATATTTGCAAATATTTGTATTGCTGGCATATTCACAAATATTGGTTTGGATTGTATGTTTACAAATATTGATATTGCTTGTATAATTATATTCACAAATATTGCTCTTTCTGTTTCAGTTTTTGAGATTTTGTGGCATGAAATTAGTACTGGTATTAATTATTAGTAATTAATCACTAGTAATTTATTATTGTTACAGCATTTAATATTAAACAATAACAAATTCATTATCACTTGTTAATTTTTTATTTTAAATAATTTATCACTTCAAAATGTATTCTTTTAAAAACATTTCCAACTAAATTTTTAAAGGTTAAGCCCTTACTGGAGGTCACGAACAACGAAGAAAAGGTCAACGCCATGACGGTGGAGGTCAAGGTAATCACAGAAAAGTTTGATAAACTGAAGGTTGATCACGGTGACCTGGAAAAGAAACACCAGCAGTTGTACGAGGAGAAAGTTCAGTTAGTCGAAGCTTTGAGGGTCGAGTCGGAACTGTGTGGAGAAGCCGAAGAGGTGAGTAAAAATAGGGGGTTTATTAAATACTAAAAAAGGGTGAAAATAGGGGGTTGGTAAAATATCAGAAAAGGGTGAAATTAGGGGTTTATAAAATAATTAAAATACCAAAGAAAGGTGGAAATAAGGGTTGCTAAAATACCAAAGAAGGGTGAAAATAGGGGTTGATAAAATATTGAGGAAGAGTAAAAATAGGAGTTGATGAAATACCAAAGAAGGGTGAAACAAGAAAAAATAAAAATAGGAAAAACAAGCTGTCATCAAATGAAATGAAAATGCGATTTAATTCGTTATGTTTTTTAATTATAAGACCTGGTTTAGATTCAACTTTCAGAGAATAATTTCCTATAGGTTACAATTTAGTGATATTATCAAATAATTTAGCGGTTTTTGGTTTAACATTAAAATTCATTAAACAATAATTTTCATGCTAAACTGTGTTAAAAACATTGTCAGTGTTGTCATTTATTTACTGATCAATGGATTTATTAACTGACTGTTTGACTAAATAATAATTGATTCCTCTTTCTTGTCGTAGGCGAGAGAGCGCATGGCGGCACGCAAGCAGGAGTTGGAGACGATGTTACATGAGATGGAGCAGAGATTGGAAGAAGAAGATGAGAGGTTGAATGTCGTCGTAGCTGAGAAGAAGAAACTACAAGTCACTGTTCAGGATTTGGAGGATCAGTTAGTAGTTATGATAATGAGGACGACGATGTGATAGTGGTGGTAGTGGTAGTGGTGTGGTGATGTTAGTAGTAGTAGCAGTAGTGGTGGTAGTAGTAGTGGTGGTAGCAGTAGTGTGGTGATAATGGTGAGTTGGTTTCATTGGAGATGAGGTAAGTTGTGAGGATACTATTTGTGGGCGTTGATGATGATGTTTAGAATGTCAGGTATGATGGAAATATTCATAAGATAGTTTTAACGATATTATTATTTACTATTTCAATATTTATTTACAATTTAAAATTAATTTTTATTATTTTTGTGTAGATTAGAGCAGGAAGAGCAGTCCAGGCAGAAACTGCAACTGGAGAAAGTTTCACACGAGACGAGAATTAAAAATCTCGAAGAAGCCGTCGCCTCCCACGAAGATACGAACGGAAAAGTGATTGATGATGATGATGATGATGATGGCGGTGGTGATGATGATGATGGTGGTGGATGGTGGATGGTGGTTATGATGGTAGTGGTGGTGATGATGATGATGATGGTAGTGGTGATGATCATGATGGTGGTAGTGGTGGTGGTGGTCATGGTGATGATGATGATTATGCTAGTGCTGATGATGATTATGGTGGCTGCATGGCATGGTAATGGAAATAAGCAATCGTCAGACTTACATATTTTTGTTGTTGTTGCTTAATTTCTCCAGTTGACGAAAGAGAAGAAATCATTAGAGGAAAGATTGAACGAAGTTTTGTCACAGCTTGGATCTGAAGAAGAAAGGACGAAACAGCTGACCAAGATGAAGTCCAAGTACGAGACCATCATTGCTGATCTTGAACAGCAGCTGAAAAAAGAACAAGAAGTAAGTTCAGGATGATTTGCTTCTTTGTGATTTGATTAGTCATTATTTTTGTGGGTTTGATTTGATTGTTTGCCGGGATTAAGTCGATTAATTAAAGATATCTAATTTGTAATAAATTTTAGTAGATTATCTTTTTTTGCATTTTTTTCAGTTAAGGCAAGAGTTGGAAAAAATAAAACGGAAACTGGAGGCCGAATTAGCTGACCTATCAGATCAATTGCAAGAGAAAGTCAGACAGATGGAAGATCTTCAAGTACAATTCAATAAAAGAGAAGTTGATCTTCAGAAGGCTTTGAACAGGTTGATTGTTGAGCGAGTGAATAATATTGTTATATCTTTTAATAATATGGGTATTAATATTGTTATCATATAGAATAATATTGTTATATCTTTTAATAATAAGGGTGTTAATATTGTTATCATCATATAGAATAATATTGTTATATCTTTTAATAATATGGATGTTAATATTGTTATCATCATCATCGTAACTTAAGGATCGAAGAAGAAGTTTCAGCCAAAATGGCAGTGGCGAGGCAGGTGAAGACGTTGGAGGACCGCATACTCGATCTCGACGATGATCTCAAGACAGAGAAGGAGGCCAGGGGGAAAGCTGAAAAGCAAAAGAGGGATCTTGGAGAAGTAGATATATTTGTGGTTTTTAGTTAGGTCTGAATCTATTAATGGAGTTTTTTGAATAACTACCTCGTTATTATTTCAACTACAATCATTTGAACATCATCATCATTCACAACCACCTCCACCACATCATCATCGTTCACAACCACCTCCACCACACCATCATTCACAACCACCTCCACCACATCATCATCATTCACAACCACCTCCACCACACCATCATCATTGGCATCATCGATCAATCAGGAACTGGAAGCACTCAAGACTGAACTTGAAGACTCTCTGGACACAACGGCAGCAGTGCAGGACATGCGTCAAAAGAGAGAGCAGGAAGTAATGTCACTGAAGAAGACCATCGAAGATGAAGTTAAGAACCACGAAGTTTCCATCGCTGAACTCAAACAGAAATATTCAACACAGATTGAACTCGTCACAAATGAGTTGGACATCACCAAGAAGGTTCTCAAATTATTTATTTATTTATTCAATTATTATTCTGCTTATTTATTTCGTGTTATTGTTAGTTTTTAGCAGAAATATAAATTGTTTTATAATTAATTGATTATTATTTTTATCGTTATTATCAATTGTTGTTAATAAACAAAAAAACGTTTTTATAAAAATTCTTATATTATATGTGAACGCAATTATTAATGTTGAAACAGATTTTTTTTTATTTATCTTTCATACAATTGTTATGTTAGACATTAAATTTACACGTGAATCGTTTATCTTGTCAGGCCAAGACGAGCCTGGAGAAAGCAAGATCTTCATTGGAGGGCGAGAAAAACGAGCTGGCCAATGAACTGAAGCAGATGTCTGCTGTTAAACTGGAACTGGAAAAGAAGAAAAAACAGCTGGAGCAGCAGGTCAACGAATTGACCTTCAAGTTCGACGAACTCGACAAAGTCAAATCGGCACTGCTCAACGACTCGAACAAACTGCAGGTTGACAACATAATAACCTTATATAGCAGTTGTCGTGTCATCTTTTTTCATCGTGGCAATTATTCAGCAGGAGTAACATAACTGTTAATGTTATGAAAAGTATTATTATTTTTTGTTATTAGAACTCTTTCATATTTTGTATTCTCTTTCGCAATAATAACTTGTGTTGTATTTATCGTCATCATCATCATCGTCATCATCACCACCATCTCTACCACCACCACCATCATCATCATCACTGAACCGATTTACTTCCAGGCAGAATTGGAGTCTTCCCATCAGCAGCTGCAGCAGACAAACGTCAAAGCCAACTCAATGGCAAAGTCCACCACACTTCTCGAACAGCAGCTGGCTGAACTTCAAGAGGCCCTGCAAGAAGAAACCAAACAAAAGTTAGCTGCCCTTTCGAAGGCCAGACAAGCAGAAGAGCTGATTAGCGGAATGAAGGAAGACATGGAGGAAGAGGAAGAGGCGAAGAAAGCTCTCGAAGTTAAAGTAGTAACTCTGAGTGCACAGGCGGGTGAATTATGAGTTTTCAGTTAATCATACATTTGTATGAGATTTGATAAGATTGAGAACTCAATCAGGATAATGGTAGATCTAAATATCAACGTTAACAGCTTGACAGAAAAATAATTGTCAATCAAACATTAGCAATAAATTAAATTATAATAAATATTTTAATATAAGCATAACAATTCATAATAAATTAAATTCAAGTGAACAATAAAAATGTGTCAATCCACGAAAAATCTTCAACTTCCAGATCGTTGAAATAAAAAAGAAATTGGAACAAGAAGCTGCATTGGCAGAACAAAACGAAGAATCGAGAAAGAAATTGCTGAGAGATAATGATGGATTGCAAGAGAAGGTGGATCAGCTGCAAGAAGAGGTGGAGAAAGTCAATAAGGCCAAGAAGAAGTTCCAGACGGAGGTGATGATGATGATGATGATGATGATGATGATGATGATGATGGTGGTGGTGGTGGTGGTGGTGGTGGTGGTTGTGGTGGTGGTGGTGGTGACGGTGATGGTGATGATGATGATGATGATGATGATGATGATGATGATGATGATGATGATGATGATGATGATAATAACGACGATGAATGGGGGCGTTTTTAGTATTGGGGTGGTGATAATGATGATGATGAAGTACCTTTAAGGTTGAGGACTTGGCAGTAGCTTTGGAGAACGAAAAAGCCAAGTTTGTTTCCATGGATAAAAAGCAGAAGAAATTCGACCAGTGCTTGGCAGAAGAAAGAGCCATATCAGAGAAGTAAATTTATTTTGCTAAACATGTCCAGAAATGGTTTTTTTTCATAAATGAATAAATGCTACTTTCCCGATCCAAGCCCGAACTATTTTAAGTTTAAATCAACAGATTGGCTTTGGAGAGAGATTCGATGGAGCGCGAGAATCGTGACAAGGAGACGAAGATTTTGAACCTCACGAGGCAACACGACGAGATTAATTCCAAACTTGTCGATTCTGAGCGACTTCGAAACCAACTTCAGAGAGAACTGGAAGATTTCTCGTCCTCTAAAGATGACGTTGGCAGAAATGTTGGTTTGAAAGTGTTTTTTGTTTTTATTGTTGGATCAATTGGTTGATTTGTTAATGATTTTTTATTAATTAAATAGTTTGTTGGTTTTATTAAATTATGTTAATGCTATCTGATCGTCATTAACTTGCGTATGAATCGCTTATGTAGATCTTGGATCTTGAGAAGCAGAAGAGACTTTTGGAGCAGCAACTGGAATCGCAGAGGTCACATCTCGAAGAACTTGAGGATGAACTTCAAATACTCGAAGACACGAAACTCAGACAAGAAGTTAACATGCAAGCCATGAAGGCACAGTTTGAAAGGGACCTGTTGGCAAAAGAGGAACAGATTGAAGAAGGCAAGAAAGCCATCCTCAGACAAGTGAGTACTTCAGGGTTTGATCGTGGGGTTCAATATCAAACATTTAGAAGTGACGATAGTAATAAAACACATGGGGCTATTTTATGCACATTTACTGGCTCACCATTACTGGGACTTTCCAGACTGTGTACAGATTTATATATAATTTATGTTCAGCTTGTTTTCATGTTTTTCTTTTAAGTGTTTGGAATTTTTAATAATTTCCACAAATGTATTAAACATAATTATTGGATGAGTATTTTGTCATTGCTGTCATGGTTGATTGACTTAATAAGTGAATTTGTGTGTAAAGGTCAGAGAGTTGGAGTCAGAATTAGAAGAGGAGAGGAAGCAGAGAAACAACGCTGTCAGTGCCCGTAAAAAACTTGAAGGTGACCTGAAAGCCATGGATCAACAATTCAACGATGCCAATATGATCAAAGACGATGCTCTTAAACAAGTCAAGAAACTACAGGTTGGGAGATGATGGCAGTTAATGTTGGCAATGGTGACAGTTGCGGTGGTTATAATAATGATGATGACGATGATGATGGTTACGACAATCACGGTGATGGCGGTGGATGTGATGAATTTGGTAGTCTAATAGTTTTCTACCGGCTTTTAAAGCACTACAATATAGTCAATAACTTTATTGCTCATTGAATTTCTACTTTTCTGTTTGAACTCTGTTTAGATGGATAAAAACTTGACTCGTTTTGAGCAGTGAAATTACCATTTATGCAACTGACAATTGAACTTGGTACCTCAGCGTAACAAGCTGAGCCATATATCATTTGGCCAATTTGCTGATTTAGTAGCAATAGTAGTTCTGGGTATATTAATAGCTAATGTTGATGTTAGAAATGACAACAACTAAAATATTAATTTTATTGTGGCGCCGCTCAGGCACAGATGAAGGACTTCCAGCACGAGATAGACGTCTTGATCCAAGCCAAGGACGACCTTTCGAATGCCGTCAAAGAAAAAGAGAAAAAGATCAAAAGCCTCGAAGCAGATGCACACCAGCACCAAGAAGACTTGATGGCTTCTGAGAAAAGCAGGAAAACTTTGCAGGCTGAGAAGGATGAACTTGCTGAAGAGGCACAGGCTGCCATATCTGCTAGGTGAGACATGAGAGTTTGTTCAGATACCTTACACCGTTAGTATCGATAGTAATATTTCTACATAGTTGGTAACGCCGATTGTAACCAAAACAATTTATTAACAATCATCTATTTTTTTGTAAATTTTTTTTTTTTTTTTTTTTTAGAAATGCACTTTTGGATGAAAAGAAACGACTTGAGATGAAAATAACCCAGATGGAAGAAGAACTTGAAGAAGAACAACAAATCAATCAAAGTGCTGAAGAAAAAATTAGGAAAGCTCTTGTTCAGGTCCTCATTTTATATTGGTCCATGCATTTTTATTAACCACATATTTTATATTGGTCCATGTATTTTCACCAACCAGCCATTTTATATTGGTCCATGCATTTTCACTAACAAACCATTTTATATTGGTCTATGCATTTTCTCTAACCAGCCATTATATATTATATTGGTCCATGCTTTTTCACTAACCAACTATTCTATATTGGTCCATGCATTTTCATTAACAAACCTTTTTATATTGGGCCATGCATTTTCACTAACCAGCCATTTTATATTGGTCTATGCAATCTCTTCAACCAGCCATTTTATATTGGTCTATGCAATCTCTTCAACCAGTCATTTTATATTGGCCTATGCAATCTCTTCAACCAGCCATTCAGAATGAATAATAATTGAATTGGTTATTTTACAAGTTTTTTAAAATAAAAGTTGATGTTTTCATTTAATTTAATAAATTTCTTAAAAAAACGTAAACTTTAAAAACAAATTCCATCTGAAATCACGATAATTTTTATTCAGAACATTAAAAAAAAAATCTTATCTCGAAAAATTACAATTACAAATGTGATAAATTTTATACTTTCAATAGGTGGATCAAGTAACTGTAGAGCTCAACACGGAGCGCGCCAATTTCCAGAAAGCTGAGTCAGAGCGTTCTCAATTAGATAGACAGAACAAAGAGTTGAAGAACAAAATGGTGGAATCGGAGCAGTCAGCGAAAATGAAGATGAAGACGATAACTCAGACGCTCGAGAGCAAAATAGCTGGATTGGAAGAACAAATTGAGGCCGAATCCAGGTTTTAAATATTTACAAGATAAAAGAAAATTATTTTGAAATTCATTTTTGATTGTTTTTTTCTAGCGAATGTAATTTATTATCATTAATAAGCAATCCTTTGCGCACCCACGGGGGCGTTTCTGGGGTTTAAACCCCTCCCCCGAAATTACTCTCGAAAATTTTTTAATGCATAAAAACGTAATACTCAGCTTGGTTAAGTGTATGTCTGGCCAGGGGCTCACCCAAAAAAGGCGGTTTCTGGGATGAGAACTCTACCTCCTAAATATTATTCCAGAAATAATATTGGGGGAAATGGATGAAACGTATTACTCGGCTTGATTTACTGTAAATTAAAAAATAAAGGTTATTGTAAAAATATTTATGTTTGTTTACCATCAAAAAGAAAACTTTTAGTTAAACCCCAACCCCCTCTCAAAAAAAATATTCCATAAAAATTGTGCTGCATGAAAATATATAAATTAACTGGTTTAATTTATGATAAAATCACAGAAAGATTGATGTAAAATAATCTCATAAAATACCCATTATTATATGTTTTAATATTCTAGTACATCCCTACTTCCCTACTATTGTTTTCATGAAAAATATTTAGGGGTTTTCATATAAATATTAGGCAAAAAAATTGTTTTTGGAAGTTTTTCATCGGAGTAGTGATTACGTGCTTCAACTCTTTTGTATTTGTAAAGATATTTCACAACAATTATGGACTATATTTTGGATCAAATAGCAGATATATTATCAAATTAAAATAACTTACTTGTTTAACCCTACACAATAATTGTTGACATTTTAAAAAATCTAGATTTTTTTTTAATTTAAACTAAAATTATTCTGCTCTTTGGAATCAATTTTGATTTTATTGTATTAAAAACCTTTGTTGTTTAAATAGGTTTAAGAAGTATAAAAAAATTAAAGCTGAAAAAAATCCATACCCTAGAAAAAAATTCCAAACGCTCCAAAAAAAGTTTTTTTTTTACAAAATCCTCTCCTAAAAGAATCCTGGGTGAGCCACTGTGAACAGTTATTAACTGTAAGTCATATTTGATTTAAAAATCAATATTATGTTAACTTGGTGTTTTAGAGACAAGCAGAATTCTACAAAAAATTTGAGAAAGTCTGAAAAGAGAGTGAAAGAGCTGATGCTTCAAGTGGAAGAAGAAAGAAGAAACTCTGATCAGTTTAGAGATCAGGTGATTTAAATATAAACATTGATTTATTATTCATTACTTTAACCTCATCGGTAGGAAACCCGAATATATTTAAATGATGAACAATTGTTTATTTTGAACATCCAATCAGGTCGATAAAGGCAATGCTAGACTGAAAGCTCTCAAAAGACAATTGGAAGAGTCGGAAGAGGAGAACCAGCGACTGTCCAATCAGAAGAGAAAACTGGCACGTGACCTCGAAGAGCAGAACGAATCAGCAGAGACCACGCAGCGTGAACTGGAGCAGCTTAAAAGTAAAATGAGATTCGGAGGTGGAATCGGTGCTTCCGGCGCAGAGAAATCCAGGTATGTTATTAGAAGTAGTGTAGTTGGTGTTGATTTGTAACTATATTGTTACTAAAGCAAGTATTCTGTTAAAGAATTTTGAGGCCTGTATTGTTGTTATCATGTTAGAGATAGAAGGGGGGCAAAAGTAATAAAAATAGGGGTTATTTGTTATTTTATTGCTGATCAAGTTTCACTAAACCTTGGCTTCAATACAAAAAACATTCCAGTTGCATTTATAGAACTTCAGTGGCTAACCACAAATTGATCCTCCAACAGGGCCGGCCGAATTGGAAAAAACAAAGTTTCTGGAAGCGATTCGGAGTCTGAGAACAAGAACTGAATTTCGCTCAAACGACCTCGTTTAATTAGGATTTGTCGGCCATAAAAGAAGTCTCAACTCCTTAGATTCCTAATTATCGATTTTTTTTATTTATTTCCGTAAGTACACGTGACACAGGCGACACAGGTATGTGACGCACCTTGGGACATGTGTGTACCACGTGACATTTTGTGTATTTATTCTTTAACTTGATGATTGGTGCCTTCTTTTTTTTGTTTGTTCACGTCTTACTTACTCATCGTGTTTATGTTTGTCAGTCATTATTATTATTAATATTAATATTAATATTCATATTAATATTAATATTAATATTAATATTAATATTAATATTAATATTAATATTATTATTACTATTATTATTATTATTATTATTATTATTATTATTATTATTATTATTATTATTATTATTATTATTATTATTATTATTATTATTATTATTATTATTATTATTATTATTATTATTATTATTATTATTATTATTATTATTATTATTATTATTATTATTATTATTATTATTATTATTATTATTATTATTATTATTATTATTATTATTATTATTATTATTATTATTATTATTATTATTATTATTATTATTATTATTATTATTATTATTATTATTATTATTATTATTATTATTATTATTATTATTATTATTATTATTATTATTATTATTATTATTATTATTATTATTATTATTATTATTATTATTATTATTATTATTATTATTATTATTATTATTATTATTATTATTATTATTATTATTATTATTATTATTATTATTATTATTATTATTATTATTATTATTATTATTATTATTATTATTATTATTATTATTATTATTATTATTAAATTAGAACTGGCTTTATTTGAATGTCTTCATAGTTCCCATAAAGTTGTTACATTATAAAAAAGAACACCTTTCGTTTTCTGCTACACGTTGGCCATTTCATTTTACATCTTCTAGCAGTGTTTCTGATTGTATCTTTCGTTGTGGAACTTATATGAAGCTTTTCCTATTTTCAATTAAAACAATTTATGTTTCTCGTCCAAAAGATTGATTATACTCAAAGCTTAAAGTTGATATAAGCAGATCCACCAATGCTTTATAATGGTTATAGTACATAATTGTTTGCAATGTTTAAGAATGCAGAAGTTATTTGTTCAACTATAAGTTATAAATTAGTCTCAACCAAGTATTTTCTTTAATCAGTAAAACTTAATCAGAACTGCTGCAACTTTGCACAACACAAATTGGTAGCAGTATAAGGCAAACGATTAAGACAACACAAACGTGGGTAAACTAGCAAAGGAAGTAATTGCTGTTATATTCCAATTAGGTTTTTATGTTTTTAAAGTCTTACATATTTTTTGTTCTCATCTTTTCTTACCTAATGACCTAATGATGAAAATTCTTGCATTCGCCTCATAAAAGTAAATACGTTTTAATACAATAAAGGTAATAGTGGTATGTGAAACTTTAGGAAAAAATGAGTTTATTGAGAAATAAAAAAAATTGTATTTGTGAAGGTCTTGTCAAAACATTTTAATGAAACAATATCTTACAGATTTCAAGTTAATAACAGAAGAGAAGATACCATTTACAATTTAGACAAGTTTTCTAAGAGTTTTAAAAAAAAACTTACGAAATTAAAAGTTTAATACAATCTGGATGTAATTTATCTTTGATGTGATTGTAAACATAATTTATCTTTGATGTGAGCATAATTTTAAGACAACACTCAAGCTACTTCTTTCAGTATTCAAAAATCGATAAAATTGCTTTTTTTAGGCACAATTAACTTTCTAAATTTTTTTTCAGACTCAACTGAATTCATATGCTTGTTTAATTATGTATTCTGATTTAGAAGAAAAGAATAACTTTATTTATTTAAAAATTTGATTATCGATTGAGCATTAAGTCTGCTCTATTTTTAGCAAACCAACAAGCCTGACTCATCTAGCCAATCCCAGCGACTGAATTACTGCCGCGTGAATATAAATAAGCACATCATTGTCATCATTATTTGTTTGTTGACAAGAAGCTAGGGATGGATTTATTCGGACAAGAATAAAATCCAGAAAAGACATACAGTAATTTGCTAAAACAGAAGAAGCGGATAGTTCTGATTAAGGACATTAAAACAATATTTGATTTGTATATAATTGGTTTTAATTAAAAGTTTTAACAGTTTTAATGAATTTATAACATTTCAAATGTAAGAATTTCAGAAATTATAGAAATATCGTTATTTAAAAAATCTGTCTGTAAATGAAATATTGTGTTTTTTTCAAAATTCAAACCAGGTGCACCACCTGAAGATTTTAAATTAGAAAGCTGAAATTTTCTCACAACACTGTTTAGACTATGGGTCATCGATTGGTGATACAGGAATATAAAAATTTGAAAAAAATTCTTTTACTCCACCCTAGTATACAGTGTTTGTAAATACGCGGTAGCGCGAGAGCAAGCGGGAAGGGAAACTGGAGCGAGAAAGAGAGAGAGAGAGAGAGAAAGAGAAAAGAGAGAGAGAGAAAAAGAAAGCAAGAGAGAAAAACGATAGAAAGACTTCTAAAACCCTCGGGCAACGCTGGGCAGCCCCGCTTGTATTTTGATAAATCCGTTACAGTTACTTTAAACAAATTATTTGTTATTGTTACTTTGTTACTACTTCAAAAAATGAACCGTTACTGTTAATTCTTACTGAAAAAAATAATTCCGTTACTTGTAATCTGTTACAAAGTTTTTTTTAATACCAAATATTTTAGAAAAGAATTTAAAATAAAATATATGTAATTTTAAAAAAACTTTCGTCCAAAATACGAATACAATTCAGTCGACAGTCAAAATGCCAAATGAGATGTGAAAATTAAAAATTTTATTTAATGTAAAGTTTAAATCTAAGATATAAATATAGAAATAAAATAAACACAATGCTTTCTTACAAATTCATTGTTTGCCTATAAAAGCAGCTGTTGCTTAAAAGTTTCCTCAGTCATACATGCTCTTTTTTACAACGTTTTTTACAACATTTTTATTAGATCCCAAAGTTGTTGGTTTGTCCGCGAGTTGTTGGTTTGTCCACGAGTTGTTGGTTTGTCCATGGACTCCTAGATAGATAGCACCTGGACTATTAGCGAGATCTTGGACCATCCCTACTAAGGCCATGATATTAAGCATATAGCTGTTATAATTATACAAGACCCAGGATGGCTTTAGCGACTAGGGAAATTGAATGAACAAAATATAACTCTTATTTATTTTAGAATTATATTCACTTTAGTAAAAATCAACAACCAAAAAATATCAATTAATTATTTATTACAGAATTCTCTTCACTTCAGTAACAATCAATAACCAAAATATATCAATTACACAATCAAAAAATCGATGAACAAGCAATTCTTTGAGTTTATGACCATTCGTACTAAGTTGTCCTCAACAAGAAGCTGGCCATCACGTCACACGGTCTAAGATTTTCTTAACGTTTAGTGAGCTTGAAATGATCAACAAAATATAATTATTATTTATTTCTGAATTTTCACTTATATAAAAATCAATAACCAAAAAATATCAACTACCTTTACTTGTCAGCTTGCAAATTTTTCTTTTTATAACAGACTGAGTTGTTTGTGAGTTTGCTTTTGTGGTCATGTCTTTGACCAGATTTTTGGCCAGACAACTGAAAAATCGGTGAACTAGCAATTCCTTGAGATCATGATCATTCGTACAGAAGTTATCCTCAACAAGAAGCTGGCCATCACATGTCACACGGTCCATGATTTTCACGAATAAAGAGCGAAGACTGACTGAACTTAAGAATTTAACATTCAAATCTTTTGATATCTTTATTTTTTCATAGACTCTCCAACAGTTTACAGCCGTCATAAAAGTAAATTCACTTGGTCGAACCAAACCTCGACGATTAATATTATCCATGAATGTTGCAGCAGAGTAGTCCAAAGCTTCATCGATTGCTAATGGTTCCAACACCTCCAGATTAATAAGGATTTTTTGCAGTTGTCACATTTAGTTGATTTGATTGCAGATCGGGCAATAGCTCCAGCAACATAAAATATAATGTTGCAGCAGAGTAGTCCAAAGCTTCATCGATTGCTAATGGTTCCAACACCTCCAGATTAATAAGAATTTTTTTGCAGTTGTCACATTTAGTTGATTTGATTGCAGATCGGGCAATAGCTCCAGCAACATAAAATATAATGTTAGCATCATTTGATGATGGCCATTGCTGTTGAAGAAGTTTTTCAGAAATAAAGTCAGCAGTGATGTCATCAGCTGACTGTGTACCAGATTCAAATTTTATTGCATCGTCTACTTCATGGAGAGAAAAACCTGAAAATTTCAATAGTGACACAGTTCTAATTTTCCTTCCGCTCTCAATCACTTGCCTCATGGATATGTAGTAGTTGGCTCCAGAGAGTTGTCGTAACCAGCCAAAGCGTGACTCGATTGCATCCGATTGCAAATGTCCGAGCAGAACATACTTGAATTCAAGTCGGTCCAAAAGATAAGCGGAACATTCTTTTAGAGCCACGCATGTCTGCCTCAATGCAAGGAATGTTTCTCGTGTCAATCTTTTTTTACTTTTCCCAGGATTGAAGGAAATTTGCAAACTCAACAAGAAAATCCAGTTTCCAGGCCTGCTAAGACCGAATAGGATCCATCGTTATGTCCCGCTTGTGCTTTCCTTTCATTTGCGACTTGACATTCATAACATTCCAAAGTTTGATAACAAGTGTTATAAACCTTGCTGTTTCATTCCATGCAGTTTTGCCTTCATGAGATGCATAGAAATTTAAGGCATCACGAGTCGATTAAACCTTGAACTTCTCCACCAGCATATTCAATTCGCTTGGCAATATATATTTCATCGATCATCAGCAGCACTGTTCTTTCATATTCATTTAGTTTCGATACTCGCATTTTCAGATACGCTGAGGTGTCTAATCCAGTATTAGTGTTTAGTCGCTTGGTGACCTTCTTTAACGTACTTGTAGATGGGATGCTAAGAATATTTCCATCACGTAAAACTCCATATGCTGCAGAACTGGTAGAATAGATCATATATGCTGTAATGGTGAGTTGTGGTGAGTATGTTCGATGAAACCTGCCTCTTGTGAGAAGTTTAAGCTGTTCGATTGAAAAGCTAATCTTCCTATGTTCATCTTCTTCACTGTCTTCGAGAATATCCAGTGCATCTTCAAGTGATTTTATGGCCATGCCAATGTATAGCTTTAATGATCCTGATTGAGGATCATCACCCAACGATTTAATCCGAGCCATCATGTTGAGAAGTTGTGACATACACTGAATTGGACCGTTGCAGATATCTGCAAAGTGTGACAAAGGAACGGCTGTACTGTTTGTCAAATGCAGTGACAACCTTGTCCCTTCTGATTGAAATGCAGGATCTTATTGCAGGAATATCTACAAATCGAAAATCCATCCAGTATATGTACAGTACATTATCAACGATGTTTGTTATATATCCACTGGGCACTGCTGTCTCCGAAGTCAACCGCTTTGCTACACCTTCCAGTGTGAGATTTGATACGTCATCACTGGCAAGAATAAACTCCTCAAGTTCATCCATCCATCTACTTTCATTCTCGAGTCTTTGGGATGATGTTGCACAGGAAGTTTCACGAGGTACACCAGTGACTGAAGAAAGATATTTAGGTGCATTTGGGAAATTAGATGGCACAGCATCATCCTTCAAATATCTCTGAACTAATTTTTCACTACCTGACACAAGCACTTTCTTTCGCTTTCGAGCAATATTTTTGTCTTTTCTTTCTTCTACGAAATCAATCATTTTGAAATGTAATGAACATATTCTAGAATGTTTTGATGGAATAAAATCTTTGCGAGGGTTGGCTCTGATCCATCGGTCAAGGAGTTCCTTGTTGTTCAATGGAAAAGAATGAAATGTTATCTTTTCTCCATCTTCTCCTTCATTGGTGTTGCCTTTGTAACCACTTTTGCAACCAAAAGCAGAACATTTGTTAACTATTATATAAGCAAAACAAGCAGTCACACAATCGAAATAATAGAATCACGGGAGACGTATCGGCAATTGCTAGCGTTATTTACATAAATGGCTAATTGCGTAGTAAAACACTCGCAAACGGAAAAGATTAAAAGTAATTATTTAATTGAAATTTAAAATATTTATAATTATTTTTCAAAAACTAAGAAGAGTTCGATGAGCATGCATGCTGGAAAGAAGGAAAGAACGAATAATCATGAATATGAATGAACTTTCATAGTCACAGTTTTGGCAGAGTTAATAACTGAATTTAGCAAAAAATTAATTATTAACATATTATATAACTATTCAACTGTAGTTAGTCAAATTTTCACGAATTTAAGTAAATAAATCATTATCAGGACCCAGATTTGCGTTGCGTCATTAGCGCGCATTGCGGGTAGTTAGTTATGATTTGTATGCACATAACTTTTTTATTAGTTAGCGCCAGATTTTCAGAATTGGTATTTATATTTTATCAACATTATTCTATAATATATCCAAAAATCATAACTGTAAGTACATGCCGAGAAAAATTATTCATATTTAAAGCGCGAGTAAATTTCGCAAGTCCAAATTCTTATAAAATTTAACCCATCAAAAACGAAAAAGTAGAAAATAATTATTACATAATAAAAAATACATTTGTTAAAAAATAACGTTTTTTTTGCGCCCTAAAAAGTATAAAATAATATTCCTACAATTCATATACAACGGAAAACGTTGCGGGCAAATTATAGGCTACGGCTACAACATTAATAAAACAAATGGTTATAAAAAATAATGCGCCCGCAAGGTTTTTCGTTGTATATGAATTATAGGAATATTATTTTATACTTTTTAGGGCGCAAGAAAAATTTTGTTTTTTAAAAAATGTATTTTTTATTATGTAAAAATTACAGTTCTCTTTTTAACTTACCCCGTGTGTACCGTGTGTACCGTGTGTATCCTCAAGGCATATTAGCTCTATTTTGAATCCCTTTTTTCCAAATTTGGCACGCAAGTTCAGTTTTTATGACATGATCCATGATAAAACTTAGGTGATATTCGAATATATATAGATAGATAACGCCCAACTCTTATATTCCAAGCGAAAAGTTTAGTTCGAAAAATGTCAATTTGTACACTTAAATCTTATTTTTAACCTTTTAGTACATTAATTTACAAGCGTTGGTTTAAAAAAATATTATTTATATATTTTATTATATTAGATTCACTATCAAATGCCTTGCTTCGACAACCTTATATAATCAAGTTCCATTCCACTTCAAGCTTCAAAAATGACTCTGGGGAGCTTTTTTCTGTTGTGTCGTCAACTTAAAATAGGCAAAGGAATTTTGCATAAATGCCATTTTTTATACAAAAATAAAACACGTCTCTTTATTTAAATTTAAAATATTAGGAAGACTTTCGTGCCACGTTTACCTGATGTTTTAAAAGGTTATCTGATTTTTTCATATAAATGACTTGGCTCCTGGGCCTCTTTGGGCCCTCCCAAATGGGGGGTTTGGGAAGCCCTAAACACGGCCGTGCACTCACATCTCCCTGGTGCGTTGTTCCATCTGGTGACCTCTCGAAATCGGACATACGTGGTTTTACTTTCCGTATTCTCTGGTTTATTATGTTTTTCGCTTGACAATAGGGCTTCTATTATTTATTCTAGTTTAGTACTTATCGAATTTATCATCTTCAATAAATAACAAAACCATTCCAAAAAGAACCCGTATACGATTAGCAGTATCGTAACAATATATATATAGATCATAGCAGCTACGTAAAAAAACACAACTCCAAGTACGGTTTATTTTTTAATTATCATCAGCAACTGATATAAGACAGTCAGATTCCCATAAATAATCTGAATTTCTTCCATGCAGTCTCAATTTTTCCAAAACAAATAATAGGCATATGGAGCAGGGAGCTGTGGCTGTCTTCTCCTTCAACTACTGTATTGAAACAAACGAATTTTTAGAAAGTTAGTTTTTAATTCAGTTTGAACAAGTTGTAATTTCATTGAAACTCGTGTGGTGAGTTTTGGGTAACTATTCCACTTTTTGTAGTCCCTAGAGCAATTCTCAATCGTCTCCAAAATTCATGTCGCCTGAAGTTAAATTTTTATGACGTAATTAGAGCAATAACAAGATATTAAACAAAAATTTTTTAGGCCGCGAGTCATTATTATTACAATATTTTAATTAGCTACTTACAGCTCACTGCGGGCATTATTATGCTATTAGCTAGTCTCAACGTTTAATTCTTTTTTTGTAACACTCACAAACGCACACAGGCCCGTCGAAAGGATGAACGGGGCCCTTGTCAATTTTTTATGGTGAGCCTCTTAGTTGTATTATTATTATTATTATTATTATTATTATTATTATTATTATTATTATTATTATTATTATTATTATTATTATTATTATTATTATTATTATTATTATTATTATTATTATTATTATTATTATTATTATTATTATTATTATTATTATTATTATTATTATTATTATTATTATTATTATTATTATTATTATTATTATTATTATTATTAATATTTTATTATTATATGTTCTGGAAGCCGGTCATGCAATTTTTTCCAACTTGATCTATTTGCCGCTGACCACCAAGCACTAAAAGACAAATGTGATTTTGGTACCTGATGTTGCCGTCCAAATAAACGACAAAGAAAACAAAACAGAGCTTGTTTTGATTTGTTTCATGCCAGTTAATAACGTAGGCTTTCTTCACCGTTAGCTGCTTTACGAACTAAAACAGAAAGAGGAAATTTAATGTTTTTCTTTTTTTTTTGGAAATGTTTAGGTTTGTGGTGGGACTCCAGTGCAAACAAGCTCTTCTATTTTTTTCTCTGAAATATCAAATCAATAGAAGCCTAGTAGACTTAAGTCAAAAATTTTCACAAGCTTATTTTGATTATTGGAGCTATGAATAACTCCGGGTTTATTTTTTCACTATTTATGGCCTGCAATAATGGCTCGTCTTCGTTTGCTGCTTTACAATGTCTGACTTCAATTTCCAAAGGCTCCACTTGACATTCAAACAACAACTCAATGACGTTGGTGTTGCTGGTGTCAATAAATGAGGTACCCTGTCCGAGGGTTGTTGTGGAAGAACTTAGCGGAGCACCTGATGGTAGCGAAAAAAACTCTGTTAGCTTAGGCAACTAGGCGCTTTGTCTTTAGTTTCAGCTGCTTTTTTTCTTTTCGCAGCACCGCTTCGATAAAGCTTCATAATCTGCAATACATAATGAAATAAAAAAATGAGTCAAAGCGTCACTAACATTATATCAACTATTACTATGAAAACGATCAACCAGCGGATTAACCTACGTCTATGCTACAGAGAGTGCCCCCAAAACCTTCACTTTCGCTGTCAAGTCATTAATCCAAATGGCTGCAGACAGTGTGCGTCGAAAACGTTGAAACTTGCTTCTGCAACTAATTTTTTTGTCTACTAATTAGCCAGCTTAACAACATTAACTCTATGGTCAGATGTTAAAAAAATAGTTGTTACGTTACGAATATTTTCTAACTTCCCCCGCCACCCCCCAAAGCGAAGGCATGAGTAAATTAATCATTGCAAAATATTTTACCTGACCTTATTGATATTTTCAATTTCAAGTCGACAAACTGTCAATAAATTAGACGGAAAAATAACGTAACGTAACTGAATTCACTTCAAGTTGGGAAAACGCTCCTTTTAAATTATTTTCTCTTTTCTTAATTATTTTAATAAAAGTTCAAACCACGATAAATAAAAAAAACCATCATACTTTCCCAATAATGTTCACAAAACCCAGACAAGTAACAAAATCGCCCGAAGTTGTTTCAACAAAGATTTACTAAATGAAATTTTTTAATAATCGAAACTCTAAACGGACGCGAAGTGAAGAAATCGGTGATGTCGATGATTCTGAAGAGTTTTAAAGTTGTGAGAGAAAGAGAAAAAGAGAATAAACGCGAAGAAGATGAAAATTAATGATCTAATCTAAACTGGAAGAACGTCTGGATGAATAGTTCGAATCAATTTGTAGACGACAAAGTTAATGCGAAGATAATGCAAAACATTACAGTTTAATGGATTTTATCATGTTTAATATTTGCTTTTCACACTTTGGCACGAAAGGATATTAGTTGACAAATAACGGTTATATAAGGGGGTGAAATTTAAAATATTGCCCTGTACTTTTTTTTAAAGTGGCATTATTTTAGACTTATCAATAAAGGCACCGCAGCTGGCTTCTATTCCGACCTATGCTCAATTCCCATCTGTGGTGAGCCCTAAAACCAACGGGGGGCCCAGGGCTACAGCCCCGCCAGCCCCCCCCCCTTGACGGCCCTGAACGCACAGCGTAAGTTTGAACAGGATGCACGTGTTATATCAGGTTTGAAACATAGACTTTGAAAACTTAAAATTGAAAACAATAAAAATTGATATAACAAATTAGCTGTAAGAAACCAGGTTTTTACACGTCCCTCATGTCTGGATTTGCCGGCTTTTTTTATTGCAAAAAATTCTTTTAAAATGATATTTTTGAATTTATATATGTGAACATTATTAAAATGCATTGTCATGATTAGCGAGCCTATATTTCAAATTTCAGCTTGATTGAATGACAGGAAGTTTATTAATTTTCACTTTAAAAGTTTGCAAACATTCAAGCAAGCAAGACCGGCGGTCAAGTTAATGTAAGGGATTTAAAAAAGTTCGTTTATAAAAAGTTTTTCATAAAGCGTGATTCACTGAAAAGTATAAAAAAAACATTCAAATATTTATGAAAGGTTTAAAAAATTGATGCTTAACAAATTTGCTAGAATGCTTTGAAAATGTTTATCCATGAAAGTAGAGTGTGAGCTAGATGCCGACATTTTAAGAAAAGATCTTGTAAAAATCTACCAATGGTCCCTAGACTGGCGAAAAATGTTCTATTACTCAGTGCAGCACATGGGTAATAGAAATCAAGAGTTTCAGTATGAAATGAAAGAAATTGTGTTGAAGGCATTTGAAGAGGAAAGAGATTTGTGAGTATTGAGTAATAGTACACAAAAGCGGAAAACCATCAAGACAGTGTGCGGAAGCAGCAGAGCGAGCCAATAGGATTTTAGGATTGTTTAAAAGAACAATAATAAGTCGAAACCAGGAAATAATAATTAGGCTATACAAATGTTTAATAAGACCACGTCTAGAATATTGTGTACAAACATAGAGCCCTGTTTTAAAAAAAGACATCGTAGTGTTGAAGAAAACACAAAGGAGGGCTACAAAGCTGGTTAAAGCCAGTTATCTTATGAAGAAAGATTAAGAAAATGTGGCTTAACAAATTTAGAGAAAAAGGAGAAGTAGGGGTGACTTGATCGAAGCCTACAAGATAATAACAAGAAAGGAGGATTTAACACCAGCAATGTTTTCTGAACAACCGCCGATTAAATCACTAGAGGACTCAGATTTAGGCTTTTTAAAAAACAAGAAAAAACAATAAAAAGGCTTTTATAGTTCTAGAGTGATAAATATCTGGAATAACTTGGACAATTACACTGTAGCATCTAAGTCTATCACAGCTTTCAAGGTTGTCCAGGCATGGATACTGATTTGTATACAAATTTTTATCTATTATTTCTTATTTTTCTTATTTTTTAAATTTTTTACATTTCGAAGTAGTTGGCTAAAAGCGTGAAGTCTTCTAAACTCCTTTAATAAACGTTAGGTTATGTTACTTAAACTGCCATAAAACATGTCTTATTATCGGAGTGCCGAAAACTATATGCGCATATTTCTAAACCCTATTTTAATGTGCTCACCTGTATTCATCAAATTTGAACCATTCCAGGTAGGTGTAGTATTTGGTAAGCCACTCAAGACTTACAAATTTTTCTTCAACTGGTTCAAGAAAAACAGTCACAACCAGGTTTACACCCCTCAGCAGACTTTCCACCTTTGCCATCTCCAATTCCAGACAACACCACTGGCTCTTCAGGAAGTTTTTTGACACGACCAGAATGACCTTTCTGCAAATTTTCCGTAATTTAACAGTTAATTAAATTGTTTCATATCGTAAACATTACACTTTTTCCAACAAGTTCCCGGTAATCTGCTCAAGATAGAACGTTCAAGAAGCTAAAAACAGTTCTTATGTTGTGCGTAGCTTTTAATTGCTTTGACTAGTAATATGATATGCTAGAAGCAGTGCTGATTCAATTTTCCTACTATAAAAGCGCAATGATGTATGTCACCCGATTAGCATCTGCAGATCTGAAAAAACTCACGTTGATAGATTATGAGACGCTGAACAAGGTTTTTCTAAAATTATCCAATCAAAGAGAAGACCATTCCAAAACCTATTTTCAATGTTTATTTATTTGTATTTGGTTATCAGGGAGTGCTGAAGTACTTGAATAAACTGTCTCAAAAGCAACTGATAATGGTGAAGTGACATCTAAATAACGTTAACAAATTTAAGATAAAGAATGGCATTCCAGGTCTCCTAAAAAATACCAGACTTCCGCCCGGGTAAAAAACCATTTGCTCCGATCATGGTTAGACTAGTAACCAAAAAATAAAAAATATATCAACACTGACTAAAAATTTAACATTCATTAATTTTTTATAATTTTTTATCTATATATATATATATCTATATATATAAAAGAACATGTCCTGACTGACTGACTGACTGACTGACTGACTGACTGACTGACTGACTGACTGACTGACTGACTGACTGACTGACTGACTCACTGACTCACTGACTCACTGACTCACTGACTCACTGACTCACTGACTCACTGACTCACTGACTCACTGACTCACTGACTCACTGACTCACTGACTCACTGACTCACTGACTCACTGACTCACTGACTCACTGACTCACTGACTCACTGACTCACTGACTCACTGACTCACTGACTCACTGACTCACTGACTCACTGACTCACTGACTCACTGACTCACTGACTCACTGACTCACTGACTCACTGACTCACTGACTCACTGACTCACTGACTCACTGACTCACTGACTGACTGACTGACTGACTGACTGACTGACTGATTGATAATCAACGCCGAGCTCAAACGCCTCATCCTACGAAACAAAATTTGGAACTTACATACATACATACATACATACATACATACATACATACATACATACATACATACATACATACATACATACATACATACATACATACATACATACATACATACATACATAATACATACATACATACATACATCTATCTATCTATCTATATATATAAAAGAACATGTCCTGACTGACTGACTGACTGACTGACTGACTGACTGACTGACAGATGACTGACTGATAATCAACGCCGAGCTCAAACGCCTCATCCTAGAAACGTGAAATTTGGAACTTATATTACTTTTATGGCGTAAACATCCGCTAAGAAAGGATTTTTGAAAATTTTGCTCCTGAGGGGAAAAAAACTGGAAAACAAACTTTTTTCTAAAACAATGTATATCTCGAAAACCAAAAATGAGGAGATTTTGAAATTTAGTATATAGATTCTTTTTGAAAAATAAAAAGATACGTGTTTCACCATTTTTTGAAAATTCGGTTTCCCGGACCTCAAATGTGGGTTGGAAAATTGGGTTATTTGCTTTTTAAAGTAGCTTCTACTCAAAAACTGTTAATACTACAGGAGTAAAAATCAGTATTTAATCTCTACTCCAAAAATAATGAAATACGTGTTCTAGCATTTTTTGAAAATTTGGTTTCCAGGACTTCAAATGTGGGGTGGAAATAGGGTTATTTGTTTTTTAAAGTAACTGCTACTCAAAAACAGTAAATACCACAGATGTAAAAATTATTATTTAGTTTCTTTTCTAAAAATAAAGATATACGTGTTTCACCAATATTTACAAATTTGGTTTCCCGGACCTCAAATGTGGGTTGGAAAATTGGGTTATTTGGTTTTTAAAGTAGCTTCTACTCAAAAACTGTTAATGTTACAAAAGTAAAAATTAGAATTTAGTTTTTACTCTAAAAATAATGATATACGGGTTTCACAATTTTTTGAAAATTTGGTTTCCAGGACTTCAAATGTGGGGTGGAAAATAGGGTTATTTGGTTTTTAAAGTAACTGCTACTCAACAACTGTAATTTCCACAGATGTAAAATTTAATACTTAGTATCTACTCAAAAAAAAAAGATATACGTGTTTCATCATTTTTTGGGTTATTTGGTTTTTAAAGTAGCTGCTACTCAAAAACTGTTAATGCTACAGAAGTAAAAATTAGTATTTAGTTTCTACTCCAAAAATAATGAAATACGTGTTTTAGCATTTTTTGAAAATTTGGTTTCCAGGACCTCAAATGTGGGGTGGAAGTAAGGGTTATTTGATTTCAAAATAACTGCTACTCACAAACTGTAAGTGCTACAAATGTAAAAATTAGTATTTTGAAGTTTTGTGCCGGTTAAAAGTAGCTAAGTCCAGTTTATCATCGGCCGGGCCAAGCCGTTATTTTAGAGTCTTCACACGGGCCAGGCCAAACCTTAAATCAAAGTGGGACGGGCCGAGGCTTTTCACCAAGTATATAGATATTTTAGTGATTTTAGGGTCTTCAGTTTGGCCGGGCCAAACCTGAGGTCAAGGTGGGACGGGCCGAAGTTTTTCATCAAGTATATAGAACTTCTAGGCCTGTAAAAATGGGCCGGGCCTAATTCAGACGGGCTGTGCCGGGCCAGGAGTTTGGGTTTTTAAAACGGGCTGGGCTAATTTGTCGACGGGCCGAGCCGAGACCTAAAAAAATGATCTCTACTATGGATGCACGGTTCAAACTCTCTAATTTCATGCGAGCGAACCGCTACGGGCACTGCTAGTATATATATAAAAGAACATGTCCTGACTGACTGACTGACTGACTGACTAACTGACTGACTGATTGATTGATAATCAACGCCGAGCTCAAACGCCTCATCCTACGAAACAAAATTTGGAACTTATATTAGTTTTATTGCGTAAGCATCCACTAAGAAAGAATTTTTGAAAATTTTGTTCCTGAGGGGAAGAAACTGGAAAATAAACTTTTTTCTAAAACAATGTATATATCGAAAACCAAAAATGAGGAGATTTTAAAATTTGGTATATGGATTTTTCTTCAAAAATAAAAAGATACGTGTTTTACCATTTTTGACAATTCGGTTTCCCGGACCTCAAATGTGGGTTGGAAAATTGTGTTATTTGGTTTTTAAAGTAGCTGCTACTCAAAAACTGTGAATGCTACAGGAGTAAAAATTAGTATTTAGTTTCTATTTCAAAAATAATGAAATACTTGTTTTAGCATTTTTTGAAAATTTGGTTTCCAGGACTTCAAATGTGGGGTGGAAAATAGGGTTATTAGTTTTTTAAAGTAACTGTTTTTCAAAAACTGTAAATACCACAGATGTAAAAATTAGTATTTAGTTTCTATTCTAAAAATAAAGATATACGTGTTTCACCATTTTTTACAAGTTTGGTTTCCAGGACCTTAAATGTGGGGTGGACAATAGGATTACTTGGTTTTTAAAGTAGCTGTTACTCAAAAACTGTGAATGGTACAAAAGTAAAAATTAGTATTTAGTTTCTACTTTAAAAATAATGATATACGTGTTTCACCATTTTTTGAAAATTTGGTTTCCAGGACTTCTAATGTGGGGTGGAAAATAGGGTTATTTGGTTTTTAAAGTAACTGCTACTCAATAACTGTAAATGCTATAAAAGTAAAAATTAGTATTTAGTTTCTACTCTAAAAATAAGGATATATGTGTTTCACCATTTTTTGAAATTTTGGTTTTCAGAACCTCAAATGTGGGGTGGAAAAAAGGTTTTTTTGGTTTTTAAAGTAACTGCTACTCAAAAACTGTGAATGCTACAGATGTCAAAATAAGTATTTAGTATATGCTCAAAAAATAATGATATAAGTGTTTCAACATTTTTTAAAAATTTGGTTTCCAGGACCTCAAATGTGGGGTGGAAATAAGGGTTATTTGATTTCAAAATAACTGCTACTCAAAAACTGTAAGTGCTCCAAATGTAATAATTAATATTTTGAAGTTTTGTGCTGGTTAAAAGTTGAGTCTTCACACGAGCCAGGCCAAACCTTAAATCAAAGTGGGACGGGCCGAGGTTTTTCACCAAGTATATAGATATTTTAGTGATTTTAGGGTCTTCAGTTGGGCCGGGCCGAACCTGAAGTCAAGGTGGAACGGGCCGAAGTTTTTCATCAAGTATATAGAACTTCTAGAAACTAAATACTAATTTTTACTCCTGTAGCATTAACAGTTTTTGAGTAGAAGCTACTTTAAAAACCAAATAACCCAATTTTCCAACCCACATTTGAGGTCCGGAAACCGAATTTTCAAAAAATGGTAAAACACGTATCTTTTTATTTTAGAAAAAGAATCTATATACCAAATTTCAAAATCTCCACATTTTTGGTTTTCGAGATATACATTGTTTTAGAAAAAAGTTTGTTTTCCAGTATTTTCCCCTCAGGAGCAAAATTTTCAAAAATCCTTTCTTAGCGGATGTTTACGCTATAAAAGTAATATAAGTTCCAAATTTAACGTTCCTATGATGAGGCGTTTGAGCTCGGCGTTGATTATCAGTCAGTCAGTCAGTCAGTCAGTCAGTCAGTCAGTCAGTCAGTCAGTCAGTCAGTCAGTCAGTCAGTCAGGACATGTTCTATATATATATAGACTAGCAGTGCCCGTAGCGGCTTTGCTCGAATGAAATTAAAAAATTTGAACCGTGCATCCATAGGTGTCGGCTCGGCCCGTCGACAACTTGGCCCAGCCCGTTTCAAAACCAAAATTCCTGGCCCGGCACGGCCCGTCTAATTTGGGCCCGGCCCGTTTTAACAGGCCTAGAAATTCTATATACTTGATGAAAAATTTCAGCCAGTCCCACCTTGACTTCAGGTTTGGCCAGGCCGTCTGAAGACCCTAAAATCACTAAAATGTCTAGATGCCGTACCACCTTGATTTAAGGTTTAGCCTGGCCCGTAGAAAGACCATAAAATAACGGCATGGCCCGACCGGTGATTAACTGGACTCAGCTACTTTTAACCGGCATAAAACCTCAAAATACTAAGTTTTACATCTGTAATGATTGCAGTTGTTGAGTAGCAGTTATTTTAAAATCAAATAACCCTTATTTTGACCCCACATTTGAAGTCATGAAAACCAAAGTTTTAAAAAATTGTGAAACACGTATATCTTTTTTTTTAGTATTATTTTTTACATTTGTAGCAATTACAGTTGTTGAGTAGCAGTTACTTTAAAAACCAAATAACCCTATTTTCCACCCCACATTTAAAGTCCTGTAAACCAAATTTTCAAAAAAATGGTGAAACACGTATATCATTATTTTTAGAGTAGAAACTAAATACTAATTTTTACTTTTGTAGCATACACAGTTTTTGAGTAGCAGCTATTTTAAAAACCAAGTAAACCTATTGTCCACCCCACATTTAAGGTCCTGGAAACCAAATTTTCATAAAATGCTAAAACACGTATTTCATTATTTTTAGAGTAGAAACTAAATACTAATTTTTACTTCTGTAGCATTCACAGTTTTTGAGTAGCAGCTACTTTAAAAACCAAATAACCCAATTTTCGAACCCACATTTGAGGTTCTGGAAACCGAATTTTCAAAAAATGGTGAAACACGTATCTTTTTATTTTTCAAGAAGAATCCATATACCAAATTTCAAAATCTCATTTTTGGTTTTCGAGATATACATTGTTTTAGAAAAAAGTTTGTTTTCCAGTTTCTTCCTCTCAGGAGCAAAATTTTCAAAAATCCTTTCTTAGTGGATGCTTACGGAATAAAAGTAATATAAGTTCCAAATTTCACGTTCCTAGGATGAGGCGTTTGAGCGGCGTTGATTATCAGTCAGTCAGTCAGTCAGTCAGTCAGTCAGTCAGTCAGTCAGTCAGGACATGTTCTTTTATATATATAGATGTATGTATGTATGTATGTATGTATGTATGTATGTATGTATGTATGTATGTATGTATGTATGTATGTATGTATGTATGTATGTATGTATGTATGTATGTATGTATGTATGTATGTATGTATGTATGTATGTATGTATGTATGTATGTATGTATGTATGTATGTATGTATGTATGTATGTATGTATGTATGTATGTATGTATGTATGTATGTATGTATGTATGTATGTATGTATGTATGTATGTATGTATGCATGCATGTATGCATGTATGCATGTATGCATGTATGCATTTATGCATGTATGCATGTATGCATGTATGCATGTATGCATTTATGCATGTATGCATTTATGCATGTATGCATTTATGCATGTATGCATTTATGCGTGTATGCATTTATGCATGTATGCATTTATGCGTGTATGCATTTATGCATGTATGCATTTATGCGTGTATGCATTTATGCATGTATGCATTTATGCATGTATGCATTTATGCATGTATGTATGTATGTATGTTTGTATGTATGTATGTATGCATATATGCGTAAAATAATATATAATTAGATTAAAACAAATCTGTCATTTTTGACGGGCTATCTCTAGTACAGATATATTATATATATTAGTCAAAAAGTAAGTTTTAAAAAATGTTTTTCTTTGCCTCTTTATCTGAGTCAACGAACTAAAATTTTTGAATCTAAAACAATCGAAAAGTGCGTGATTTTTCGTTTCTAAGATTTGATCACACCAGACAAACAAATCAACAAACAAAAAAATACCTGCTGTTTTCAAGCGCATTCTGGATGTTGCTTTCCACTTGGTATCCTGGCAAAAAATCTCTTTCGTGGATGCACAGTTTCAGTCGATTGTATGTATCGGACTCTTCGTAAGTGGAACAAATTGAATTTTTCACGCTTCGTTGTCTGATCAACTGTACTCTGTCGTTTTCAAAATTAGAACTGTCTTCATCAGCTGTAGAGAACGTGACGTTGTTGCTGTCGCTCGTTATATTACAGTCATTATTCAGCTCAACTGGTTTGCTAACGGCAGAATTTACAGTTTCCAAATTTGTTAATAGCTCTTTAACTACCCAATCTCGATCACTTGTTTCATAGCAGACAAAAGCATCGTATTTATAATTGCACTTATACATAGATAATCTCTCCCTTCTTTTATTTTGAGCTCTCTGGAGCAAATAATACCGAATATCCCAACGATATCTGTACGCCAAATTACCAACAAGACAGCAAATCATGGCCAAACCCAACAGACCACCTGTGATTTCTAGAGGCAAAGCAGCGTAGCAAAAAAGACGAAGATTTTTATAAATTGTGTCGATATCTGATAGATTCTTTTGTGTTCCGTCACTGTTAAGACACGTGAGTTCGCTGTAGTTTGAGATTTTGGTAGAATTAGAAATTATCCAGGACAGAAAGTCTAGAGTGCTACAGCTACACTGCAGTGGGTTGCCCAAGATAGAAATTTTAAAATTTATGTAACCTGCAGTATAACTTTTCATGGCAAAAACGTCAAGTTGAGCCTGGTCGATGGAAACGATAAGATTTTCCGAAATATCTAAAATTCTAAAAAAATTAATTTATGTTTTTTTACAAACTTTTACTTAGGTAACAATCTTTGTTTGTGTGTGTATCTTGCAAGTAAAATTTAACCAGCTTTTTGACTAGCTAGGAAGCTTAATCTTTCAGCATAGCTTTATATTGAATGACAATACATGATTCAATTAAAAAAACCTAATTTGAACATTTTTCATATTTCTAAATCGAGTGTATTTGAAATAAAAGTTTGTGTTTAAAAACTCGTTTTTTTCATTTACTTGTTTAAGCTAGACTCATTTATAATTAATTTGTATTAAACTGTATTACAGAATAAACAAGTTAACATTAAATATTAATTAAACTAGGTTTTGGTTTGTTGATAGCTAGCTAGCGCTTATCCTTTTTAAACGTTATAACTTTCTTTGTAGCTATATGTCTTTGTTAAACCAACAAGATTTTCTTGAGTTTCAATCAAGGCAACTGGCTGCGTAGATTGAGACGTTAGAGGGTCTACAATTTTTATTTCTACTATTTAAAATTTAGCCAATAACTCTGTTTAATTTTTTTTTAATGTATATGCTCAATTTTTTTTTTTGGTTTTACAAATGTATTCATGAAAACAAAATCTATTATCACAACAACAGATAAGGGACAATAGAAAAAAACAAATGTCAGTAACCCTATAAATAAATTATAAGTAAAAATTTTCTCCAGACAACAAGAAAAAATTAACAAAAAAGCATATGTCTTCAATATATTGGTATGTAGTTTTTCAAAGTCTTGTGTAGCTGGTAGTTTTTCAGAAAGGCCTTGAATGGTATGAGAAAACTTTTGTTGATGTCATGCGTCAGAGAATTCCAGATCTTAGGACCTATAAATTTTATTGAGTGCATTCCAAGTGTCGAGCGGATTGATTCCAAACGGAAGCAGTGATTAGATCACACTGCATTCAAAACTTAGTATTTTGAGGTTTTGTGCCGGTTAAAAGTAGCTGAGTCCAGTTTGTCACCGGTCGGGCCAAGCCGTTATTTTAGTGTCTTTTTACGGGCCAGGCTAAACCTTAAATCAAGGTGGAACTGGGCCAAAGTTTTTCACTAAGCATATAGACATTTTAGTGATTTTAGGGTTTTCAGACGCGCCGGGCCAAACCTGAAGTCAAGGTGGGACGGGCCGAAGTTTTTTATCAAGTATATAGAATTTCTAGGCCTGTAAAAACGGGCCGGGCCCAAATTAGACGGGCCGTGCCGGGCATGGAATTTTGGTTTTGAAACGGGCTGGGCCAAGTTGTCGACGGGCCGAGCAGACACCTACGGTTCAAATTCTCTAATTTCATGCGAGCGAAGCCGCTACGGGCACTGCTAGTATATATATATATATACTAGCAGTGCCCGTAGCGGCTTCGCTCGCATGAAATTTGAGAATTTGAACCATGCATACATAGTAGAGTACTGCACGGATCAATTTTTTAGGTCTCGGCTCGGCTCGGCCCGTCGACAACTTGTCCCGTTTCAAAAACCGAAATTCCTGGCCCGGCACGGCCCGTCTAATATGGGCCCGGCCCGTTTTTACAGGCCTAGAAGTTCTATATACTTGATGAAAAACTTCGGCCCGTCCCACCTTGACTTCACGTTTAGCCTGAACACCCTAAAATCACTAAAATGTCTATATACTTGGTTAAAAATCTCGGCCCGTCCCACCTTGATTTAAGGTTTGGGCAGGGCCGTATGAAGACCCTAAAATAACGGCTTGGCCCGTCCGTCCGGTGATAAACTGAACTCATTTACTTTTAACCGGCACAAAACCTCAAAATACTATTTTTCACATCTGTAGCACTTACAGTATTTGAGTAGCAGTTATTTTAAAATCAAATAACCTTTTTTCCACCTCACATTTGAGGTCCTGGAACTGGAAACCAAATTTTCAAAAACTGGTAAAACACGTATATCATTATTTCTGGAGTAGAAACCAAATACTAATTTTTACTCCTGTAGCATCTACTGTTTTCGAGTAGTAGTTACATTAAAAACCAAATAACCTTATTTTCCACCCCACATTTGAGGTCCTGAAAACCACATTTTAAAAAAATGGTAAAACACGTATATCTTTATTTTTAGAATAGAAACTAAATACTAATTTTTACATCTGTGGTATTTACAGTTTTTGAGTAGCAGTTACTTTAAAAAACAAATAACCCTATTTTCCACCCCACATTTGAAGTCCTGGAAACCAAATTTTCAAAAAATGCTAAAACACGTATTTCATTATTTTTGGAGTAGAAACTAAATTCTAATTTTCACTCCTGTAGCATTCATAGTTTTTGAGTAGCAGCTACTTTAAAAACCAAATAACCCAATTTTCCAACCCACATTTGAAATCCGGGAAACCGAATTTTCAAAAAATGGTGAAACACGTATCTTTTTATTTTTCAAAAAGAATCTATATACCAAATTTCAAAATCTCCTCATTTATGGTTTTCGAGATATACATTGTTTTAGAAAAAAGTTTGTTTTCCAGTTTTTTCCCCTCAGGAGCAAAATTTTCAAAAATCCTTTCTTAGCGGATGTTTACGCTATAAAAGTAATATAAGTTCCAAATTTCACGTTCCTAGAATGAGGCGTTTGAGCTCGGCGTTGATTATCAGTCAGTCATCTGTCAGTCAGTCAGTCAGTCAGTCAGTCAGTCAGTCAGTCAGTCAGTCAGTCAGTCAGTCAGTCAGTCAGTCAGTCAGGACATGTTCTTTTATATATATAGATTACCACTTACAGTTTTTGAGTAGCAGTAATTTTCAAAATCAAATAACTCTACTTTGCACCTTACATTTGAGGTCCTGGAAACCAAATTTTTCAAAAAATGCTAAAACACGTATTTCATTATTTTTGGAGTAGAAACTAAATACTAATTTTTACTTCTTTAGCATTAACAGTTTTTGAGTAGCAGCTACTTTAAAAACCAAATAACCCAAAAAATGATGAAACACGTATATCTTTTTTACCAATGCTTTTATTAACTCGTCGTCTCTGTTTCTCTGTCTGTCTGTTTCTCTGTCTGTCTGTTTCTCTGTCTGTTTCAAATCTTTCAATCAATTTTTGAGTCACTTCCTGACGATAGATTTTTTTCAAATTTTGCATACATGCTCAAAATAGAAGACAATGCAATATTCAATTATTAGTTTTACAATAAGTCAATTAATTTAGTTAATTTTAATTAATTTCGATATTTCGATATAATTAAGATATTTCGACTTTAATATAAAATAAAAGAGTAATATAAGAAAAAATTGATTGCAAAATTTGTGTTTTAATTACATATAAGAGCATTGGTTTTAAAAATTCGTTTTTAATTTACTTGTTTTGAGTAGATACTAAGTATTAATTTTTACATCTGTGGCAATTACAGTTGTTGACTACTTTAAAAACCAAATAACCCTATTTTCCACCCCACATTTGAAGTCCTGGAAACCAAATTTTCAAAAAATTGTGAAACCCGTATATCATTATTTTTAGAGTAGAAACTAAATACTAATTTTTACTTTTGTAGCATTAACAGTTTTTGAATAGAAGCTACTTTAAAAACCAAATAACCCAATTTTCCAACCCACATTTGAGGTCCGGGAAACCAAATTTGTAAAAAATGGTGAAACACGTTTATCTTTATTTTTAGAAAAGAAACTAAATAATAATTTTTACATCTGTGGTATTTACTGTTTTTGAGTAGCAGTTACTATAAAAGACAATTAGCCCTATTTTCCACCCCACATTTGAAGTGCTGGAAACCAAATTTTCAAAAAATTCTAAAACACGTATTTCATTATTTTTGAAGTAGAAACTAAATACTAATTTTTACTCCTGTAGCATTAACAGTTTTTGAGTAGAAGCTACTTTAAAAACCAAATAACCCAATTTTCCAACCCACATTTGAGGTCCGGGAAACTGAATTTTCAAAAATTAGTGAAACACGTATCTTTTTATTTTTCAAAAAGAATCTATATACCAAATTTCAAAATCTCCTCATTTTTGGTTTTCGAGATATACATTGTTTTAGAAAAAAGTTTTTTTTCCAGTTTTTTCCCCTCAGGAGCATAATTTTCAAAAATCCTTTCTTAGCGGATGTTTCCGCTATAAAAGTAATATAAGTTCCAAATTTCACGTTCCTAGGATGAGGCGTTTGAGCTCGGCGTTGATTATCAGTCAGTCATCAGTCAGTCAGTCAGTCAGTCAGTCAGTCAGTCAGTCAGTCAGTCAGGACATGTTCTTTTATATATATATATATATATATATATATATATATATATATATATATATATATATATATATATATATATATATATATATATATATATATATATATATATATATATATATATATATATATATATATATGTATATATATATGTGTGTGGTTTGAGTCATCTTGGCAAAAGAAATTTTATTTATCAAAAAATTTGATAGAACTGTGCTAAATTCTACAAAGTGAGATAATTCAGATTTGAGTCAAGTAAAAGATTATATTCAACAAAGAATATTAAAGTTACAGATAATTCGAGAAATATTGTGTTATAAATAACTTCAAGATTTAACGTTACGAATCGCTAGAAAGCATATTCGTCTACGTTTACAACTGGAACATTATCTATTTTAGAACCATCAACTGTCAGTTCTATGTTGTCTTGGGAAAACCTTGTACGAGGATTAAGAAATACAATATAATTGTTTTATCAGCATTGAAATATCATTTATTGCATTTTAACAAAAAGATAATTTATTCAGTTCAGTGTTTGTTTTTGTATCAGAGCATGTAAGGATTTATCTGAAATGAGCAGTTGTGTCATCAGTGAATAAAAAATATGAAAGAAACTGTGAGCTATTAGAGAGATCATTAACGTAGATTATGAATAGACAAACACTTTAAAATGTCGTGAACTTGAGCTTGAAAAAATCATTCCATTCACGGCAACTCTCCCCTATATTGAAAAACGTTAAAACAATATAATTTTGCACTTGACCCGTTTGATCTGACCTGACTGACAGTGACAGCATTTATCTATATATATAAAAATGAATGTTTGTATATATGTATGTATAAAGGTATGTTTTTTATGCATTGCTACACCATTCATCCGATCGTAATGAAATTTTCACACAATATTGAAAGTCAAGGGGAATCAAATATAGAGAAAAAATTTTGAAATCCATCATAAAATGAGCGGTGCGGGTGAGCGAGCGGGAACTATATATATATATATATATATATATATATATATATATATATATATATATATATATATATATATATATATATATATATATATATATATATATATATATATATATATATATATATATGTGCGTATGTATGTGTGTATGTATGTATGTGTATGTGCATGTATGTGTGTCTGTGTGTGTGTTTATGTATGTATGTATGTATGTATGTATGTATGTATGTATGTATGTATGTATGTATGTATGTATGCATATATGTATGTGCGTATGTATGTGTGTATGTATGTATGTGTATGTGCATGTATGTATGTCTGTGTGTGTGTTTATGTATGTATGTATGTATGTATGTATGTATGTATGTATGTATGTGTTTTTTACAATATTTCTGCACTAATTGCTCATTCAAAGTATGTATGTGTATGTATGTGTATGTATGTATGTATGTATGTATGTATGTATGTATGTATGTATGTATATATGTATGTATGTATGTATGTATGTATGTATGTATGTATGTATGTATGTATGTATGTATGTATGTATGTATGTATATATATATGTATGTAAAATCGAATCTAGGGGGGTCAACTGAGAGCGAAAAAATGAGCGGGAAAGCGACAGAGAACGGATAACGACCGGGAGCGGGAGTGTGTATGTATCTATGTATGTAGGTATGTATGTATGTATGTATGTATGTATGTATGTATGTGTGTGTGTGTGTGTGCACTCCTGAAGAGCTTTTCTGTGGAGGTCATCAGAAGAAAACCCCCCCTCGAGCAAACGTTTCGGCTCTTTAATTTCTTGACGTTCTAAGGGGGGCGAGCCACGTTCGACGGACGAACGTCCTCCGGCAGAAAATGTCTTTGTTCTTTTCCGACATCGAATTTCTAGCATTCCTTGCATCGTGGCAGATATTTATCATGCAAATAAACTCGCGACGTTAAAGAAATTCAGACTATTCAAGTGAGAAAACCTTCGACGACATAACGGCTTCGCTTTCGTAGCGGTACTTAATATCGCCACGTAAACAAAGACGAAGCAATTCTATTCTTGCGGAGCGGAGAGAGCGGCTTCTAAATTTGGAAAATCTTCTTTTTTCTCTCTTTGAGACCAAATCCAGAATGAAGCCGATTCTGCTGCTTCAGAAATCTGTTTAATTGCACGGGTCCGCTCTCTGTTAGACATTCCCAGGGCCCGCAGCAACTTTAGCAAAGATTTACCAACCAAACCGCGTGCTCCGACTTCAACAGCAAAAAGCTCAGCTCTTGAGCCATTTGCTTCCAAATTCATCACCAATTCTCTGTATTTTTCTAATTTCATGATGTTACTGGCCTCCATGTTGCTTTCCCAAGGCACTGTCAACTCGATGAGAAGAAATGTCTTGGCCAGACTCGAAAAAACAACTATGTCTGGCCTTTTTCCACTTTCCTTTATTGAAACTGGGAAGCACTTTTCCGTTTTCAGATCGGCAGAGACCCTCCAGTCGTTCGCCGCATGGAAAACATTCTCTCCTTCCGTGAGGGTTCTCTTTGGGTGATTTAGCTGCGGCAATCCCTCAAAAAATAAATCCTCCTCCTAGGTTTCACCTCCATTGAGTTGGCTTTTCGGCAGGCCTCTTTTACAAATCTCAGCAGCTTTTGGAGAACAAGGTTGTGGCGCCACGTGTATCTACCATGAGAAAGGGAATAGGAGCAGGAGGAAAGAATATGAATCAATGACTGCGACTGACCGCAGAGCTGACACTCATCGTTCTCAATTAATTTCCATTTCTTTAAATTGCTGGCTGTTGGCAGCTGATCATACATCGATCTAATGAGGAACGATAGCCGCACTGGAGCACAGCGCCATATATCTTCCCATGACAGAGACCGCTGAACTGTCTCCTCCCATCTGGTCCAGTCGCCTTGCTGTGACAATTGTGCGCTCTTCACAACTCTCTCGCTTTCTATCGCTTGCTTTCTGTCCTGAACAATCAAGTCTGATCTTTCCTGAGCGTTTGCCTTGGACCACCAGAGATGGTGGTTCCATCCAACACCATGCCGCCCCAACTGAACTGCTCCGGTCCTTTCAGTCCACTGGAGAGAAACCGTGGCATTCTCTATTTCAACTCTAGCATTCCATTTGATTCCTGAGATTAGAGTTGGTTTTACCTCAGCGACTCTCTGATCCGTTGAATTATCGAGCATCATCTGAGTTCTCAGTTTGCTGATCTTGAAATCTTCAACAAAAGACCGCAATGGAAGTCTCAGCTTGGTTTTTTTGCCGTAGAGAGCCACAGACGTCAATCCCGGAGGCAGACCCAACCATTGACGTGTAAAACGAGCTATCTTTCTTTCTAGTTTCTCCACAACTTGCAGACCAATTTCATAGACTGTCAGAGGCCAAAGCAGTCTTGGCACTAAAACAAATTGCAAAATGTATGTATGTATGTATGTATGTATGTCTTTATGTATGTATGTATGTATGTATGTATGTATGTATGTATGTATGTATGTATGTATGTATGTATGTATGTATGTATGTATGTATGTATGTATGTATGTATGTATGTATGTATGTATGTATGTATGTATGTATGTATGTATGTATGTATGTATGTATGTATGTATGTATGTATGTATGTATGTATGTATGTATGTATGTATGTATGTATGTATGTATGTATGTATGTATGTATGTATGTATGTATGTATGTATGTATGTATGTATGTATGTATGTATGTATGTATGTATGTATGTATGTATGTATGTATGTATGTATGTATGTATGTATGTATGTATGTATGTATGTATGTATGTATGTATGTATGTATGTATGTATGTATGTATGTATGTATGTATGTATGTATGTATGTATGTATGTATGTATGTATGTAGAATCGGATCAAGGGGGGGAAATGAGAGCAAAAAAATGAGCGGGAAAGCGACAGGGAACGGATAACAACCGGGAGCGGTAGCGCAAGCGGGAAGGAAACGGGAGCGAAAAAGAAACGCATTAGGTAAACCTCTAAAAACCCCTGGCAACGCCGGGTGCTCCCGCTCGTATAGAATATTTATATAGGAGATGAACGAATTATCGCTCCGGATGAAAGATGGTCTCCAAAATGATTTAGAGTCTTCTTAATCTTCCGTTGTTATCAACGAATTGAGACATTGAAAATAATTTATTAGATTAAAAAAGGTTTACTGGCCAGTTTTGGCTAAGCCATCTTGAAAATCCTTAAATATTCTGTTATGTTTATTCTGTTTAATACACACACACACACACACACACACACACACACATACATACATACATACATATATATATATATATATATATATATATATATATATATATATATATATATATATATATATATATGCACTTGCAAGGCGGTAGCATAGCAGCACATTTCCAGACTGCCCACGGTGTTAAACTCACTAGACAAACACTTGTGGATAATACCATTATTTTGCATCACGTGCCAGATCCAGCTCGTTTGAAAATTGCCGAGGCACTTTATATAGTCCGTGACCGACATTCCATAAATATACAAGAAGATCACTCCGGACATATCCTAAAGCTTTTTACTACAGCTACTAATCACTCAGTTCATAACATGAACCTACTTCATAATGCTCATACCATTACTTCTAAAGATGTAATGATTTACGCATTGCCTTCCTCTTCACTTGCCGTCGTTTCTTTGCCCTCCGTCGGTCACAAACCTGAACGTCCCATACGATCTAGTGTATCTGTACTCTGTACTAAGAGTTCGTCACCGGAGACTGTGAAGGTTCCCTGCCAAAGATCTCGCTCTCACGACCATAATCTTGGTTCTTCTCCTTCATCATCCATTTCACACCCTAGAATTGTTGCTTATAACTACCATAGCGAACGTTCTTCTCCACGACGCCCCATGCCAACTAATGAAACTCAGTACAGTCCTGGTTCTCTCTTTCATCTACCTACCTGTGCTTCTTCATCCTCCATCGACCACGAAGCAGCGTGTCCCAGAAAATCTATTGCACCTGACCTCTACACTACGAGCTTGTCACCAAAAACTATGAAAGTTTCCCGCCAAAGACCTCGTTCTCACGACTGTGATCCCCGTTGCTCAATTTCACCATCTTTCTTACTTCCTCGAATTGGTGTTTACAACTACCATAGTGAACGTCCTTCTCGTTTACGTCCGACCGTCAGCACAATTCCAGGCCGGCATAATACTCCATACAGTCTTCGTTTGCCTTTTCACCCAACTAATGTTGCCCCTGTGCCCCCTGTGGAGCACAAACCTGAATGTCCCTTACAATGTATTAGATCTCCACTCTGTACTAAGAGTTCGTCTCCCGGAAATACAAAGGTATCCCGCCAAAGATATCATTCCCAGAATTGTGGTCATGGTTTCTCCCCTTCGCCATCCTACTTACTTCCTAGAACCTGCCATAGTGAACGTGCTTCTTCTCAGAGACGGCCCCTTACCATGATTCCTACCAGTCGAACTTTGTACATTCCTCGTTTGTTTGCTGTGACTAGTAATGGTGACCATAACACCCTCTTTTCTAAATTTAATTAATAACCCAAACATTACATTACGTAGACGTTAATTTTAGATTTTTCTCGCTCTTGGTATTCTAGTTTATGTATTATTTTCGGTCATATTTATTTTATATTTGCTCTTATGATTTCAATGGTAATTAATACATCCCTTTGTTTTATTTTTGCTCTTAATTTTATTTATTTATTTTCTTTCTATCTATGTATACTTCGACATTTAAGGCCTTCAATTTTTATGTACAATTCTTATCGGTGAAAAACTAACACCTGTATCGACGGAAAACTAACACCAACAATTCTTATGTTAAATTTAATTTATATTTGCTTCTTTGATTTTTAGTCTTAATTAATACCTTCCCTCGCATTTTATTTTGGTCATATTTTATTTTTATCTACGTACTTCCACATTTCATTATTTGTTTTTAATCGTCTTTGTTTATGTTCGGTTCTTGTACCGCCCGGCCTTTTGCTTTTTCTGAAGATGGCTGAAAAAATAGCCGAAACTTGCAAGTTAAAAAGTAATAAAGATTTGTATAATCGGGCGTTCTTTGAACAACTTCGTGGGCGAGTTAAATTACGTGAACTATCTCATATAATAGAAAAAGTTTGCAACAAAACTTGGTCAGTAAAATTTAACCGAGCCTGTATCGACGAAAAATTAACACCTAATTATTTGAATAATATATATATATATATATATATATATATATATATATATATATATATATATATATATATATATATATATATATATATATATATATATATATATATATATATATATATTAGGATATTAGGGTGTTCAGAAAAAAAAATTTCAGTAAAGGTGATGCATAGGGTTTTAAAATGTGCCATTTACTAACACAATTTAACTGTAAAAATCTTAGGTCTTGGTCTCAACGACAAGTGACCTCTCAATGAGGTCCAATTTCCTGATACATATTTTCCGGTTATTAGCCATTTTTTGTCACACAAGGTGTATGCTGAAGAGAAGAAACTTAGAGTTGCTGTTTAAAAAACCACAGAACAAGATAGAACTGAAAAGAGCAGATAAGAAACACTATCAAGACATTTCAAAATATGCAGCAATCACTGATCTCAAACTTGATCATAGTTTTCTGTCTTCAGATCCATGTACGTGGACAGGTCAAAAAGATTGTTGCAGCAGTTTGTGTTATAAATGACTGTGCTGAACGTGCTGTCAAGTTAGCAACAGATTTTAACTTAGCACTAACAAAGGATGAAGAACAGCGTCAACTCATCTTTCAGGATTGGATGTGGTAAAAATGTTTGTTGGTCTGTTTTACATTTCATGAAACACTTGATGAACTTTGTAAATTTAAAATAACATTACTTGTTTTATATAATTATATTTTGTCAACATAGTTTTATTTTGCTTTTATTACTTTTTATTTATATTCTGTTTGTTTTAACTTTCTTCGTACCGAATTTAATTATTATTTACTGTGTACATCAACTTTTAGCTTTATAATACCTACTAATCAAAACAACCATGATGATGGCTGCGATGGTTGAAACTTGCAACTTGGTTGTTAATAAAACATTAAATTATAAGCTTAAGGAAAGTGTCTTACTTCGTTTTAAATAATTCAAAAGAATACTACTTAAAACTGTGTCTTCAAAATGGCGAGTCATTTTTAATAGAGCGTGTTTATCTGAATATATACAGGGTGGGTCAAAATATTGAGACGGATCCCTGTTTTGTAATCGATTTTTCTACCATTTCTACAAGTCCAATTGACTTGAAAATTTTTAAACACATGTATTTACGCTAACAATGCAATATTGTAATGCTTTATTTAGAAATATCTTGTCTAAATTTGAGATAATTTAATTTAATTGTATGAAACCATCTCACTTTTTTTGGCCCATCCTGTATACATAGACTATGTTTACACTAGTGGGAAAACAAAATGAAGTAGCAGAAAATAATATTTTTAAACATTTTTAAACGTGAAAAATTATAATCTGCCAGAAAAATTATTATAAAACAGTTACCTTAATTTCGTAAGACCCGATACGTCAAACAGAATAACTTGAAGAGAGTTTCTGGAAAGGTTTAAAATTTCTAGACTGTAAAGTGCTTGAAAGGATTTTTTTCCTAATTCTTTTATCCTGTTGCTGGCAAGGTTCAGTTCTGTCAGATTCGAATAAAGCGAAAAGGTTATCCCTTCATCGTCGTCAGCAAGCTGATCAAAGAGTTCATTGCCCTCAAGCAAAAGTGTACCTAGAAAAAATAAAACAAAATGAGCGGTGACAAATCAATCGTAATTTTATTTTAATTAATATTGAATAGATTAAGTAATTTTTAATAGTTTCTTCTAATAATGTTTTAAAACTTATGAGTTATTGGAAACTATTAATTTATGGAATGTTATATAGTCTCTGTAAATCCAGCACTTTTACAGTAGAAAATGAAAATTTTTAATAAGCAGATCAATTTTTATACTATTCAATAGGGATGTCACGGGTACCTGAACCCGAACCCGAGTTCGGTACTACCCGGTCTTTTTCTAATACCCGAACCCGAACTCGAACCCGAAAGTGTGAAAATTTGATACCCGAACCCGAACCCGAAAATGTGAAAACTTGATACCCGAACCCGAAAATGAGAAAACTTGATACCCGAACTCGAACCCGAAAATGTGAAAACTTGATACCCGAACCCGAAAATTTATAAGCCTAATACCCGAACTCGGAGTTGTGAACAAATAAATCTTTATAAAAGCTGTGTCTTAGAGATTAATAAATTACAAGTTTTGTTGACGTAACATATTATACAAATCGTGAGCGTAGAAGTTTTGTATTATCACCTTTGCGTAACAAATAACACAAATACGTCATTTTATTAGTGATTGCGTAAACTGGACCACTAATCCGTTTGATTATCAGGCCGGACCGAGCCGCGAACGAACTAAAATAATTAAGCCTCCTTCGGTCGAAGAAATCGCGGATAGCCATGGCTCTAAACTTTTTACTTCAGTTATATAACCTTATATTTAGTCATTCATATACTCAAAGTTTTTCTGATATAACAAAGACCCTTTGTTATAAAGATAATCTTGCATAATCCTAAACTTTAACTGGCAAAGTCTATAAATGATCTATGCGTCACAGTCATTTTATTGGCAAATGTGTAAGCTAGGACACTAATCCGCCTGATTACCAGACCGGACCGAGCCGCGAAAAAAATTACAATAATTTAAGAGGTAACGGGGAAATGCCAAAAGCCCGAATTTTGACATTTGCCCGAATCGGGCTAGCCAGTCGGGCAAATAGCGTACGAAATCGGGCAAATGGCGTACGAAGTCGGGCAAATGCCGTAAGAAGTCGGGCAAACGGCGTACGAAGTCGGGCATATGGCGTACGAAGTCGGGCATATGGCGTACGAAGTCGGGCATATGGCGTACGAAGTCGGGCATATGGCGTACGAAGTCGGGCATATGGCGTACGAAGTCGGGCATATGGCGTACGAAGTCGGGCATATGGCGTACGAAGTCGGGCATATGGCGTACGAAGTCGGGCAAATGACCTTCAAAGGTCAAGCTAAATAAGTTAGCCGAACAAAACCGCCGTAGTCATACACAACGTCTAGAAGCCGGCGACATTAACGTTGAAGCAACAATGCATCAGTCCACTATAAGCAGAGCTGGCGAACCACACAATGGTGTCTCAGATTTGACCCTCTAATTAAAATGGCATTTGGTTTTGTCGCTAGAGTAACCAAAAACTAAACATTGAATAAAGTTTTCAATATTTATTGGTAAAAAATTACAAAAAACCTTTTAAGTCAAAACAATAATATCAGTGTGTAGAGTATGGACATCAATCTCATTTAGTTCATAGGCTATCCATAGATCCCACACCTTTTCGTCTGTTTTTTTCGCTAGACTCTAGCGACTAAAGTAACAAAATATATACATTGAATCAATTTTTTAATATTTATTGCTAACAATTTTTTAGGTTAACACATTAGCAATTTCGGTGTGTAGAGTATCGACATTAATCTGGTTGAGTTCATAAGCTATCCATAAATCCCTCACCTTTTCGTCTTTTTCTAAAAAAATTGTTTTTTGTTGCCGCAGCAGCTAGCCAGTTTTTAGGCAATCGGCTTCTATTGGGATATATTGAGCCTTCTGGTGAAGAAGACTAACAATTTCGTAAAAAGATTTTGGCCCATCGGAGTTGCTGTTCAGAGAACTGTGCCAGGCTTCTACGTCATTGTTAGTTTTAATTTCACGTTTAAAAACGCTCCATTCTTGCAGTTTATATTTTCTTTTTATCCAAGTAATTTTTATGTAGTTTGCCAGCTCCTAAAAATGTGGAAGAATTAATAAATACTAATAATATAATGTTTGATTACAAAAATTCACCTTTAAAGATTCCATGGAAATATTTGAATAAATTATATTAAATATTTTTTGGATTTCATTTGAAGGTAGATATGGCAAAGCCATAAACTGCTTGACGAAATCATAAACAGCCAATTTTTAAGTAACCTGGTAAAAAACTTCAAATGAAAATCAAGAAAAAATATTAATCACCAAAAGCTCTGACACTGTAGAAAAGAATCTAAAAAGTCTCGTAGGATCAAGAAGTAGATAATATACATTACAAAACAGAGACAAATAATTTCTCAAAAAATAGATAAAACAGCTTTTATAAATAATTCATAAACTAATCAAATGAATAATTATAATTACTCTAGCGACAGAAACCAAATTGAAAATAACATCGGAGAATAAACTAAAACGATAATTCAACAACGAAGGAAAAAAATACTAAACAGTAACTTAGAAGCTGTTGTATATTTTTCATTCAACTTCATAAGAATTTAGATACGAAACATTTGCCAGTTTCTAATAGGGCCAAAATTGAGACACCATTGTGTGGTTCACAACCTCTGCTTATAATGAACTGATTTTTGGCTTGTATGTACTTCGGGCGTCAATTGCCAGACTTCGTACGGCATTTGCCCGACTTCGTACGGCATTTGGCCGACTTCGTACGCTATTTGCCCGACTTCGTACGCTATTTGCCCGACTTCGTACGCTATTTGCCCGACTTCGTACGCTATTTGCCCGACTGGCATGAGCGATTCGGGCAAATGGGTAGGTTGTAACGTATTATACTAATCGCAAGCCATGCAAGTTTTGTATTATCACCTTTGCGTAACAAATAACACAAATAGGTCATTTTATTTGTGAGTGCGTAAGCTAGACCACTAATCCGCCTGATTATCTGGCCGGACCGAGCCACAAACGAACTAAAATAATTAAGCCTTCTTCGGCCAAAGAAATCACATTATTTGGAAAGCTAAAAAAAACTTGTTAGAGTTTATTCAATACGTGTAATGTCCAATGGATGAATTGATCGCTCTCGTTTGTATATGTATATACACTAGATAAATTTAAAATCAATCCAGGAATTTGAAATCATAAGCCAGTACCCGAACCCGGTTTTTGGAAAACTACAAACCCGAACCCGAACCCGAACCCGAAAACCTGAGTTTCGCAAACCCGAACCCGAAAACTCGAGTTTTACAAACCCGAACCCGAACCCGAAAACTTTAGTTTCACAAACCCGAACCCGAACCCGAAAACTCTAGTTTCACAAACCCGAACCCGAAAACTCCAAAAAGTACTACCCGTGACCTCCCTACTATTCAATAGAAAATATATTGTATGAAGAGACTACAAACCAACACTTAGGTTAATAATGATTTTCTATGTACTCGTTTTTCTTATTACGTAGGATGATATCGCGTCACGGGCAATAACGAATTAGCCGCTGAGTCTATGTAGGTGCGGTCCCACCATTGGGGATGCTGGGGATGCATCCCCCACCACCCAAAACGTGAAATTTTTTTTTCAAAATAGAAATAAGATAAAACCTTTTGACAAAGAGCGTATAACAAAGAATTACTTTAATCGTTATAAAATATAAGTGAATCTTTCAGCATCTGCAACCTGCAATTAACATCCCATTACTATTCCTAAGGGTAATGTACTTGATCGACTGTTGATTATGTTGTGACTTGATATCTAGAATTTTATACCACCTACAGAGTTGTTTGTTTATTTATCAGTTTTACTCGAGTTTCCAATTTTTTGTAGTTTGCTTAGCATTAATCGTTTTTCAAGTTGTACGTTTAGAACAATAGTTGTTTATTACAAACTGATTCAAAAGGAAGAATATACTCAAACAAATACTTTGTTTACCTCAATGCTGTTACTATGCATATTCAAAAAAAAATAGACCAAATATCAGTTATTGCTTTACTTTTGCTGTTTGCTCTTACTGGCCAGAAAATTGATTTCGAGAAAATATTTGACATTTACAGCGAGTTCATTGGCTGCTAAAAAAGGAACTTAATCAAGAACATTTAAATTTTTTGTTATTGAAGTATTCATCAGATTACTGTTTTCAAATTTTTATTTTGAATAACCCTAAAAACCTGCAGGCACTGGCCAACAAAAAATAGGTGTGAAACTGTTTTGGTTTTGTTGAATGATTTTTATATTTTTGGGTGTGCTGAATCCGAAAATGACTTCCATTTTTTACAAACTTTTATTTAGGTTACAATCTTTGTTTCTGTGTGTGAGTGTGTGGCTTTCTCTGTACGCAAATCTTGCAAGTAAAATTTAACCAGCTTTTTGACTAGCTAGGAAGCTGAAACTTTCAGCATAGCTTCATATTGAATGACAATTCAATTAAAAAAATATCTAATTTGAACATCTTTCGTATTTCTAAATCGAATGTATTTGAAATTAAAGTTTGTGTTAAAAAACTCTTTTTTCCTTTACTTGTTTTCTAGAACGTCAGGTTTTTTTGCAAAACGGTCTTGAAGTTACAAAAAAGTCGTTTTTGGGTAATTGGGAGTCATACACAAAATTGTACAAAAATGCTGTCTGGATGTTTTTGACTGATTTCTATATATAATCGCTCAGAAAACGCTAAAAATACTTAAATATTTTTAGACCGTCAGGTTTTTTTGAAAAGAAAAAATTTGAGGATTCCACAACATTTAACTCCACGACATTTGGTACCGTGACATTTAATACCGGACTTTTGGTCCCGCGACATTTAATCCCGATGACTTTTTATCCCGACGACTTCCAATCCCGCGTCATTTAATCCCAATGACTTTTGATCCCAGCGACTTTTAATCCCGCGACATTTAATCCCGGCGACTAATATTATCGGTGATTTTTAATACTGTAACCATCAGTGTTATTTCCATTAATGGTAATTGAATTAAAAATTGAAATAGGAATTTTTTTTCTTGAGAATGGGAAATAGAAATAGGAATTGAATTTGAAATAGAATTATATAGATAGTTGATGGTTTTTCTTGATAACTAGCGGTTTACAATATGAGGTCAGCCAACTATAACATCTCAAGTCTCTGCTTATCTACTACTCATTTCGTAATGGTCATACCATAGACTCCTAGATATACCTATCTAGGAGTCTATGGTCATACACTCGACAACTAAATGATTTGACAACCAGCTGTTTATATAATGCCAACTACAACAGTTTATAGTATGAGATATATAATGGCCATAACCTTGGCTGACAGTTTGGTTTATTTACATTAACTCAAGCTACGAATAGTTCCGACTCAACATCTGTGTTATGTGTGCGTGATTACGAGATGCCAACTAGTAATTTATAACAATTTCATCTTCGCCACTGCCTTTTGGCAAGCACTTATGCAGTCGTGGGTATGTTGCTCATTCTGAACCTTGATGATTTTAGATCCACACGCTGTGAGTCGAGCTTTACAGTGAAACTGTACCGACTTAGAGCAACGCCAAACAGTAGTTCCATTTGCATTGTCACGATGCTTTGTAAACTCAAAAGCAGCAAATATAACAGTTTGTCGACCTTTACTACTGAAACAAAAATTCGCATCCATATCGACAGTGAACTCAGAAAAACTAGAGATGGGCGAATTTGAACGATTCGTTGAGATGATCCAACTGAGTCGATTCACTAAATCTAAAAAAGCGTTCAATCTTATTTGGTTCATTTACATAATTGGCATGGAAGCGGAGCTTACCGAACTTGCCAGCCAATGTTAAAGAGCCTCAAGCTTGGTTTATTTACATTAATTCAAGCTACGAATAGTTCCGACTCAACGTCTGTGTTACGTGTGCGTGATCGAATCTTTGAGAGCCAGCAAACGAATCTTTCAACGAGTCAGTGAACGATTCTGAACGAGTTAAAGAATAAACGATTCTTTTTGAACGATTAAAAATTAACTTTTTTTTTTTTTTTTAGATAGTTTATAGTCCTTTACACCAAGTGTTTTAAGACTGAATTGGCTGTATATAGGAAGCACATAAGTCAGGGACGTAAATTGGGGGGGGGCAGGGGGGGGAATTTTTTTACCTAGAGTTTACTATATATTTATTTAATTTTAACTTTACTTAACCTAGTGATGATGCAATGCGTATTGGAATTTTTCCGGCGTGTATAGACAATTCGCCCCCCCTTGATTTCCAAAATTAAATTTTTTTTAGTTAGAGTTTACTATATAATATGTTAATTTTAACTTTACTTAACCTCGTGATGATTCAATGCGTATTGAAGACAATTTTATATCTTAGCTCGATGCTAGATTTACCAATAACTGCAGAGTAATAATTTGTGTATCAGTGTTGGTCTAAAGATTAGCTGTTTTCTGTGCCAAAATACAATAAGAGAACTCGTGGAATTTTACCCTATTAGTGGTATTAATACAATGTTGATTCCCTCACAGCTGTCAACATCAAAGTTATTATTTATTACACAAAAATAAAACAAAATTATACCCACCCCATTTTGAACATCTTTTTTACAAATTTTTATTTAGGTTACAATCTCTGTTTGTTTGTGTTTGTGTGTCTTTCTCTGTACGCAAATCTTGCAAGTGAAATTTAACCAGCATTTTGACTAGCTAGGAAGTTGAAACTTTCAGCACAGCTTTATATTTGATGAAAATACATGATTCAATTTAAAAAAAAACTTTGAACATCTTTTGCATTGAATGTATTTGAAATCAAAGTTTGTGTTGAAAAACTTGTTTTTCCTTTACTTGTTTTACTAATCCTGTACTTGCCCCTGCAATATGATTAAATCATTCATCCCCCTTATACCCAGTGGCGCGTGGCGAATATAGAATTTTTTGGTGGGGATTTACTTCAGAAATTTTTATATTCTCTTCCAAAAAGCTGATAACCGGTAAGGGGTAGTCGTAAGTATTTTTCAAAATTTTTTTCAAAGACTTCTAATTTCTCCTCCCAAAAAAGCTACGGTCGTCTTCTAAAAACAAGGTATTATACCCAAAAAAATTTCAATTGATACTCTGATGGGGGATGCATTTCCCCATCCCTCTCTGCTTGTACCTACGTATTTATATAAATGTAAAAGGTTATGTGTGTGTGAGAGCATTCGTTTATCACATCCAAGCCGCAGGAGCAATTTTAACAACATTTGGCATGCAAGTAACTTCATTGATAAGAAAATTTTGAAAAATTAAAAAAAAATCTGTTATTTCTTTGACGTTTCGTTGGCAAAAACGAAAAAAAAACTAAGCACAAAAAACCCGGACAACACCGGGTAACCCTGTCAGTAAGCTATACAATGGCGGGAAAATTTTGCCCCCCCCTGGAAAATGCTGAATTTACGTCCCTGACATAATTCCTTCCTGTCGTGGATCAAAGTTTGATCTTTTTAACTGTTCCTCCTCCTTTAACTAAAATCATCCCACTTATATAGTCAATGAGCAACGTAAAACTGTGTCCAAAACAATGTAATTACAAATACAAAACAAACAAAATATTTGTAGCTGGGATTAAGTGACGCGGGACCAATTGTCTGCGGGATCATAAGACACCGGGATTAAAAGTCGTCGGGATTAAATGTCGCGGGATTATTTGACCGGGATTAAAAGTCGTCGGGATTAAATGTCGCGGGATTATATGACCGGGATTAAATGTGTCGGGATTAAATGTCGTGGTATGAATTGTCGCGGTATGAATTGTCGCGATACCAATTTAAAATGAAAAAAACTTTTTTGAGTTATCTTCGAGTCATAAAGAAATACTTATAATTTATTAAAAATAAAATTTTGGCTTATAAAACGGGTTGGGCCGGGCCCAGTTGCCGACGGGCATGCCCATAAGTATTGTGAAATTAAACATTAGAATCGTTTACTTTCCCAACTTCTATTTAATCAAACTAGGCTACATCAACGCGTGGCCGGGTACAGCTGACCTCACAGACAATGTTAAGCAAGGTCAGTTTTTCTTTCAGGAGTCAGGAACTCACTAAAACTGTTTGGAAGACGACTAAGTGTGTTTAAATTTTGTAATTTGTCATTAGTCATCAAAACAAGATTGTTTCCTAAGGATTTTAGAGAACACTGCTGCAGACAGTAAAGCCGGCAAACCTTGAAATATAAGGGATTTGTGGAAAAAAACTGGTTTTTACGCCTTACTCGTTCAGCTTTGTTGCTTTTTCTTGCTGAAGGCTGAATGCAAAACTCAGAATGTAGTGTATTAAATCAGGTATGTTAAAGATGCGGCCTTTTACGATCAAACGTGCGGCCCGCTCGGTGCACACAGAAGTTTAAAAAAATAATATTATCTCTAGTTTTTTTAATTATAAAAATTTTAAACTTTATATTCTAATTATAAATTTTTATAGCGCTTTTAAATATAGCAAAAGAATATTTAATCGGCAAACCCATTACAGCTTGGTGTGCAGCCCCGCAACTAGACGTCATGCTCTGGGGGGGGGCGAGCTATCTTTAAAGGGGGGCGAAATGAAAATGGCCAAAAAACCACTAAAATTATATCGGGAGTTGAAAAGACAATGTAAATATAATATGTAAAACCAAAGTGCATCAGCAACACCCATATTGTTTATTATTTTTATGACTTCATTTTGAATTTGCTGGAATAGTTTATAAAAATAGAATGACAAAAAGTGCAATAAATAAAAATAATCAATATTTATCGTAAATTTTTGCATTACAGAATTAATGTTCTGTTTTGTTTTTTAATTTAAACACAATCTGTAATTTTATATAGGTACTGAACTTTTATAACGGTTTACGGGCTTATAAAGTTCAAAACATTACATGTCTTAGAATTTTTCAGGAGGGAGGCGAAATCCGATGCCTTATCCAGTTATGAGCTTGTATAACGGTTAACAGGTTTATAAAGCTCGAAAAAGTAAGTACATATCTTAGAATTGGGGGGGGGGGGCGAAATACGCTGTTTTATCCAGCTATTTACTTGTGTAACGGTTAACAGGTTTATAAATTTCAAAAAACTACATATCTTAAAATTTTCCAGGGGGGCGAAATATCTTATAGGGGGGCTTTGCCCCCCTCGCCCCCCGTAGTTGCGGGGCTGTTGGTGTGCCGCCCGGTCTGCTTACTTCCAATCCGCAAGTATAAAGTCTGCTTTTTACCCACCCCGCTAGTACAACTACTTTGAAAACAACTTCCGAAATATTTAAACTGGTATGCCAAAAACGTTATAACTATTACCACGGCAATGCCGGCGCAGTAGCAATTTTACCGATTATTTCACCGGCGGGATTGCCGGGGAAATAATCGGTCACCGCCGGTGCAATAGCAGCAAATAAATTATTAAATAATAAAATAATCTTTATTTAATCAAATATTTATAATTAACAAAATAATGTGTCGTCTTCAGGCAGACTGCCTGCATAGTTTATTTTTATCTTTGGATTCTCGATTTCATAATTTCGGGGGCTTAGGCCTCCGGAGAATGGCGGGAAGATTGCAGCCTATGTGACGCACCGTATATAAAATCAGCGAGCTAAGAAAATCCGCCATAACTCTCTCGTCTCTTTCTGTGCATTTCGTTCTCGCGTTCTGTAATCAATGATTTCTTTCATGCAAGAAAACAAGGTAAATTGATTTATTAAAATTAAATTATTATCTATTACTACCGTGGTTTTTCTTTATTTCCCTCGCTCCCGTTTCCTTCCTCACTTGATTTCCCGCCGCGAACTTATCAATAATTGTATCAAAATCTGTTTTTTTACATTTTCTATTTCTAAGTTTAAACAAATAAGTAATTAAAATATTTTCTAGCATAGATAATAATATAGTAATAGACAATTTCCCGCCGTTGTTACGATTAATTTTAAATTGCAATTGCATTTGCTGATTTAAAATATTTTCTAGCAGTAGAATTAGAATAGTATTCATATTACGCAAATTAAAATTGTTTATATAAACTGTAAGTCGCGTGCAGTGTAAGGCTGTAAGAATAGGTCCAAGATCAACATCAGTGCATATTGTTAATGATCTGCTATCGGTTCCTAATTGGCAGAAATTCCACTCCTTTCTTGCATTCAGCGCCAAGCGTGTTCAACATTTGTGATAAATTTTGATTGTCTGTTGTGTATTGCAGCTGAAGAAAGTGTAGTTAAGTTAAGTTTTATACTAGCGTGGTACCCGGTGTTTTAAAGATTTTCCTATCGTTTTTCTCGCTCCCGTTTCCTTCCTTGCTTGCTCTCCCGCCCCGGTCGCTTTCCCACTTCCGGTTCCTTTCTCGTTCCTGCTTGCTCTCCCTCTCCCGGTCGCTTTCCCGATTGCAAATTTTTAAAATGCCTCCTTAATTTTTTGGCGCCCATTAAAAAAAGCGCCCGGGGACACATGTCCACCCCTGCTTTCCTGGTCAATTTCCCGCTTCCTGTCGCTTTCTCATTCCTGCTTGCAAATTTTTAAAATGCCTGCTTAATTTTTTGTCGCCCCATAAAAATTGATTTCCCGCTTCTGGTCGCTTTATCGTTCCTGATTGCTCTCCCGCTTCCGGTCGCTTTCTTGTTCCTGCTTGCAAATTTTTAAAATGCCTGCTTAATTTTTTGGCGCCCCTTAAAAATTGATTTCCCACTTCCGGTTGCTTTCTCGTTCCTGATTGCTCTCCCGCGTCCGGTAAATTTCCCGCTTCCGGTCGCTTTCTCTTTCCTGCTTCCGGTCGCTTTCTCTTTCCTGCTTGCTTTACCGTTCCCGGTCGCTTTCCCGCTTCCGGTCGCTTTCCCACTTCCGGTCGCTTTCCCACTTCCGGTTTATGAGTAGTTCTTAAATATATGATTAATTAAAAAATTAAATGTAAATAAAAAAAAACTGCCAATAAGTTTAAACTAAATTCGAGTTGGATTACACCCATCACCAAGAAAACATAGAGAGAGAGACAGAGAGAAAATAAATTGCATTGTACTTCTATTTATTTTAATTATTTAATTAATAAATAAATAATAAAAAAATGAATATATATATATATATATATATATATCTATATATATAAAAGAACATGTCCTGAATGACTGACTGACTGACTGACTGACTGAATGACTGATAATCAACGCCGAGCTCAAACGCCTCATCCTAGGAACGTGAAATTTGGAACATATATTACTTTTATAGCGTAAACATCCGCTAAGAAAGGATTTTTGAAAATTCTGCTCCGGAGGAGAAAAAACTGGAAAACAAACTTTTTTCTAAAATAATGTATATCTCGAAAACCAAAAATGAGGAGATTTTGAAATTTGGTATATAGATTCTTTTTGAAAAATAAAAAAATACGTGTTTCACCATTTTTTGAAAATTCGGTTTCCCGGACCTCAAATGTGGGTTGGAAAATTGGGTTATTTGGTTTTTAAAATAACTGCTAAAATAACTGGGTTGGAAAATTGGGTTATTTGGTTTTTAAAATAACTGCTACTCAAAAACTGTGAATGCTACAGGAGTAAAAATTAGTGTTTAGTTTCTACCCCAAAAATAATTAAATACGTGTTTTAGCATTTTTTAAAAATTTGGTTTCCAGGACTTCAAATGTGGGGTGGAAAATATGGTTATTTGTTTTTTAAAGTAACTGCTACTCAAAAACTGTAAATACCACAGATGTAAAAATTAGTATTTAGTTTCTATTCTAAAAATAAAAATATACGTGTTTTACCATTTTTTTTAAATTTGGTTTCCAGGACCTCAAATGTGGGGTGGAAAATAAGGTTATTTGGTTTTTAACATAACTGCTACTCGAAAACTGTAGATGCTACAGGAGTAAAAATTAGTATTTGGTTTCTACTCCAGAAATATGATATACGTGTTTTACTATTTTTTGAAAATTTGGTTTCCAGGACTTTAAATATGGGGTGGAAAATAGGGTTACTTGGTTTTTAAAGTAACTGCTACTCAAAAACTGTAAATGCTACAAAAGTAAAATTAGAACTTAGTTTCTACTCTAAAAATAATGATATACGTGTTTAACCATTTTTTGAAAATTTGGTTTCCAGGACCTCAAATGTAAAGTGGAAAAAGGGTTATTTGATTTTAAAATAACTGCTACTCAAAAACTGTAAGTGCTACAGATGTGAAAATTAGTATTTTGAGGTTTTGTGTCGGTTAAAAGTAGATGAGTTCAGTTTATCACCGGACGGACGGGCCAAGCCTTTATTTTAGGGTCTTCATACGGCCCTGCCCAAACCTTAAATCAAGGTGGGACGGGCCGAGATTTTTAACCAAGTATATAGACATTTTAGTGATTTTAGGGTGTTCAGACGGGCCGGGCTAAACCTGAAATCAAGGTGGGACGGGCCAAAGTGTTTCATCAAGTATATAGAACTTCTAGGCCTGTAAAAACGGGCGGGCCCATATTAGACGGCTCTGCCCAAACCTTAAATCAAGGTGGGACGGGCCGAGATTTTTAACCAAGTATAGACATTTTAGTGATTTTAGGGTGTTCAGACGGGCCGGGCTAAACCTGAAGTCAAGGTGGGACGGGCCGAAGTTTTTCAACAAGTATATAGAACTTCTAGGCCTGTAAAAACGGGCGGGCCCATATTAGACGGCTCTGCCCAAACCTTAAATCAAGGTGGGACGGGCCGAGATTTTTAACCAAGTATAGACATTTTAGTGATTTTAGGGTGTTCAGACGGGCCGGGCTAAACCTGAAGTTAAGGTGGGACGGGCCGAAGTTTTTCAACAAGTATATAGAACTTCTAGGCCTTTAAAAACGGGCCGGGCTCATATTAGACGGGCCGTGCTGGGCCAGGAATTTCGGTTTTTGAAACGGGCTGGGCCAAGTTGTCGACGGGCCGTGCTGGGCCAGGAATTTCTGTTTTTGAAACGGGCTGGGCCATGTTGTCGACGGGCCGAGCCGAGACCTAAAAAATTGATCCGTGCAGTACTCTACTATGTATGCACGGTTCAAATTCTCTAATTTCATGCGAGCGAAGCCGCTACGGGCACTGCTAGTATATATATATATATATTATTTAATTTATTTCCAGTTGTTCAAAGTATATATATATATATATATATATATATATATATATATATATATATATATATATATATATATATATATATATATATATATATATATATATATATATATACTAAAAATATTATTGTTTTTTTTCAACAGGAAGATGAAGAAAATCCACCTTGTCCCGACAATTGGACGCCAATTGCAATGGACAATATTACAGAAAGGCGAAAAACAATGACTCGGGAGGAGATGTTTACGGAGGCCCACCTCTTGTTTCGTTCACTGGTCAACGCCATGCAGGATTTGTCAAATCCCACTTATGAGAAGTACCTGGCAACATTTCGTGTTCTCCGAAATTGTATCCAACAAAAGAAAGATTTTCAAGTCAACCTAGGTAAATATTACATGTTATAAGGTAACTTTTTGTTATAAGCTATTAAAATAATTTCGCTTTTGTAACAGTGGGTAACCTGTCTGTTGATCAGTTGGCCTCAAGTGATGGTGTTCAAGTCAACCTAGGTAAATATTACATGTTATACGGTAACTTTTTGTTATAAACTATTAAAATAATTTTGCTTTTGGAGCAGTGGATCAGCCGATAAACAAGCGGCGGCGGTTGGATAAAGCTGACACTGAGTAAACAAACCAGCCATTGATAGAATTGTCAGGACTCGAGCTTCCAAAAGTTGCTCGTGGTCCCGGAGGGTCCAGAAAAACCCGCCGCTTGGACTATTATAAGAAGCTTCCACAAAAATTTTCAGCTATGCTGGAAAAAGAATGAAAAATAAGCGTAAGTTACAAAATTTGAGTAAAGAAATCATTTTTGTTTTTAACTTTTTTTTCTTAATTAGTGTTTCTTTCGTGGATTCTCGGTGAAGAGGAGGCTGGAAAGGTGGTGAAGGAGGGATGCCTCGTTGAAAGCGTGAGTCCGTTTATAGATGTCTCCACTCTCCACAGCCATAACAGAGCCGGGAGTGTCTGAACATCTTCCATTGTTCAAAGGCCTGTTTGCTGTGGATGCGTGGACCACAGTTTTAGAATTGAGTAAGTTAAAATAACTTTGAAATTGTGTTACAAGTAAACAACAGAAAACTAATTTTTAATGTATTCAATTTTTACAGTAAAAACGAAGAAGGAGCATACAAACTACACCTGTAGAACGTGTCGAAAAGATGCAAACATAGGGGACACGATTATGTGTGACTGCTGCCTGCAGTGGGTGCATTTTTTTGCCAGAAAATAAATAAAACACCAACTAGCAGGGTTTTTTTGCACCCACTGTCGTGGCAGTTACAAAATGTTTTGATTTGTTTATTATTATTATTATTGTTGTTGTTGTTGTTGTTACAAACTTTTCTGTTTGTCTTTTGGATTTGCAAATCAAGTTTACTTGAAATAAAAGTTTCTTTTGAAAAACTTGTTTTTTTTCTTTACTTGTTTCATATCAACTGGTTTTGTGTCAGACTAGTGACTAGTAATAAAAAGTGTACTAATGCAATTAGTTGTGGTTTTTTTATTCTTCTTAAATTAATTAAGTTAAATTTATTTACACTATAATGAAAAATAATTGTCTAAACCTGTAGCACGAGCACACCATAATGACTGGTCGATGTACAGTTACGTCACGATGACAGCGACGAAATCACCAAAGCCGTTTTTTCAAGCCCGAAAGCGTAACGGGGAAGGGCAAACAGATATTTGCAAATTTGCAGGCGCTAGTTAATGACGTAAAAAAACTTATACTATTCTAGAAGCGTCGACGCAAGCTCACTAAAGCTTTTATTTTCAGTATTTCCCTAGCAAGTGGCGTAGTTGGTTCACCTTTATTTTTTTGCATACCACTCTATCTCTAACTTCTTAACATCTCTCTATTTCTTCTCTATTTGAGAAGTCTGTTCTCATAAGTTATTCTAGTCCTAGTCGCTGATTTTGGTTGTCCTAAAAAATATTCATTAGAAAATAATTATAAAAAACCACCGTGGTTCTGCAAATTATTCATAAAAAATTATTTTTATAAAAAAAACCGCCGTGGTCCTGCAAAATAATCAGAAAAAAATTATTACAAAAATGACCGCCAACATACATTTCATCGATGCCGGCACAGTAGCAATTTTACCGATTATTGCCACGGCGGCAAGGCGGTATTGCCGGCTCAGTAGCAAGTTTACCGATTATTGCCACGGCGGTACGGCGGTACTGCCGGCATATTAGCAATTTTACCAATTATTTCACCGGCGGTACTGCCGGCTCAGTAGCAATTTTACCTATTATTTCACCGGCGAGAATGTCGGCTCAATAGCAATTTTACCGATTATTTCACCGGCGGTACTGCCGCCGGCTCAGTAGCAATTTTACCGATTATTTCCACGGCAAACCGCCGGGGCAATAGCAGCGACCTGCCAAAAACCGGTGTTTTTCTTACAAATCGACATCTATAATGGATTATTTCAAGAAAAGTGGGAATTACTGTATTTTCTAAGGATTATGGCAATGTTTGGTTTTACCTATGTTTGTGAACAGTTATATTCCTTCATGAAATCAACAGAAACTTCTCAGAAAACAAGGCTGACTGATAAACATTTTTCATCTCTGATCAGAGTGGGAACCATACAGACATTTCAGCCAGATATACCAACAATTGTCAGAAAAAGATGTCGAGTCTCAGGACAAAACTCTATCCATGATTAAATTGTAGCAATTAAATGTTCAGTTTGGAACTGCCGTATTTTTTTCACAACGTTTGTTACTGTTGCAAATCGCAAGTATAATTATGTTGCTGTTTAAAATTCGATTTTTGTTAAATTAATATATTAAATTATGTTCATGAATGCTGCTAGAACAATTGTATGCACATTGCATGTTTTTTATCAAAAGTTTAGAAACAAATATATACTGCAATACATTTTTTTAAACGAATTTAAATTAGTTCTGCATTCGATTTAATATGGCCCTCATGACAACCCATGTTATCAATGCGGCCCTCAAAAGACAATGAGTTTGACATGCCTGTATTAAATTGTATTTCAGCGCTTAACTCATGATCAAGAAATTTTTTAAGCCAAAACAATTTAAGCAATCTTGTGTAATTACACCCTACTAACGCAGTAGCGTAGCGAAGGGAGGCAGGGAGGGGCATCTGCCCCCGGGCTCCAGGTTTTGGGGGCTCCAAAAAGCAAAAGGAAAGACAACAATTTCACCAAAGTTGAGTCATTTGTGAACATCTTAAACATGTAAAATTAACAAATTGTATTTTTGCACTATTTGACACAAGTTATTTCCAAAATTTTCTTGGGGAGGGGGCTCACCGAGCCCCGGATATAGCTCATGCACCTTCGGATTTGGTCGTCCAATTGGGATGACAGTGGAAGATGGGGCGCATTTTTTACACTTTGCCCCGGGCGCCAGATACCCTCGCTACGCCACTGTACTAGTGGTGTTGATAAAATGTTGCTTCACTGCAATGAATCTGTGCAATAATCAACAGTTAAGTTTCTACAGTACAGACTTGTTTATCGTGTGAATAAGATGACTTATAAAGAAAAAAGAATTGATTTAAGATTAAATAATTTAAATGTTGAAAACCATTGCTAGACAGCTATAGTTATGTTTATGTGCGTATATATTTGCGTTTGTACGTCTGGTTAAAATTTTTCTTATAGAAGAAAAACCGGATGGGCTTGTGAGTAAATATTTTAAATGTCGAAAATCATTACTAGACAACTTGTTTAGTTATGTGTATTTTGCACGTCTGATGTTATGACTGCATAAAGATTGGTACTTTGGTACAAGGCCGGAAATTATATAAGTGTATTAGAAATAATTTATTCAGAAAATTTTCAAACTATTGTCATGAAGAGCCAGAGAAAAAGCGGGAGTGGAAGAGCGAGCAGGATTGGGAAAACGAACGAAAATGTTGGAGCAAGCGGGAACGAGAAAAAAGTGGGAACGCGAACGGGAGCAGAAAAGTGAGTGGGAACGGGAAAGCGGCCGGGAAATGAAAAAAAAGGAAAAGCGGGAAGAAACATGAGAACAAGCGGGAACGGGAGAGCAAACAGAGAATGAAACGGGAGCAAGAAAGAAAAACGAGAGATAAACTTCTAGAGTCTAGAAACCCCAGGCAACAGGCAAAGCAGAGTAACCCCGCTAGTATATGTATATCTATTTATCTATGTATTTATAGACTGTATGTGTGTCCTTTATGCATTGCTACACCATTCATACGATTATAATGAAATTTTCACACAACCTTGAAAGTTAATGGAAGAAGGTTTTTTGTGAAAAAAATTAAAATCGGTCACAAAATGAGTGGAAAAGCGAGCGGAAACGGGAGAGCCCGCGAGAATTATATATATATATATATATATATATATATATATATATATATATATATATATATATATATATATATATATATATATATATATATATATATATATATATATATATATATATATATATATATATATTAGGGAACGTAGTGACCGGGAAGCGCAAGAGGCGTTCGTGAATTACCAGTGGAGGCCATCGCATTTTCTGCTGAAAGTTTGATTGTAAGTCTATGAGCCGACAATATTTTTACAAATTTGTGCTTATAACCATAACTAGAAGGAATAATGAATATGCACTGTTTAATTTTATATTTTTATGCTAGATTTATAAACATATTAGCAAGTCAACGCACAATACAGCTTAATACGTGCAATAGCGTAATGCGTCTGTGCTTTCTGATGCGACCTTGACACTTTTTAGCTTCAGTGAAATGTGTTTCTTTTAAATCTGTAGGTTGAAATACCAATAGCAATTTATTCAAATTAGACAAAACTCGGTTTACTGCATAACTTTTATTGTGTATCTTCATTTATTAAATAATGGCTAGACAAAAATGCACACATTCACAAGCACACCATCACAATCACAAGTATACCATTACATTTAAGCGACTGTTTACTTTGAGCTCTTACTCTGAATCTTTCTAATTTTTCGCTGAGTAGGTGTTGATGTCGATGCACAATCAGCTTGGTTAACTCGCTTAACTAGATTTTTACACATGCAATTAAATAAACGGCGAACCAAGAGATTCGCAGTTCGGTGTCCCTGAGCACAATGGTGGTTCACAAGTTCAGGCATAAAAGAGGTAATTTTGTCCATTACTGTTCGAGGAAGAACATGCCATGAACTTCCGAAGAAGATCTTCTTTCGAACGCATGTCGTGGAAATAAAAAAATGCTGCAGAGCACACAGCTAAGCAGTATTCAGTGGGCTCAGATAATCCACCCTGAGCTAGCATTTCAATGACTTTTGTGTGCTCCCCAGAATTTTCTTGATCACTGAAGCGAGAGACCAGATCTTCTTTGCAAGATTGACTTCAACTGCCAATCAGTAGGAGATCTGACAGCTTCCAAGTACTTGTTTAGTTTGTGTTTTCCTGTATAAATTAATAACAAAGATGTAACAAAAATCTAAACTGATTAATGCTAGTAGTTGACAAACTAAGCATGTAACTCCCTAATCAAATGCAAAATAACAGCTACTAAAAATCCTGAGATACAGACAACAAAACACATAATCATGTTTATCAAACCAGTGAATATAACTTATAAGGACAGTGAATATAACTCATAAGGATATAAAATATTTCAAAAAAGCTAAGGAACACACCCTATAACAAGTAAATTAAAAACGAATTTTTAAAACCAATGCTCTTATATGTAATTAAAACACAAATTTTGCAATCAATTTTTTCTTATATTACTCTTTTATTTTATGTTAAAGTCGAAATATCTTAATTATATCGAAATATCGAAATTAATTAACATTATCTAAATTAATTGACTTATTGTAAAACTAATAATTGAATATTGCATTGTCTTCTATTTTGAGCATGTATGCAAAATTTGAAAAAATCTATCATCAGGAAGTGACTCAAAAATTGATTGCAAGATTTGAAACAGACAGAGAAACAAACAGACAGACAGAGAAACAGAGACGACGAGTTAATAAAAGCATTGGTAATAATAATAAAAATATCATCAAAAAGCATCGAATTTAAATATCTCAACTATTTTCATGAAAATTTCGTACACGCTTGAGAATCGCGGTCAGTGAGTGTGGTTCGTGTTAACTTGGTAAAATAGTCTGCCAGTCGGTTAGCGTTTTGTGGTCAAGAAAACCCTCAAGAAAACCCTCAAGAAAACCCTCAAGAAAACCCTCAAGAAACCCCTCGATAAAATCCTCAAGAAAATTAACTAAATTAATTGACTTATTGTAAAACTAATAATTGAATATTGCATTGTCTTCTACCTTGAGCATGTATGCAAAATTTGAAAAAAATCTATCATTAGGAAGTGACTCAAAAATTGATTGCAAGATTTGAAACAGACAGAGAAACAGACAGACATAGAAACAGACAGACAGAGAAACAGAGCCGACGAGTTAATAAAAGCATTGGTAAAATAGGGTATATCTAAAAATAATTAGACTACCAGGGTGGAATTTTTAAGAATGTAACCAGACTAGTACAAAAAATGACTTTACCTTGAAAAGAATCTCACATCTAAAATTCTCCATAGTCTGTTTATGTACAAAACAAACATGGCAGTATCATTCCATCCTTTTTCATTGTACACCTTCAGTCCAGCCACAGTTGATTCATGAAAAACACCTACAAATTATATAAAAATTTAGAAAATTGTTATGATCTAGATCTATTTGAATTATTATATTTACATTTAGCATGAGCAGGAGAAGTACATTGAATGTTGTTTGGTCTGAAACTGACCATTGTCAGTTTATGAGCTACTTTCAACGGCATTGCCTCTTCGGTGTCATACAACTTTTCAACATGATGAAAGTTAGCAATTAACATTGGAATTTCGCCATCATCAACATCAGTACGAGCAGGCAACTAAAAATTTTTCTTATTAATCCAGTTGTTGAAGATGTTTTTAAAATTATGTGTTGTATCGAAAAGAAGAAAAGTTTTTTGGCCATTCCACATACAGGATACTTCTAATTTTCCACCGCAAAGTTCGGTATAGAAAGCTCTGTAATATAAAACAGTTTTATTAAAATTAATCAATAACTGGAAACACAGTCATCAGACATTAAAAAAAATCACAGGCTTTAAAAATAAAAATAATTTTATAAGACTAGCTGGAAATGTACTCACCTGTTTGTTGATAAATTGTCCATGGAAACAGCTAACATAGTGACATAATTCTTCAACTTGCTTGTAACAATCTCGAAAGTATGACGTAAGATAGCAGGGTTCAAGGCAGCAACGGCTGTTAACCAACTACATCTTTAAATTTGCCACACAACGATTGAACCATAAAACACAAAACTGTTTTAGCAATTTCTCCATTTGCTGTCAAACCAAACACAGACCCGTTAAAGTACTCCAATCGCTTTGCTGTGTGAATTTCATCACATGTTAACATGACAAGTTTTTCTGTCTCAGAAAGTGCTCTCAACCGTGCTTCTAAATATGGATGGTTAAGACCTTCAACATTTTCAGCAAAAACAGAAGACAACTGTTGAATGCGACGAACACTAGGAAGAATAAATAATTCTTTTAAAGTTTCATAGAGTTTAGGGCTTGTCATTTGCCACAAAAATGAAACAGTAAGCAGGAATGAAGGTATCAGGAATCTTCTCAACAAAATCATTAAAACAAGTTACTCTTTCTCTATCCTGTAAAATAGCCTCGGCAGCAGCATATCTCTCATTTACTAAGTCCACTCGAGATTCAACAGAAGCACGCCAGATCTTGGAGTTATCTGAGGATTGCTCAGATAAGCCGGACAATTTGGTAGCTTGCTAGGAACAGCGTGAGGTTTCAAACGCTTCTTGTCCAACTCAACAGATTTGCTTTTACTCCGAGTCACATTTGTATCTACTCTATTTACCAGTATATCTTCATCTTGAAAATGTAGCTCACACAGTCGATGATTTTTAGTCGGATGGAAATTCTTCAGTGATAAAAAACGAGTCCACTTGTCTAACAGAATCGGATCCTTCAACGGCAATCTAAAGAGTTTTAATTTTTCGCTACTTGTATTGGATTTATAACCGGTTTTACAACCCGGCGCGTAACATTTATTAACCATTTTAAAGATCAATATTATAAGCAACTGACTTACGGCAAACGACTAGCTACTAGCACGAACAAAAACACACAAGAACGAATATGAATAAGCACAGACGTTTTATAACATAACTAATAAAATCATTATATATCTATGAAAATCATAGATTATAATTTAGAAACAAAAACACATTTAAATTTATATTATTATTATTATTATTATTATAAATTGCTTATAAAACAACTTCAATTCAATATATGACAGATTGTTTGACTCGTTTTACTAAACGTTTAAAATAAATATTTGAAGTGAAATAAATTTAATTGTGCAGATTAACAGTAATTTCAGGGTACACACTAATTTAAATAAATTTTTTCATGTAGGTATGTGAGATTAGAGCGACTTTAGCATAGGCCTCCACTGGTAAGATTTGGAGGAAAACATTTTTCCCTTGCGCTTCCCGGTCACTACGTTCCCTAATATATATATATATTAGAGAGCTGCATGGGGATGGGTGTTTTACGGATGGGTTCAGTTGTTGCGGGATGGATTGTAAAATTGCGGGAACCCCGCGGGTATGGAATGGATTTTTACAAAATATTAGTTAAAATGAATATCAAATTTTTATTTATTCTCACAAACTCCTGATTTTTTATTAAGGTTTACTTCTGTAGCTTTTTTCATGAATGAGTGTGGCCGCAAGGCAGCGGAAATTTGTAATCGGAATTTCCTTCTCCTTAATGAGTAGCCTACCACAGCTGACGACTCCCATCTGCCCGAAGCGACTGATTTGTAGGCAGAGGCAGTTCGAATCGCAAGCCATGGGGGCATTTCATGAGATGTTTGAGTTTATCTCTACATTCACCTCGGCTGTAACAGCCCTTGATTGTTGCAAATTGTTGATTAACATGGTTCTTTTGTTAATTGTATTATATAAAGCATTTAAAGCGGAGACCATGTTGGGGTTTATCCTCCCAAAAATTTTCCCCAAATTGGATCCGGGTGGAACTTTCTCATATTGTTACAGACACTATTTCTCAATCAAAACAATTTTTTTTTCTTGTTTCGATTTTTTTCTGGGTTATATTTGTTTCTACCCGTCTAATATACTAATGCAAATATTTAAACGACTCTAGAAGGAATAGAGCCCACCCGCAACACCACCTTGCCTAAATGAATACGTATATTAAACACAAATTTTTAGAAAAAATAGTATCGGGAAACAGGGCCGTCGAGAGGGGGGCTGGCGGGGCTGTCGCCCTGGGCCCCCATTAGTTTTAGGGCCCACCACAGCTGGGAATTGAGCATAGATCGGAATTTAGTAAGCCAGCTGCGGGGCCTTTGATGAGTCTAAAATAATGCCCCCTTAAAAGATATTACGTGACAATATTTTAAATTTCACCACAGTATACAACCATTATTTTTCAACTTAATATCCTTTCTTGCCGAAGTGTGAAAAGCAAATATTAAACCATGGAAAAAATTATTAAACTGTAATGTTTTGCATTATCTTTGCATTAACTTTGTCGTCTACAAGTTGAATTGAAATTTTCATCAAGGCATACATTCTTCCAGTTTAGATTAGATCATTAATTGTCATCTTTTTTGCGTTTGTTATCTCTCTCTCTCTCTCTCTCTCTCTCTCTCTCTCTCTCTCTCTCTCTCTCTCTCTCTCTCTCTCTCTCTCTCTCTCTCTCTCTCTCTCTCTCTCACAACTTTAAAACTTTTCAGAAGCATCGACATCTCCATTTTCTTCACTTCGCTTCAGTTTCGATTTTTTTGACAATAAAAAATTGTTATTTAGTAAACAGAAAAATTTAACTTGTAATTAGTTACCAGTGAAATTAATAGAAATATTATAACAAGAAGAGATTTGTAAACTAAACTGTATTTCATTTCAGTTTCCCTATTTTAGTTACTAGGTTCTGAAGGCTTGGCAGGATAGCAGTTTCAGATATCTCCTTGTAGCTTGACTTATGCAGCACTATCATCTGCCACACAGATATTTGTATCCACTTTAGCTACGAAAGCCAAACAGCTTCTCAATGACAGAACTTTCAATTTTATTTTCAAATTGCTCGACAGAAGAAATAAGCTTCAACACTATTGCAATTCAGAGTTGAACCTCAATTTTAAGGATGAAGCAAATGAATCCAATTTGAGAATAAAAAATTGACTTTCATTTTGTTTTTAATATCTTTTGACTAACTTAAAATAAGTGCATACGATGATTTAGTAAAAAAAATAAATCTATTGCAAAATCTGGCAATGCTGATAGTTTCTTCATTTTTCTTCTGTCATGGCCACTCAAAAGCAATATTTCTAGCTTTACGAAGATCTTTGAAACATGGGCATATATCTTTTCAAAATCTTCACCTGTTTTCATGCGTTTCACCAAAGTTTCAACAGCATTGGCAGCAGTCAAGTCAATAGCACTGATTTGCAATGCATCTGACACAGCATTAGATGACATATTTAAATAAGTGCATTAAAAATTTAGTCCAAACACAAATTTTCACAGCTGAGAGTAAATCCAAAGTCTACATCATGTGGATATTGAGTAAAGTAATGATGACCAGAGGCATCTGTGAACTAATCTCAAATTTACATATCTAGCTGACCATCTTGTTGAGGATAGTGTTGTTGTGGACCACCTAGTTTTATAACTTCTTTTATACCGCCTTACTTCTTTTCTTCTTCTCTTTTTGGATAATTTTTTAGCTAGACTAGCACACGTCAGCTTTGACCACGTAGACAGTGTTTTTATACTTACACTAATTAACCTAATGAAATTCAGGTACCCCCCCTAGTAAAAATAAAGTTCTCGGATTTGCAAAAATACTATGGGCGCTACCTGCCCGAGCTTGGGGTCCGGACCCCTGGACCCCCCGCCCAGCGCCGCGCCTGATAATTATAATTATTAATTATACAACTAAGAGGCCCACCAGAAAAAATTGACTTGGGCCCCGTTTATCCTCTCGACGGGCCTGTCTGGAAGTTATAACTTGAATCATATTTTAAAATAAAAACGCAACAAAAATATATAAAATCTCACCAATAATTAAGCCCCTTCTTATGCTCAAACTGAAAACGTCCCACGCTAGACAGTCAATATCGTTGAAGCTGAGGTCTATTCGTATCGGTTCCCAACGTTTGGACGGCCTGTCTATCATGATTGGTCCAGTGATTCGGTCAAAGCCGTTGAATCGCATATATAGATTGACTACTGAGCAATCGCCAAATAACAACATTGGAGGAAGATTTTTAGTGTCGGCATTTATAAAACTGTCTAGCTGTGCAGTTTTAAGATTTCTTGGACAGGGAAGGCACCAGCTTCTAAAACTCATATCACCGATTTTCACGTTTTTTGGAAATTTGCATTTAAATTTTTTTACGTCGGCAGCCCTGCAGACTTTGGTCCTGCCAATTTTATCCGATGCTGAAAATTTTCCATTGGGTGGGGTTTGGAAATTACTTAAATGGTCGTAGTCTGGCAGTCCGGGATATCTTTTTGCTTGATATGTAGCATCGATGTAGCTCAGATTGACCATCATAAACAGGCCACCAACTAAATTCAAAACATTAGTCAGCCTGTTGTACGATATCACAAGTTTTTCTAAATGTCTGAGAGAAGCCGTGAATCCAGCATCGATGTGAACAATGTCGTTTTTACCCAGCTCAAGAATTTTCAAATGAGTTTTATTTTTCAATTTGCCGTAAAATTCCTCAGTGAGTGTAAGCGTAGGATTAAAGTTTCCGACCAAATATGTTAAATTTAACACTTCTATATCGGATGACAAAGATTCCAAAGAATTTGTTAGATCATCAAGTTTGAGAGCAACGTTAAAGCTCAGATCTAAATACTTCAGATGTGGTAAATGTTTAAACGAATCGGGACCAATACTAACTAAATTATTTTTTGTGAGTATCAGGCTCGATAATTGTCCGCATAGTCCGAAATTTTCGAAGGTATCTTTGTATATAGTGATATTGGATCCGTCATATGGAGCTTTTATTGTTAATGTTTCGAGTGAATGCAAACCATTAAAACCAGGCCCAAAGTTTTCGTTTGCATATCCATCGATAACTAAAGATTTCAATCCGTTAAGTGGCTGAAAAACATCATCAGGCATTTTAGGGTTAATGGAAATTCCTAACTGTCTAAGGCTAGCATTTAATGGAGCAAAAACATTTGTGCTGTTGGTCAGATCAAGAGAGCTTCTGATTAACGTAAGTCTTTCAAGAGGTGTGTCCTGAAATGCATCGGGAGAAATGTACGTTAAACAACGATTTTTTTTCAGTTCCAATCTTTTCAATTTAAAACAGTTTTTAAAGGCACCGCTTGTAATACTTTGTATTTTGGTATTTTGTATAATCAGGTGAGTTAAACTTCGCGGAAAATCTTTCAAATTTCTCAAATCAGTTAAAGAGCTGTTTTTGCAATTTACAGTGGTCAGATTCACAGAGCACACACATTCTGAACATATGGTTTCTAAAAATTTGTAAAAAAACTAGATATATATTTTTCATAATCATAGTATTTTTAGGGATAAAATTAAAATAAAATATAAAAGAGAAAGAATTAACATTTTAAAAAATTACAAACTTTTTTAGTTTTAAATTCATTCAAAAAAAATATAATTAAGTTTTCCAATTAAAGATTTAAAAACTACAACTTTGTTTCTGCATAATAATTCAAAGGTTTCTTATATTTTCAATCCGCACATAGCAAGTATTTAAAAGAATGTGGTCAGTATTTTTCTATTTTATAGACTTATCATCATATATTAAGCTAAGGTACGTACGTATCAATATAATACAATTGCTAGAAAACAGCGTTCTAGCCTTTTTAATAACCAACATGAACACCACTGACCAGCATTAAGAACATTATTAATTTTATTCCTTATGTTATTTTGTCAGAACAATTACTTAGATTTATATCAAAGGTGGGCATGGGTCTATTTTTGGCAGCCTAACCTATCTCATTCCAACCCATCACTTACTCAACCCAACCCACCTAAAAAGTTGAATATCTAACCCAACCCAATCAAATTCACTAAAAAATAATAAACAAGTGAACCGTAACAAATTTTGTTTATTGAAAATCTTTTATATATTTGAGATAGAAAGATACCAGTTTTATGTAAATATTTTTTATGAATAATTTATCTATAATTCTAAAAACTACATAAACGAAAAAAAGATTTTTAGCGTAAAAGTGATATCTGCAATCATGAAAAGAAAATCTGATAATCAATAATTTAAATAAAATTGATAAAAAACAATATTCCATTATAAACAAAATATCAAAATAAAAAACTTCAGATTGATAGTAATACGTGAAATGGCTAAAAGTGGAATTCAAATTTTGTTGTCTTTCAATAAAATAAACAATGACGCAATATCGCATAGATTTTTTAGCAAAGCGTTCAAATAAAAAATTTAAAAAAAAATTTTTTGATTGACCATCTCAAAATTAATGTTTGGTCCTCACGAGTCTATGGACCAAATTTCACATCGATTTCTGGCTACTTAGTTTTAGTTTTGTTTCTTTTTTAAGTTGTTTTAATTGTAATGTGCTTAATAAAAAAAAGTTAGTAGTTAGCAGTGTCGTGTTTAGGGCCTTACAGGGCACGTAATTGCGGGGGAGGCCAAGGCTGAATGAGTCACACACACAAAATTACAAAAAATTATTTTTCAGTTGCAACACATTAAAATCTTACTACAGTTTTGTAATACGCTTGTGAGTTTGCAAATAAGAAAAGTATAGATTGAAAACAAATTAATTGATAAAATGTTTTTTTAGAGGCCGTCTATAAATGACGTCACGCACGTAGAGGAAAGAAGTCAGACACTTGCGACGAAGGGAGAAAGGTTTGAAGAAACCCGTCTATTATTAAGCAGTTAATTTATACTTTTAATTTTTTAAGTAATTAAAAAAAACTAGTTTGATAAATTTTTTTTGCTTAATATCTTTTGATAAATGTTTGACTTTGAGAAACATTCTTATTTTAATAGCAAATCAATTTTTTTTCATTCACTTCATGTTAATTACTTAGAATTTGAAATAAATGTTGGATAGGCTCTTAATTTATTTTCGCATTCAATAGTTATTTTGTTATTCCTACTCTAAATTAAATTAAATTTAGTGTTTTCCGACGAGGAGAGTGGTTAGATCGTTGAAACGTCCCATTTTAAGAGGTCTGATTTTTTGCAACAACGTACAGGAAGAGGTTGGTAGGTATGTCATGATCGGGTGCCACCAAACCTAGTGACGCAACTGCTTATAATGCACTAATAAAACGGAAGAAATAATTTGTTTTGTGTTAGCCGATTATATCTTTTAAGTAGTTTGACAAAATATAAAAATGTGGGACGTTTCTTTTTCCAAACTCTGTCAGTCATACAAACATTTAAAATGATTATCAAATCATCATCAAAAACTAACAGGGATGTAAAATTTCAGCTCAATTTGAAAACGGGAAGTAAGTGAAAAACCGATTACAAGATAAACCGGTAACACACTCCATGACGAAGTTAAGTAAAAATGTAAAAAAATATCTCTGCTTCAAGAGAAGCACTTTTTGGTAATAAAGAAGACCAAAGTATTAGATATATCAAATGCAGTAAATGTTTTAGCTTTAATAACGAACTCACCGTTTCCATTACAGCCTACGCCGTCATTTGGTGAAACAAACAAAACATGAAAAATGACTACGATGCAAAGCCACATTTGTAAATTTTAAACTAAATTTTTAAAAAACTCTGCCGAGGTAATTTCACAAACTATTTGGTGTTGGCACAATAGAACCGATTCTATTTGATAGACGCCTGTAGCAATAATGAGTTTACATTACATCCTGTATTGCCAACATTTTCACGATGCTGGAAATTAACATTTTAGCCGGCCTGTAAAGATGTAAATATAACTGATACTCCTAATTACGCTGCTAAATATAGTCCGTTTATTTGTAGGTTAGTCTTTGCAACGCGAGGCAGAGTTTACATTTTGAACTGAGCAGCTAGGTATTATTACTTTCATTATTAACCAGTTTTAGTTATTTAACTCGATTCTGTTATATTAATATAAAATTTTCAGTAACTTACAATAGTTAAGTGTTTTTATCTACATACACAATTTCCAGTCTGTATCATGGAAATCTTGATATAGCATCTGGATCCACAACCTAATAAAAAATACCTATTGGGGCCTACTGTGTTATTACTTATTACATCATGAAAATGAATTAATTGATGTAACAAACAACAGTAGCGTTAGAAGCATAGGCGCCGACTTGTGAAAAATATTGGGGGAGCCCAATAAACTTTAGGCTTTGTAAAGGACAAAATGCAAGCGTCGGACGGCCCGGACTAGAGTTGTCCGTGGGTAGAATTTTGAGGACCCGACCCACCAGAAATCTGACCCAACCCAACCCATTTTTACTAGTTTTATATTAGCTTGCTTTGTGAGGTTACTCGTTTAATCGGACTGTCTGTTGTCCAAGGGTATATATATATATATATATATATATATATATATATATATATATATATATATATATATATATATATATATATATATATATATATATATATATATATATATATATATATATATATATATATATATATATATATATATATATATATATATATATATATATATATATATATATATATATATATAGATTTATATTTTATATAGTTAAAAAAGTGTGAAGACTAAAAAGTAGAAAATAAAAATAAATAAAAAAACTTTTTAAAAACTAGTTTTATTATGCACTAAAAAGTAGAAAATAAAATCGTACGTCAAATTGATCATCTTGTTTTTACAAACTTTTAATTAGGTTGCAATCTCTCAGGGACGTAAATTGCGGGAGGAGCAGGGGAGAATTTCCCCCCTCCTAATTTTCCAAATTTTGTTTTTTTTACCTAGAGTTTATTATATATATTTTTTAATTTTAACTTTACTTAACCTCGTGATGATTCAATGCGTATTTGAATCCTTCTGGCGTATGTAGACAATTTCCTCCACCTCTTGATTTCCAAAATTTACGTTTTTTTGCACTTAGACTAGAGTTCATTACATAAATTGTTAATTTTAACTTTACTTAACCTCGTGATGATTCAATGCGTATTGGATTTCTTTTTGCGTGTGTAGACAATTTTATATCTGAGCTCGATGCTAGATTTACCAGTAAATGCAGAGTAATAAATTGTGTATCAGCATTGGTTTAAAATTTAGCTGTTTTCTGTGCCAAAATACAATTAGCAAACTCGTTGAACTTTACCCTATTAATGGTATTGGTACAATGTTGATTCCCCTACAGCTGACCATATCAAAATTACTATTATTTTTACACAAGAACAGAAAAAAATTCTACCCACCCCATTTTGGACATCTTTTTTTACTAATCCTGTATCTGCCCTTGCATTATGATTAAATCATTCACGCCCCTTATACCCAGTGGCGGATCCAGAAATTCCTGGGGGGATACACTTCAGAAGTTGTTCACATTCTCTTCAAAAAAGCTGATGACCGGTGAGGGGTAGTAGTAAGTATTTTTCCAATTTTTCAAATTACTTCCACTTTATCTCTCGAAAAAGCTCCGGTCATTTTCCAAAAAATAGGTCTTATACCCTAAAAAATATCAATTGATGCTCTGGGGGGTGCATCTCTCCATCCTTCCCTGCTTGTACCTACGTATTTATATAGATATAAAGGTAACGTGTGTGAGAGCATTCGCTTATCACATCCAAACCGCAGGAGCAACATTTGGCATGTTATTTATTTGATATTTCATTGGCAGAAAAGAGAAAAAAACTAAGTAAAAAAACAACCCGGGCAACACCGGGTAACCCTGCCAGCAAGCTATATAATGGCGGGAAAAATTCCCCCCTTCTGGAAAATGCTGAATTTACATCCCTGCAATCTCTGTTTGTGTGTGTAGTGTGTGTGTGTGGCTTTCTCTGTACGCAAATCTTGCAAGTAAAATTTAACCAGATTTTTGACTAATTAGGAGGCTGAAACTTTCATCATAGCTTTATATTGGATAACAATACATGATTCAATTAAAAAAAAAGTTTGTGTTGAAAAACTCGTTTTTTCCTTTATTTGTTAGTTTAATAAAACATTTTGGCTGGCTGGTAAAAAATAAACTCAAAAACTAGACAACGTCAAGAGATCCGGTTTTTTGCATTAGATTTGTGCCAAAAAATTATTCCGGATGCGATTTTTAATTTTTTTCATTTGTTATTATTTGTTTTGTAGGTACGAAACAATTATTTGCTTCTAAGTCTCTCAGCTACTGTTTAATGCAAATAAATTATAAAACTGACCTAATTAAAATAAAAACCGAAAATGAATATTCAAAAACTTGTTTAAGATTTATTTTGCATTTAGCCTTTAGTCCAATGTTACCGACAATGTATTGAGGCGCCAAAACATTTTTAAAAATATGGTGTTCTTAAATTTTGAAACTGACTAATTTATTTTTAAATCGTAGGCATTTATTTAAAAAAGCTGAGATTTTAAATGCAATAGTCAAAAATGCGCTGAAGTTCCTTCAAATCTTTTTACGTGTTTTTTGGTTATCTTTACAAGTGCTATAAAAAATTATTTAGTTTGGCTATTAACGGCGTTGTCGAAAAAACAATAAACTCATACGGGTTTCAGTCAAATACTAAAAATTATCTTAAATAGCTTTTATGGCAGATTTAGCTTTTTGTTTTGTTGAATATTTTAAAAGTATTCAATTTAAAATTTCTTTATATTAACGTCACCGCCGGTCTTGCTTGCTTGCTTGATTGTTTGAATTTTTGTAAAATTAACTAATTTCCCGTCATTCATGACAATTCATTCTATTGCAATTTTAAAATTTTAACAAATTTTAATTAAAAAAATAATTATTTATGTTAGGTTTTTTCATGGCTGCAAGGAAGGATAACCTGAGCAGTCGCGCTTATTTTGGAAAATTGTCTGCCTTCCTAAACCGTACTTTTAGCTGGTTGATAAAATAGTCCGAAAATTAAACGAAAATGTTTTAAGGCAGTCGGACGATTTCACAAAATAAGCGTAACTACTCAAAATTAACCTTGTAGCAATGAAAAAAAATCTTGCTGCCCGAAATTATAGAAGTAGTAGTCGAGTTTGGCTTGAACGTTCCAGTTTGAAGGTTAACACATGGAAGAGTCTTGTATAGTCACCCACAAAAACGTCTACTACGGCCTAAGGGACATAAAAAAGCCATTCTCTTCAAAGAAATAATATTTTGCTATCTGTGATAACTGATAACTTTTTCCGTCTAATTGAGACAATCCTGGTATTTAATACTGCAGCTAAAAAGTTATTCTCAGCTTTGAAGTGTTTGATGGCTTAACTCCGCAGTACGGTGGAAGTGTCTTGTGTTTTTTAAAAACACATTTTTATAATATTGTGAATTATGCAAATCGATTTCTAAATGCAATAATAGTTTTACCATTTTTTATATGTGAGCTGTCTGTTTATCCAGGGGCGGATTTAGGCATAGGCTACATAGGCTGAAGCTTATGGGCGCCACGAGGCCATGGGCGCCACACACAAAAAAAGAAAAAAAGAAAGAAAAAGAGAGAAAGTAAAGAAAAGACAAAAGAATTAAAAAAGAAAAGTCATCTAATTTTTATGACTTTATTTTTTTCTAACGCGCCCCCAGTCTCTCGCCTCCAAAACTTTAGATTTTTGCATTTAATTTTAATGCCATTTCATTCACTTGAATTGTGTGTTTTGATTCTCGTTTTAGTAAAATAATATTATAAATTTAATTTATTTCAACTTGTTTGACTATAATTCATCATCAAAAATCATAAGATCTAGGAAAGATATCCAAACGTTAACATTGCTATTTGAATATTTCTTTGCACACCAACTCCACGGGTGGACAGTCATTTTCAACCTTTAAGAGAGTCAAGAAGTATCTTAGGCCAACAATGGGACAAGAAAAACTCAATGTCTAAAATGACAGCCATAATGGTGAAATAGTAAATAATAATTATGTTTTCTAGTTGCTTTACCACATATGGAATTATCGTTAATGAAAAATTGTGGAAAACTTGAACAGAATTCTTAAGTATTTAATTATATTTACAGGCAATCCAACTATAATTGTTTGCTTTTTTTTTTTCGTTTTTACGCGTACACTGTTGCTGATCAAAATACGTCTGAACAGACCATCATTTTTAACTTGAATAGGTTTTAATACTAGCCGTACCAGCACAGGATAGAAAACTAATAAAAATACAATCAGCATTAACCGGAATTACGTCTTGATTGTGCTCTAACCAGCATTGAGAGTAGCTGGATTCTAAAATAAATGTTAGTCATTGTTCTTCTGAATTCATTGTTGTCATCAACAGCGATCAGCATTAATGTCCAGGAGATTCGTCTTTCTAACTCCAATGGCTATCCTCAGGCGTCTCCAGAATTCGTGGCGTCTGAATGTAATACGGAAAAACTCGTTAACAAATTATCTATATATATATATATATATATATATATATATATATATATATATATATATATATATATATATATATATATATATATATATATATATATATATATATATATATATATATATATATATATATATATATATATATATATATGTCCTTTATCCATTGCTACACCATTCATCCGATCGTAATGAAATTTTCACACAACCTTGAGAGTCAAGGGGAATCAAATATAAAGAAAAAAAATTTGAAATCCGTCACAAAATGAGCGGAGCGGAGCGGGTGAGTGAGCGGGAACTATATATATATGTATGTGCGTATGTATGTGTGTATGTATGTATGTGTATGTGCATGTATGTGTGTCTGTGTTTATGTATGTATGTATGTATGTGTTTTTACAATATTTCGGCACTAAATGCTCATTCAAAGTATGTATGTGTGTATGTATCTATGTAGGTATGTATGTATGTATGTATTTATGTATGTATGTATGTATGTATGTATGTATGTATGTATGTATGTATGTATGTATGTATGTATGTATGTATGTATGTATGTATGTATGTATGTATGTATGTATGTATGTATGTATGTATGTATGTATGTATGTATGTATGTATGTATGTATGTATGTATGTATGTATGTATGTATGTATGTATGTATGTATGTATGTATGTATGTATGTATGTATGTATGTATGTATGTATGTATGTATGTATGTATGTATGTATGTATGTATGTATGTATGTATGTATGTATGTATGTATGTATGTATGTATGTATGTATGTATGTATGTATGTATGTATGTATGTATGTATGTATGTATGTATGTATGTATGTATGTATGTATGTATGTATGTATGTATGTATGTATGTATGTATGTATGTATGTATGTATGTATGTATGTATGTATGTATGTATGTATGTAGAATCGGATCTAGGGGGGGGGGACTGAGAACGAAAAAATCAGCGGGAAAGCGACAGGGAACGGATAACGACCTGGAGCGGGAGCAGAAGCGGGAAGGAAACGGGAGCGAAAAAGAAACGCATTAGGTAAACCTCTAAAAACCCCGGGCAACGCCGGGTGCCCCCGCTAGTATATATATATATATATATATATATATATATATATATATATAAAGGCTGTTAACAATTAATTTAAATTTAATAGTTAACTTTTGAAAAATTAACGATTAATTAATAGTTAATTTCGATTAAATCCAAAAATTAAAATTTATAGTGTCATAAGTAACATTTATTAAACATAGTTGTCGAAAATCGAAATAACAATGGAATGTCTCCTTTATATGTCATCTTTTAACCAACTACGCAAGCAGACAAGTTTGTTGACATTATTTGGTCCAAGTGATGAGCGTGTCTTATTGACAATATAACCAGCCGAGCTGAACAATCGTTCACATGGAACTGAAGTAGCATGTATGCACAAAATGGTCTTGGCAAGGAATGACAATTTCGGATACCGGTGTTCATTAAGTTTCCACCATTGTAGAGGGTCAACGGATTCAGGAAAATTTATCTTTATTTTATAACGTAGTAATTCATCGTTAAAAAAAAATTAATCGTTAAAATTTTTAATATATATATATATATATATATATATATATATATATATATATATATATATATATATATATGTATGTATGTATGTATGTATGTATGTATGTATGTATGTATGTATGTATGTATGTATGTATGTATGTATGTATGTATGTATGTATGTATGTATGTATGTATGTATGTATGTATGTATGTATGTATGTATGTATGTATGTATGTATGTAGAATCGGATCTAGGGGGGGGGACTGAGAACGAAAAAATCAGCGGGAAAGCTATATATATATATATATAAGGAAGTCGGGTTTGTGTAACGACACTTATAACTCAAGAACGGCTGAACCGATTTTAGAGATTTTTACCATTGAACCATGGAGTGGCCCATGGGGACTGCAGTATGTACCCCGGTAGATATACAGCCTTAACAGTGCGTTCTAGAAAAAAACTTCAAATGGCAAAGTTGTAGAGCACCCTCTATTTGGTCTTACGAAAAAATAAATTTTCAAATTGGAGTTTGGGTTATCGAGATATACAGATGTTTAATTTTCCGCGACATGATATTTATGCGCAAATGGGGTAGAGCGCATGTTATTAAATTTTCTGACTATTTCATTGTTTACAATTGAAAATCTCACAGAAAAAATTAAGTAAATATCTTTTTCAATTAAAATATAAAATAAAATAATTGTTTATGGGCCATAAAAATATAAAAGATATTTTTAGCATAGATATATGATTTTTAGTTTCGCATTTTCCGTTTTCCATTTGGCATTAACAAAGTGTCAATGTTGTTCTGTCAATATTATATTTTCGTTCGTTGGAATTAATTTGCGAGTTTTAAAGTTTTATTACTTTTAACAAAAACATTATTAATAACAATGCCGCGACCCAGAAGATCTAATCTTTCCCAAAATAGCCGTCAGGCAATTAGGCATCGGAACAATGTTAACCAATCCACCGCGGAAGAACTGGAATTAGTGCGAGAAAGGCGCCGCGTTAGTATGGCCCGGCTTCGTGCTTCTCGAAGACAAGAGCAAAGAGATTTACTCCCCGAAACTGCTTATGTCAGTGATCAACAAACAGTTAATTTTCGACACACAATTGCAAATTTGAATCGAGCAGAGCTGGAACTGGAAAGAGGAAAGACGTTTCTCATGTCTTTGACTTTGATATTGGCCACTGTTCTTGCGAGATCAGACATCGCGGTACCAGTTGCTTCTTCTGGAATAGCAGCCACATTGTTAGAAGGATGCCGTACGGCTCATTCGGCATTAAAATTGCCCTTAAATCTTCAAACTACTGAACAACCAACATGCAACATTGCAAAACACTCTGCAATGGAAAAAGTTTTAGTAGCATCTAAAATCATCATCTGGGACGAGTGCACAATGGCGCACAAACGCGCATTGGAAGCACTTGATTTCCGCCAAACACTGCCAGTCATTCCAAGATCGACTGCTGCCGATGAAATTAATGCTTCCCTCAAATCATCATATCTGTGGCGCTATGTGATGAAACTTCAGCTGTCTTCTAGTATGAGAGTTGCATTGCTGAACGATCCATCTGCTGAAGATTTCTCCATGCAATTGCTCAACATCGGTAATGGCCGTGTTCTTGTCGACAAATCGACCGGATTGATTTCTTTTCCTCCCAATTTTTGCACTTTTGTTTCATCGAAAGACGAGCTTATCAATAAAGTGTTCCCAGACATCATTGCTAATCATAAAAAGAACAAATGGTTGAGTGAGAGAGCAATTTTGGCGGCTAAGAATAAAGATGTGGATGACTTAAATATTCTAATTCAGAATCAAATTTTTGGTACTCTGCATTCATTCAATTCTATTGACTGTGTAACAAATGAAGATGAAGCCACTAACTATCCAACTGAATTTTTGAACTCCTTGGATGTGCCTGGCTTACCACCGCACAATTTACAACTGAAGGTTGGATCAGTAGTTATTATGCTTAGAAATCTAAATCAACCAAAACTATGCAATGGAACGCGTTTGGTTTTAAAGAAACTAATGGTCAATGTGCTTCACGCGACGATCCTCAAAGGAAAATTCAAAGGCGAGGAATTACACATTCCGAGGATTCCTATGATCCCAACCGATTTGCCCTTTGAGTTTAAAAGAATTCAATTTCCGATTCGCCTAGCATTTGCTATGACGATTAACAAATCACAAGGACAATCTTTGAGTGTTTGTGGTCTGAACTTGGATAATGCATGTTTTTCTCATGGTCAATTGTATGTGGCGTGTTCACGTGTCGGCAGACCATCAGATTTATTTGTTTTTTCGTCCGATAATAAAACAAAAAACATAGTGTATCATAAATTGCTGGATTAAAGAGAATCGACCCGACTTCAACCAATTTTTTTATAATAAACTATTAAAGTGAACGTTTTTTTATTTTTGTTTTCTTTTAAACTTATATATAGGATATTTGTTATTATTGTTCTTAATTGCTTAAAAAATACACTCTTTAAGGTGAAACGAAGTTCGCCGGGTCCTCTAGTATATATATATATATATATATATATATATATATATATATATATATATATATATATATATATATATATATATATATATATATATATATATATATATATATATATATATATATATATATATATATATATATATATATATATATATATATATATATATATATATATATATATATATATATATATATATATATATATATATATATATATATATATATATATATATATATATATATATATATATATATATATATATATATATATATATATATATATATATATATATATATATATATATATATATATATATATATGACTGTTTGTTTGTCTGTGGTCTGTCTTCTAAACAAATCCAAACAGCTAAAACAATTTGAACAAAATTTGGCATGGAGGTAGATACCAAAAAGTAGAAGGTCATAGGTTATTTTTTAATTTATAAAAAAAATAATTTTCTTATGAACAAAGAACTTCATTGATAAAAAAATTTTGAAAAATAAAAACAAAATCTGTTATTTATTTGACGTTTCACTGGCAAATATGAGAAAAAAACTAAGCAAAAAAACCTGGGAAACGCCGGTTAACCGTGTCTGGAAGCTATATAATGGCGAGAAAATGTTGCTCCCCCCTGGAAAAAGTTGAATTTACTTCCCTGCAAATACCTTTATTTTTCTGCCAAATTTTTGTCCTTGTCCCATAATTCATAGATAAAATCGTTCAAAAACTTTAAAAAAATTAAAAGTTTTGTTTTCCAGAAATGTTTTTGCTTACCTGTATTCATCAAATTTGAACCACTCTAGGTAGGTGTAGTATTTGGTCAGCCACTCAAGACTTACAAATTTTTCTTCAACTGGTTCAAGAAAAACAGTCACAACCAGGTTTACACCCCTCAGCAGACTTTCCACCTTTGCCATCTCCAATTCCAGACAACACCACTGGCTCTTCAGGAAGTTTTTTGACACTACCAAAATGACTTTTCTTAAAAAATTAAAGAAAATAGTTCTAGATAATAAATATAATTTAAATAAAATTATTTAATTAAAACTAATAAAAGCGCGTTTGATGTTGGTTTACAATAAGTTTGATTTTCAAATACAAGTACATTATCTGGCAGGGCACAAAACTATAAATTAAAGAAAAACTATTTTGCAATTGAGAGAGTACAATAAAAGTCTATGCTTGTTTGACAAAATATATACAAACCGATGTATTCAAACTTTTTAAATGTAAATGGATTTAAATTTTTGGTTGCCAACTATAACATTTGTTTTTAAACAACTAAACAACCACTCTGTAGCACTTTTTTCAAAATTAACTTCTTTAATAAAATAATTAAATGAACAGCAAATTATATACCTGCTGTTTTCAAAAGCCCACTGGATGTTTGCTTCTATCTCTCGTCCTGGTTCAAAATCTTTCTCGTGGATGCACAAGCGCAGTCTGTCGTCAAACATTTCGGCAGGTTCTCCAGGCACATCTTCTTTGTTCCAATTTTCTGTCTGATTTCCGATCAAGTTTTCGGTCTCGTTTTCGTTGGCCGAAAAATATCTGGTATTGCTGGTGCTGTTGGTATTGCAAGTCGAGTCGGAAAAATTCAAAATTTTCAAGTTGATCAAAAGCTCATTAAAGACCCAATCTCGATCGTTTTTTTCGTAACAAACAAAAGCATCGTATTCGTAACTGCACTTATAAGTAGATAAACTTCGCTGTCTTTTATTTAAAGCCCTTTGTAGCATATAATATCGGATATCCCAGCGATACCTGTAAGCTAATCTAGCGGCGAGAAAACAAATCATAGCTAGACCAAGCAGACCACCGGTGATGGCAATTGGCAAGACTGCATAGCAGTAGAGTCGAAGGTTTCTATGAAGTCCATCGATAGAACTTAGATTCTTTAGCTGATTGTTGTCAAAATACAGACACTCGAGGTTTTTATAATTATCGAGCTTTGTGGAATTGGAGATGATCCAGGCAAGAAACCCAATTGTACTGCAACTACACTGTAAAGGATTACCCGCGAGGGAGATTTTAAAGTTTGAATAGCCTCGAATGTGACTTGCCATGGCAAAAGCGTTCTGCTGATTGCTGTCTATGGCGACAAGTAGATTGTCTGAAATGTCTAAAATTCTGAAAATAATTGTTTAAATGAGTTTAGTATTATTGCATAACTATTAAGTAATTTTGCTCAATAGATTCTTTAAATTTCTATGATGGAAACCGTTTAAAACTTCTGTAATAATAATAACTTTTAATCTTCTGAGAATATCAACTCAACTCTTTATACTATACTTTTTTGTTTTACTAAAATGTAAAATTGTTAATAATATTTGCAAAAAATTAACGTTCAAGGCTAAAATTATTACCAGGCAAAGGATATAATGAAATAACCATTTAGTTAAAACAAGTAAATTAAAAACGAATTTTTAAAACCAATGCTCTTATATGTAATTAAAACCCAAATTTTGCAATCAATTTTTTCTTATATTACTCTTTTATTTTATATTAAAGTTGAAATATCTTAATTATATCGAAATATCGAAATTAATTAAAATTAACTAAATTAATTGACTTATTGTAAAACTTATAATTGAATATTGCATTGTCTTCTATTTTGAGCATGTATGCAAAATTTGAAAAAAATCTATCATCAGGAAGTGACTCAAAAATTGATTGCAAGATTTGAAACAGACAGAGAAACAAACAGACAGACAGAAAAACAGAGACAACGAGTTAATAAAAGCATTGGTAAAAATAACCATTTAGTTAAAAAAAATAACCATTTAGTTAAAAAAATAACAATTTAGTTAAAAAAATAACCATTTAGTTAAAAAAATAACCATTTAGTTAAAAAAATAACCATTTAGTTAAAAAAATTACCATTTAGTTAAAAAAACGAATACAATTTTACTTTTCCAGCCTTTCTATCGGCGAGCTCTTTTATAAGTTATCTAAGTCGATATTTTCAGCAATTTCATTTTTGATTGACAAAGTTGCTAAGTTTGTCGACCTTAATCGGGATATTGATGGTCGCAGATTGGTTTTTATCAACTTAAGCTTAGACAAATTCTTCTCCTCACTAAAAACCGTTACAGGTATAGTCTGTATATTTGCAATGCTATCCATACATTTGGATACAAGTCTTGTAAGATGCGATATTTGATAAATTTTAAAACGAAAACAGAACTAACCACATTCTGATCAAACAAAGAAGATTTCAAATTTATGAGTTTATTACACCACATACACCCATCTATATCTGATTTAGAGTCCACAAGTTAATTACAATTGGAGATCGCCACAAAGTTTGACAAGGTCAGGTTTTTCCCGAAGCAGCAGAGATGTAGTACTTGGTACTCGTACTCGAGTACAACTCGAGTACCGTTTTCAAGTACTCGTACTTGTACTTGTACTCGAAGCCTTGGTACTCAACTAATTCTCTGTTTGGCATCATTACTCAGTCACCTGCTGTTACGTTGGTACCGCCATCTGGATCACCCCTACCGGCCAAAAAGTCAAGGTTGTTTCACAAATATTCATCGGCGTTAGATGACACCTGCCTTGATGTCGATGCACAGTTGACCAGATATCTTGAGATGAGGATCATTGGTGATGTGGATGATGCCCTAACGTTTTGGCAGAATCATTCCAATGACTTTGACAAACTGTGTCCCCCAGCCTTCGTGCTTTAAGTATTCAGCTTCAAGTTCAACAGTCGAACGTGTGTTCAGCCATGGCGAAATAATTTTGAAACCCCATAAGGCTAAGATGTTGGACTGTAAACTGTTGTCGCTAATTTTTCTGAAATGTAATAGTTTTTTATGTAGAATTTGTTGACTTTAAAAAGTACTCAAAAAGTACTCGCTAAAAATTCCTTGTACTCGTACTCATACTTGTACTCGAGACCTCAGTACTCGTACTCGTACTCGTACTCGATAATTCGATACCATGATACTCGTACTCAGACCATAAGTACTCGCAACATCTCTGCGAATCAGTTTATATTGTACAAAAAGACCATGATTCCGAGTACTCATTTAATTGTTCAAATCTCTCATTGACTGAAATTAATGTAGTGTCCAAAAGACAGTTAAAAATTCAACCTCAAATTTCAGCTTGACGCTTATCAGAAAGAGTGACAAACATTAGCAAAGCAACGTAACGAAGACCGCCTGATTACTGAATTGATTTGTCTTAAAATAATTGGAATAAATGTTTTAAGGGCGCACCAATGTTATGAATGAGAATAAGCCGATTCGTCAAAAATATCGCCAACGTTCTTAAAGAGATAGATAATGTGTTTCCCCATGGTCGGGGATTCCCGGTAAAATGAACTGCTCCGATCGAACGGATTGAACACTGTATTTATAAGTATATATCCGGCGTCCTGGGCTAATAGTATTTTGGTTTAAAAGATTTATTGAACATGGGTTACCGCTGACACAAAATTTAATACCCTACAGCCTGAATTCAGCATTCAGTCTAGTGGCATCCAGCTACAATAAGAAATAAAGTTGAAAAAGGATTCCTGTGATACAGTAGAAAAACAAAACGCCTGTAAGATGAAGATGATTCATCTTACGTATTTTCATAGTATTTGTTTATTTTATTTTATTATGTGTGCATATTTTGGTTGTGTTGAAACAATAGTCATTTATGTATGAATGTATCTGTGTGTATATGTGTGTATATATATGTATATATATATATATATATGTATATGTATGTATATGTGTATATTTGTGCTCCTGTGACATTGTGTGTGCGTATAATTTTTGTATCATTAATGTATATATATGTATATGTGTGTTTGAGTGTATATATACATGGATGGATGTATGTATATGTATATATGTATATATATATGTATATATATATATGTATATATATATAATTGGTATTGGTCCTTTTCCTTTTTGTGGTCCTCAATAGAAAAAAGTAAGGTTGTAGGGTAGAGAAATTGGAATTATCAAAAGATTTGTCAGAATCGGGTTAACTTCTGCAAAGTGAGATAAGTCAGTTTAGAGTCAAGAAAAGGATTATATTCAAGGAAGAATAATAAAGTTAAAATAAATTCGAGAAATATTGTGTTATAAATAACTTCGACTTTAACGTTACGAATCGCTAGAAAGCATATTCCTCTACGTTTACATTGGTGACCCCGACGTATTTACGCATTTTCATCCGTAAATATATTTTCTGAAGTTATTTGATCACAAGTGACCGAATTTTTTTTTCTTTTGTGAAAGATGTCTGACGAGAAATTCATTGCGATGGGACAGGCTCTAGGCTATTCCGGAGTGGATTTAAGGAATTACGTCAAAGAGTTAAAAGATGAAGAAAGGGTTAAGAGAATGGAGGAACGGGAAGAGAAAAAGGCTCAGCAGGAGCGGGAAGAAAAAAAGGCTCAGCAGGAGCGGGAAGATAAAATAGCGCAACAAGAACGGGAAGATAAAATAGCACAACAAGAACGGGAACGTGAAGATAAAATAGCACAACAAGAACGAGAACGTGAGGAACGAGAACTCCAACTTCAACAAGCTAAAGAAAAACGAGAACTTCTACGTGAGCGCGAACAACGCCAGCATGAATTGGAATTGAAGAAGCTGGAATTGGAGGGCCAAAAAAAATAGAGCCAAAACCGTCGGCGGAGGCTACTAAGATTCCTTATCCAAAGTTTTCTGAAGGTGATGACATTGACGCATTTTTGCTGAGATTTGAGTCATTGGCAAAAGCCAATGGTCACCCTCAGAAGGATTGGGGAATGCTTCTAGGGTCGTTGCTTAGTGCGAAGACTTTGGAAGTGTTTGGCCAACTTAGCGATAGTCAGATGCAGGACTACGGAACGGCAAAGGAGGCACTCCTTCGTCGTTTTGGGAAGTCAGCGGAAGACTATCGCATAATGTTTCGAGAGTCAAAGCCTGAACCGGAGGAGACCTGGGAACATTATCTAGTGCGGCTAGATAGCCACCTCAGGCGCTGGATAGATCTCGCGGGCAAACAAAATCTGTTGTTTTTGTTTCTGAAAGAGCAGTTTTTCGGAAAGTGCCCGGCGGGAATGGTCGAGTACTTGTTGGAGAAAGAGAGCAGAGATGTCAATGAGCTGTGCCTTTGGGTCAACAAGTACAGCCAAGCCCACCCAGAGAAGAGGTTGGCAAAATTGGACAGCAATAACAGGATGGGTTGGAACTTGGGTCAGTCGGTCAGTGACGCCAAAATGGTTGAACCTCGCTGCTACAACTGTCATCAAACGGGGCACATGGCAAGAGAGTGTCGGCAGAGTAGCCCTGGTAATCCTGTATTTTGCCAAACACGGAAAGAGACGACTACGTCAGCACCATGCAAGGATTCCGGCGTTGTGAATGCATGCGCTGCCATGGTGATAGAAGGAAAAATGGATGAGGTGGAATTGAAGTGTGGATGCGTTTTGCCTGTCATTGCGGATGGTTGTTGGCACTCAGGGGAAAAGTTTAATTTAACCAGAGGGTTTGTGAACAGAAAACCGGTAAAAGTTTTGAGGGACACTGGCTGTACTGCCATAATGGTAAAGGAATCATTAGTGCACCCGCGTCAGATGACCGGAAGAACAAGACCCTGTGTTTTGATCGACGGCACAGTTCGGGTAGCCCCAACAGCAGTGGTAAAAATCAAAACAGACTGGTTCAGAGGAACTAGAGAGGTAGTCTGCATGAAAAACCTACTTTGCGATCTCGTACTGGGAAATGTTGAAGGAGTAAGGGGTTTTGATGCAATGGCGGCAGGAAAACGCTTTGGTCGGAAACCACAGAAATCCGCTTCCAACTACGACAGCACTCAGAGGAATGATCGGGTAAATTTTAGAAAATCGTCGGCTAACTCGGAGCTGTATCAAAGCAAGGAAAGAAACACGTCTGCCATTTCAAAGGTAGGAAATAAAGTTGAGGCAAAAGTTCAAGCTTTGAATCCGCCAAAAGAAAGACCAAGGCTCAATCTTCTGCCTAGAGGCCAAAATGGAGGGGTGGGGAAAGATGGAAAGTTGAATTCGGCAATCTTCGGAGATGCCCGCCCTGTTGACACAGCACGCAGAGAGATTGAGAATAAGAATAAGTTGAATGTAAACTATTTCAAAGGCAAGGAAAACATCGGTGCTGACTTTCTTAGTCGTAAAGAGAGTGACGATGTAATCAAGAAACACTGACGCGTTTCTTTTTTCGAAGAGGGGGGATATGTAAGATGAAGATGATTCATCTTACGTATTTTCATAGTATTTGTTTATTTTATTTTATTATGTGTGCATATTTTGGTTGTGTTGAAACAATAGTCATTTATGTATGTATGTATCTGTGTGTATATGTGTGTATATATATGTATATATATATGTATATGTATGTATATGTGTATATTTGTGCTCCTGTGACATTGTGTGTGCGTATAATTTTTGTATCATTAATGTATATATATGTATATGTGTGTTTGAGTGTATATATACATGGATGGATGTATGTATATGTATATATGTATATATATATGTATATATATATATGTATATATATATAATTGGTATTGGTCCTTTTCCTTTTTGTGGTCCTCAATAGAAAAAAGTAAGGTTGTAGGGTAGAGAAATTGGAATTATCAAAAGATTTGTCAGAATCGGGTTAACTTCTGCAAAGTGAGATAAGTCAGTTTAGAGTCAAGAAAAGGATTATATTCAAGGAAGAATAATAAAGTTAAAATAAATTCGAGAAATATTATGTTATAAATAACTTCGACTTTAACGTTACGAATCGCTAGAAAGCATATTCCTCTACGTTTACAACGCCGTTTAAACATTTTGCAAATTTGCTTAAGATCAAAAAAGGACAAACCTGCTTTCCCTAAATAACGTGCCTAAAAGACTTTCTAATAAAAATAAAATAAAACCATCAGAAAATTCTAGGACCGCGCCTGATCAAAGGGTCCCAACGAACGGCTAAAGCAAAAACAAGGTGAAGTTAATATAAACGATATAAAAATGTTGAGTTCTGCATGTTTTAGTGGACTAATTAAAATGTTGAAAAAAAATCTTTTTATTGAAACCTTAAATGGATGAGACTGGAAACGTCAAACTGGATGACTTGAAGATAATTCCTGGATAAGTTTAAAACATTGAGGTTTTGAAGACCATGAAATGACAAATTGTGCAACTTTGTAAGTCTATTATCGGACAAGTTCAGGGTACTGAGGTGGGAAAACGCAGAAAAAGTGCATCCCTTTGTATCATTGGCCAGCTGTCCAGCAAGGTTGTTGCCTTCTAGAATTAATACATCTGTGTTGGAAGTTATAATTAATAATTATTCATAGTTCAGTATTTCTTTTTATTACAAACTTTTATTTAGGTTACAATCTCTGTTTGTGTGTGTGTGTGGTTTTCTCTGTACGCAAATCTTGCAAGTGAAATTTAACCAGCTTTTTGACTAGCTAGGAAGCTGAAACTTTCAGCATATCTTTATATTAGATGACAATACATGATTCAATTAAAAAACAAAACAAAACGTAATTTGAACATCTTTCGTATACATACACACATACACACATCGAGTGTATTTGAAATCAAAGTTTGTGTTAAAAAAACTCGTTTTTTCCTTCACTTGTTTATTTGTAATTTTTTTTTAAGGACTAACCTTATAACAAGTAAAGGAAAAAAACAAATTTTTTAACACAAACTTTAATTTCAAATACACTCGATTTAGAAATACAAAAAATGTTCAAATTAAAGTTTCTTTTTAATTATGTATTGTCATCCAATATAAAGCTATGCTGAAAGTTTCAGCTTCCTAGCTAGTCAAAAAGCTGGTTACATTTTACTTGCAAGATTTGCGTACAGAGAGAGCCACACACACACAGATACACGCACAAACAGAGATTGTAACCTAAATAAAAGTTTGTAAAAAAACATTTAATGCTAAATAGTAAAAAAAGTAATAATACTATACGTAAAATCTATATAAATAAAAATAAGTCGCTGAATGTGTTGCTAAGCGCTAAACCCTAGAACGGCTGGACCAATTGGGACAAAATTAAGGAGAAGGTTTCTATCTTTTTTTAATCAGGTTATTATTATCTCACTTTTTATGAGCAAAAAACCTCCTAGGCTTTTATTGCGTAACCATCAACAAATTGTCTATTTAACATAAAAAATACAACTCATGCTTCTAAAAAACGTTATTTTACAGCTCAATGCATATTTATTTTTATTTTACATGCTTTTATTAGCTTTCACTTGTCCGGATGTCCATGGGATGTCCGCAGACGTTTTAAAGTTCAGAAGAGCATTATAAAATTCGAACATTTAAAAAAATTATAGTTTAATTAAAGAAAAAAATTTAAAAATAAATTAAAAAAAAATTTCATCGTCATAATAACTACAAACATATTTTGTTTACTATTAGCCGAGGTTATATTTTTATAACACGATGTCGCTGTGAAATTTTATAACTGTCTTAGAAGCATGTGTCTAATATTTTAAATTAACTTTTACTTGTTCAAAGTGAAAAGACAATTTTATTAATTATCTGTTTTTCAGCTTCCGTTAACTCATGGTATGGTAGTCAACATCAATTCCTACAGGAGCAGGCCCGTCGATAGGGTGAACAAAGCCCGGAGCCGCTCACTTTGGTGTAGAGGTGTGCACGGTAATGGGGACAGCGGGAATATCGCGAATTCCGTGGTTATGAGGACGAGTGCTGCGGGAGGTATCCGGACGATCGCACATAGGACTATCCCCCATAGATTTTCGCTCAAAGGTCTGTTGCTCATAGGAGGATCATCGCACATAACCTTTCGCACATAGGATGTTCGCTCGTAAGACTATCGCTCGTAAGACTATCGCTCATAGGACGTTAGCCAATAAATTAACGCTGGAGACTCATTTGCTCGCTTTGAAGTAAATTCAACAGATTTATCTCACCAGAAAAACGATCGCTTTGATGTGAAACGATCGCTTTGAAGTGAATTTAACAGATAACTTCCCAGAAAAGCGATCGCTTGGAAATGAACTCAGCAAATTTAAACACGGTACAGTATATAAAGGCATAGTAAGAAAGCCTAATAGAAAAGTCGTGAAAAATTTAGATATGGAAGGAACATTTGGTATTTCTTTTTTTTTATTTTTTTTTTATTTAAGACTCAGCACGGGCAAGCCCTTCGCCGAAAAATGAAATACATTAAACAAAGACAATACAAACAAAAACAGTCCAAATTCTACCTATTCTAAGTTCTGAGCAAAACTGAAAACAGCAGCAATTAAAAACCAAATCGCCATAATAATTATCTATCATAGATTTAAACATAGAAATGTTTGTCGCTTCTACAACTTCTCTCGGCAGACTGCTCCAGTCAGCTACGACTCTATTACTGAAAAAGAACTTTCTGCAGTCTTTATGTGATAACGTAGTGGTCAACTTGAAGTCGTGTCCCCTCGTTCTTACTTCTCTACAGAGTTTCACAGCAGGGCAATGCTCCTCCCGCATTCGACCAGACATCATATGATAGAGTAAGATTAGGTCTGCCCGTCTCCTTCTATACACCAACGAATGCAGTTTCAGTTTTTTTAGTCTTTCTACGTAGCTCAGACCTTTACATGCCAGGACCAGTCTTGTTGCCCTTCTTTGGACTTTCTCTATTGCTTTAATTAAGCCTTGCCTATATGGATTCCAGACCGGGGTCGCATATTCCAACTGAGATCTAACCAGAGATTTATAAAGGCACACAAATGCCTTCTCGGATAAATATTTGAAATTTCTTGCAATTACTCCCAGCAAGCTGTTGGCTTTATTTACTCTTTTTTCAATGTGCTCCTTGAACTGCAGTCCCGCATCAATCACAACGCCAAGATCTGAGACACTATTTGTTATAGGTATTTCATGGCTCACTCCTGCTGTATCCAACAGTTTGTAGGCTACCTCTTGTTTTTTTCTCCCCTCTCTCAATAGACAACATTTATTCAAGTTAACACTCATTCTCTATCTACAAAACCATTCCATTGCTTTGTGAATGTTTGCTTGCAGTTTGGAAACATCGTCAGTGCCTTCAATAACCCGGTAAAGCTTTGCGTCATCAGCGAATAGAAAAAAGTCCTCACATGCCATCTGTATATCATTAATATAGACAATAAACAGTAAAGGCCCCAAAACACTTCCCTGGGGAACCCCGCTGGAAACCGGCAGTAGCATTGAAGTATCATCGTTTAGTTTGACTTTAAAGGTTCTTCCTTTTAGATAGTTTTCGAGCCATCTAAGCAGTTTTTTATGAACCTCATATTGCTCCAATTTATATAAAAGCCTGTTGTGTGAGATTTTATCGAAAGCCTTTTCCAGATCTGTGTATAAGACATCAACAACCTTATTTAAATCAATAGCCTCTGTCATTTTATCCAGAAACTTCAAGAGCTGCAAAGTCGTAGATCTTGATTTCGAAAACAGGAAAACAAACATTTATTTTGAATGGTTTCGAATATTATAAACATAGAGTTAATACAGAAGGATTACAGTTTTGGCGCTGCAGCAAGGCACAAAGTATTAAATGTAAAGCAAACTTGGTAAGTGATGGAACGAAGGTGATTAGAATAAACATCGCCGATGATTATTTACGAAGGCAACATCGCCCGGGTACTCGCCAGAAAAGCGATCGGAGAAATGAAAACTACAATGAGCAATACACTTGCCGGATGCAGCGCAACGCAAGGTTTAGTTAGTTCCCAGCTTCCTGATCACGTTCTGATGGCTCTACCAAAGAAGTCTTCTCTGGGACGGATTCTGCGTCGCTATCAACAAAAGGTGTTATCTTCAGGTGACATCGAATCAGCTCTTCTTCCGCCTCCAAAGGACTTAACATTCGCAGTTCCTGATCGTTTTTCCGAGTTCGTTCTGTACGACTCCGGTTCAGGCCCAGATCGACTGCTGATTTGCGGATGTAACGAACTGTTAGACGGCTTAGCGAGATCGTCATTCTGGCTTGCAGACGGTACATTTAAAGTCGTGCCAAGTATTTACTTTCAACTCTACACCATACATTTTCAGTTCGTTACCGGTGTGAATCCTGTGGCCATTTACTGCTTGTTACCAAATAAGACACGAGAGATATATAACCGCATGCTTATTGTTCCAGTTGCAAATCCTACAAATGTCCTCGTTGATTTTGAGTTGGCCAGTATTGGTACTTTTCGTGATGCATTTCCGAATGCCCGTGTGGCTAGATGTTATTTTCATCTGTCGCAAAGCATAATTCGCAAAGTTAACCAGGTTGGCATGAAACTAGATCATGAACAAAATGATGAGGTGCGTGGATCAGTATTTTGTCTCGCGGCGCTAGCGTTTGTACCTGTCAATGACATCGTTGAGTCATTCGAGACCCTTGCTGAGTCAATGCCACAAATTGAACATATGGATGAACTACTAACTTACTTCGAGCACACGTACATACGTGGTCGTCGTCTGATAGGTCGAGTTGAAAATAACGGACCCCCATTATTCTCCATCGAAACATGGAATCAGTGTGACGCTGCCGCTGATGGTTTAGCAAGAACGACAAATATAGTAGAAGGTTGGCATCACGGCCTACAAGTTTTATTGCAGTGCAGTCACCCGACATTGTGGAAATTCCTATCAGAACTCAAGAATGACTGTTCGAAACAGAAGCCATCATTTCTACAGGGATCAACAGGTACAGAACAACCAGCCGTCAAACGCTACCGAATCTTTCGAGATCGCGTAATGAGGGCAGTAGCCACTTATGGGCAGACAAATATTCTAACCTACCTTCGTTCTATGGCGTACTTATCGTATAACTAAATATTTTCTAAACTTGTAACAGTGAACATTCATATAATTAAATACTACGTGCAGTTAATAAAAATATGAATATGAATAATAATAAAAAGAACCAATATTAATTTTTTTTTTCATAATCGTTATTCTGTTTGTTATGTTGGAAGTTTATAAATTAGTTCAAATAGTACAAATATGAGTGAACGTCCTATCAGCAAACGTCCTATGAGTGAAAGCCCTATGAGCGAAAGTCTTATGTGCGATCGTCCTTTGAGTCCCAGTCCTATGTGCGATCGTCCTATGAGTCACAGTCCTATGTGCTGAAAGCCTATGTGCTATAGTCCTAGAATCCTGCGGGAATACCGTGGTAATGAGGATGACGTTGCGGGATTACCACGTGGATGCAGGGCCGTAGCTAACATGCCAATCCTGGGGGGTGTAACCGTCCCATTTTACCGACAATTTTTTTAGTCATTTTTACAAACGTTTACTTAGGTTACAATCTCTGTTTGTGTGTGTGTGTGGCTTTCTCTGTACGCAAATCTTGCAAGTAAAATTTAACCAGCTTTTTGACTTGCTAGGAGCTGAATCTTTCAGCATAGCTTTATATTGGATAACAATACATGATTTAATTAAAAAACAACTTAATTTGAACATCTTTCGTATTTCTAAATCGAGTGTATTTGAAATAAAAGTTTGTGTTGAAAAACTCGTTTTTCCTTTCCTTGTTTAAAAATAAATTTCTGGTTTTATATATTCTTTATTAAAGAAACATCTAATTCCGATAGTGGCGGATTCAGGAATTTCGTAAGGAGAAGGTCTGCACATTTGTATTTTTTTTTAGTTTTGATTACTGTCGTTATGCAGACCTTTTTAAGTCATTTATAAATTCCTTTATTCGGTAAAACCAAACTAAAGGATTTGAAGTTAACTTTTTAATAACTCATTTTTTCCTTTTTTTTATCTCATCTTTTTCTGTATTTTTTCTCTGCAACAAGGTCAATACAAGACATCTTTTTTTCAATGTGCTGCAGAGTTGGGTCATCAGGATATTTCAAAGCTGAAAATAACTTTTAAGCTGTAGTATTAAGTACTAGAATCGTTTCAATGAAACGGAAAAAGTTATCACTTATTACAGACTAGCAGTGCCCGTAGCGGCTTCGCTCGCATGAAATTAGAGAATTTGAACCGTGCATACATAGTAGAGTACTGCACGGATCAATTTTTTAGGTCTCGGCTCGGCCCGTCGACAACTTGGCCCAGTCCGTTTCAAAAACCGAAATTCCTGGCCCGGCACAGCCCGTCTAATATGGGCCCGGCCCGGCCCGTTTTTACAGGCCTAGAAGTTCTATATACTTGATGAAAAACTTCGGCCCGTCCCACCTTGACTTCACGTTTAGCCTGAACACCCTAAAATCACTAAAATGTCTATATACTTGGTTAAAAATCTCGGCCCGTCCCACCTTGATTTAAGGTTTGGGCAGGGCCGTATGAAGACCCTAAAATAACGGCTTGGCCCGTCCGTTATGTGATAAACTGAACTCATCTACTTTTAACCGGCACAAAACCTCAAAATACTAATTTTCACATCTGTAGCACTTACAGTTTTTGAGTAGCAGTTATTTTAAAATCAAATAACCCTTTTTCCACTTCACATTTGAGGTCCTGGAAACCAAATTTTCAAAAAATGGTGAAACACGTATATCATTATTTTTAGAGTAGAAACTAAATACTAATTTTACTTTTGTAGCATTTACAGTTTTTGAGTAGCAGTTACTTTAAAAACCAAATAACCCTATTTTCTACCCCATATTTGAAGTCCTGGAAACCAAATTTTCAAAAAATGGTAAAACACGTATATCATTATTTCTGGAGTAGAAACCAAATACTAATTTTTACTCCTGTAGCATCTACAGTTTTCGAGTAGCAGTTACATTAAAAACCAAATAACCTTATTTTCCACCCCACATTTGAGGTCCTGGAAACCAAATTTTAAAAAAATGGTAAAACACGTATATCTTTATTTCTTGGATAGAAACTAAATACTAATTTTTACATCTGTGGTATTTACAGTTTTTGAGTAGCAGTTACTTTAAAAAACAAATAACCCTATTTTCCACCCCACATTTGAAGTCCTGGAAACCAAATTTTCAAAAAATGGTAAAACACGTATTTCATTATTTTTAGAATAGAAACTAAATAATAATTTTTACATCTGTGGTATTTACAGTTTTTGAGTAGCAGTTACTTTAAAAAACAAATAACCCTATTTTCCAACCCACATTTGAAGTCCTGAAAACCAAATTTTCAAAAAATGCTAAGACATTTATTTCATTATTTTTGGAGTAGAAACTAAATACTAATTTTTACTCCTGTAGAATTCACAGTTTTTGAGTAGCAGCTACTTTAAAAACCAAATAACCCAATTTTCCAACCCACATTTGAGGTCCGGGAAACCGAATTGTCAAAAGATGGTGAAACACGTATTTTTTTAATTTTTCAAGAAGAATCCATATACCAAATTTCAAAATCTCCTCGTTTTTGGTTTCCGAGATATACATTGTTTTAGAAAAAAGTTTGTTTTCCAGTTTCTTCCCCTCAGGAACAAAATTTTCAAAAATCCTTCCTTAGTGGATGCTTACGCAATAAAAGAAATATAAGTTCCAAATTTCACGTTCCTAGGATGAGGCGTTTGAGCTCGGCGTTGATTATCAGTCAGTCAGGACATGTTCTTTTATATATATAGATGGCGAATCATTATTTTTTGAAGAGAAGAATGGTTTTTTATGCTCATTGGTATACGTTTTTTAGGAATGACTAAACGAGACTCTGCCATGTGTAAACCTCCAAACTGGAAAAACTCGACTATATACTTCTGTAATTTTGAAGAGCGAGATTTTTCATGGCGACAGGGATAACATGATCAGTTGCGCTTACTTTGGGAACTTGTCTGTGTCTGCCTTGAAACCGCATCTTTAGCCAGTTCATGAAATGGTCAGAGAATAAATTGAAAAAGTTTTTTCTGTACTACTATTCTGGACCATAGAAAAAGAGGTGTCCTGGGCTGACATTGCTATAGAATGAAAAAAATACAGAACAAAATTTAGAGAGAAAGAAAGTGATAGAGAAAGAGAAAGAAAATGCCAGAGAAAGAGAAAAACAGGAAGAAAAAAGAATAAATACAAAGTATAATTTAAATTTCTTATGTTTGGTTTTAATGAATAGAAAAAATCAAGATGACTTACAACGGACTGCAAAACAACAGAAATAAAAATTAAAAAAAAATATTTTTGGTTCCCTCATTAGGAAATTCCCGGATCCGCGCTATATACCGTGCATCACTTAGCTTCCGGCTTTTTCATTAGGCCTGCTATCCTTCCGAAACCTACTCTATCAGAACTTCCCAATGTGCTCGTGTGCTGTTTTGCGCTTTCGTTTCACAGTGTAACCATGGACTTCTTTTATCAAGATGTTCATTGTGCTGCATGTCCATTGTGTTGCATGGTCAGCACTTTCTCCTATGTGTGTGTGCCGGTGTGCGCTCTCATTCTACAGCGTAGCCGACCGACATTATATCTTCACTGACATTATATTTTCACCGACAATATATTTTTAACTGGCAATACAAGTTGTACCGACAATATATTTTTAACTGACAATATAAGTTGTATCGACAATACCTATATTTTTAATTGACAATATAAGTTGTACCGACAGCGTGTCGAATAGTGGGGGGGGGTGCTCCATCCCTCCACAACCCCCCGTCCAGACGGGCCTGCGTGCATGAAAACAAACGTTGCGGGGTTACTGCTGGGATAAAGACGAGTTTTTGCGGCATTACCACAGAAAGTCAATGAAGTTTTTTTTTAATTAACTTTTTTTTAATTTCAATTCACCGAAAATGCATCAAGTACTACAATTTCTTTGCTAATCCTAATTTTAAATCTTTGCAAAGCGCTGTTTTTAAATGCTTTTATTTAACTTCACTCGTCTCTCTGTTTGTTTGTTTGCTTGTCTGTGGTGATCAAATCTTAGAAACAAAAATTCACCCACTTTTCGACCACCTAGAGCTCTATAACTTTCAGGAAAACTTTATTCTGGATGACAATACATGAATTGAATGTTTCCGACATGAATTAGGCCTTAAATCAATTCAAATTAATCAAAGTTGTTTATTAGGGTTAGGGTTAGGGTTAGATAATAACTAATCATACATCGAGTTAAATTTATGAATTTTGATTTCATATGAAAGAAATAAACAATGTACAAGATTGAGCGTAACGGTTGTTTTAGATTCAAAAATTTTAGTTCGTGGACTTAGATAAAGAGGCAAAAAAAGCATTTTTTAAATGTATTTTTGATCTTTAGCTGATATTGTGGTGGATGATGAATTGTTAATGAAGAAGGTGCGCAAGACAAGTTTTTGAATTTTTGGAGAACAAGACATGTTTTGAATGTGCTTGCGGCAAGCACATATTCAGAGAGAACATTCTACACGGGTGAATTAACTAATAAAGATCGTAGAATGCAACTAGTGGAAACAGTTCTGGTAGACTATTATTTTCAATAAATAAATAAATTATATTTTGTCAATTTTTTATATCAATACGTAAAGTAATTTGGCTAAAATGACACACTGAAAAAATAATGACTACTACATGATTTTTTGAAAATGGAGATAAACAGTGCGGGGATGAATGGGGATAGGAATGAAAGACTGCGGAGATGGTTGGGGATGTGGATGAAAGACTGTGGGATGGTTAGGGATGTGTATGAAAGACTGCGGGGATGGTTGGGATGGGGATGATATTGACGGGGATGGATGGGAATGGGATGATACTTGCGGGGTTTGTTGGGTATGGAGACAAAAAGTCGTCCCCGTGCACAAATCTATTTTTGTGGGCCTCTACAATGAAAAACGTTGGGCGCATATACAACATCAAAACTTCTGCAAAACAAACATTTATAAAAAAAAAAGTAATGCGCCCAACGTTTTTCGTTGCATATGAATTAGAAACTGTTATAAAGTATGTTACCATAATACGACCAAGTTATTCAAAAATTCTGCCAGGCTCATAGGAATATTATTTTATACTTTTTAGGGCCCAAGAAAAACTTTTTTTCAATGCATTTTTATTATGCAAAAATTATTTTTGTAAATTATGCAAATCGATTTTTAAAGGCAATAATAGTTTTACCATTGTCTATAGTAATACTTTAGTCAACATTTTAATAAGTTTTTGTCATAGTCTTGATTACCTGTGTAAGACGTTTTTGTGTGACGATCTGCTGTCTATGGTAAATTAATTTATTAATTTATATATAATAAATAATTATATAAATAGTAAATACATTTTTTATATATTGTTATATAATTAAATAAATTAAAAAATATTTACCTTACTTAAATTAATTAAAAATATGAAAAATTATTAATATCTTAATCTATTTTTTCTTTTCATTTGTTTTGGAATGCATACGACCGATAAGACAATTTTTCATTATAATAAATAAATAAATAAATAAATAAATAAATAAATAAATAAATAAATAAATAAATAAATAAATAAATAAATAAATAAATAAATAAATAAATAAATAAATAAATAAATAAATAAATAAATAAATAAATAAATAAATAAATAAATAAATAAATAAATAAATAAATAAATAAATAAATAAATAAATAAATAAATAAATAAATAAATAAATAAATAAATAAATAAATAAATAAATAAATAAATAAATAAATAAATAAATAAATAAATAAATAAATAAATAAATAAATAAATAAATAAATAAATAAATAAATAAATAAATAAATAAATAAATAAATAAATAAATAAATAAATAAATAAATAAATAAATAAATAAATAAATAAATAATCTATATATATAAAAATGAATGTTTGTATGTATATATATATATATACTAGCGGGGTTACCCGGCGTTGCCCGGGGTTTTTAGAGGTTTTTCTAAAGTTTGTCTCTCTCGCTCCCGTTCCCTTCTCCACTTTCCCGTTTTCGTAGCGTTCCCGGTCGCTTTTCCGCTCTCGGTCGTTTTCCAGCTCCCGGTCGCTTTTCCGCTCAGAAGTTCTGTTATCGATTTTCTCTCTTGCTCGCGTTTCCTTCCAAGCTTGCTCTCCCGATTCCAGTCGCTTTCCGCGTTCCCGGTCGCTTTCCGCGTTCCCGGTCGCTTTCCCGCTCAGAAGTTCTGTTATCGATTTTCTCTCTTGCTCGCGTTTCCTTCCAAGCTTGCTCTCCCGATTCCAGTCGCTTTCCGCGTTCCCGGTCGCTTTCCGCGTTCCCGGTCGCTTTCCGCGTTCCCGGTCGCTTTCCGCGTTCCCGGTCGCTTTCCGCGTTCCCGGTCGCTTTCCCGTTCCCGGTCGCTTTCCCGTTCCCGGTCGCTTTCCCGTTCCCGGTCGCTTTCCCGTTCTCGGTCGCTTTCCCGTTCCCGGTCGCTTTCCCGTTCCCGGTCGCTTTCCCGTTCCCGCTCACGCTTGCTCTCCCGTTCCCGGTCATGCTTGCTCTCCCATTCCCGGTCACGGTTGCTCTCCCGTTCCCGTTCCCGTTCCCGCTCATTTTCTCTTTTACATTCTTTCATAACTTCTGTTAGCCTATAAAACGCAAAATAGATTTGCTAAGACTATATATATATATGAATGTTTGTGGGTTAGTTTGTCTATTATAGAAACGGGAAAGCGACCCGGAACGGACAGCGAGCGGGAACAGAAAAGCAAGCGTGAGCGGGACTGGGAGAGCAAACGTGAGCGGGAACGGGGCAGCGACCGGGACGGGAAAACGACCGGGAGCGGGAAAGCGACCGGGAGCGGCAAAGCGACCGGGAGCGGGAAAGCGACCGGGAGCGGGAAAGCGACCGGCAGTGGGAAAACGACCGAAAACGGGAAAGCTAACAGGAGTGGGAAAGCAGGTGGGAAAGGAAACGGGAGAGAAAGAGACAAACATTAGAAAAACCTCAAAAAACCTGGGCAACGCCGGGTATCTCCGCTAGTACATACATAAACACACGCACAGACACACATACATGCACATACACATACATACATACACACATACATACGCACATACATATATATATAGTTCCCGCTCGCTCACCCGCTCCGCTCCGCTCATTTTGTGACGGATTTCAAAAAAATTTTTTTTATTTTTGATTTTCATTGACTCTCAAGGTTGTGTGAAAATTTCATTACGATCGGATGAATGGTGTAGCAATGCATAAAGGACATTAACATACATATATACAAACATTCATTTATATATATATATATATATATATATATATATATATATATATATGTCCTTTATGCATTGCTACACCATTCATCCAATCGTAATGAAATTTTCACACAACCTTGAGAGTCAAGGGGAATCAAATATAAAAAAAAATTTGAAATCCGTCACAAAATGAGCGGAGCGGAGCGGGTGAGCGAGCGGGAACAATATATATATGTATGTGCGTATGTATGTGTGTATGTATGTATGTGTATGTGCATGTATATGTGTCTGTGTTTATGTATGTATGTATGTATGTATGTATGTATGTATGTATGTATGTATGCATGTATGTATGTATGTATGTATGTATGTATGTATGTATGTATGTATGTATGTATGTATGTATGTATGTATGTATGTATGTATGTGTTTTTTACAATATTTCGGCACTAAATGCTCATTCAAAGTATGCATGTGTGTGTATGTATCTATGTATGTATGTATGTATGTATGTATGTATGTATGTATGTATGTATGTATGTATGTATGTATGTATGTATGTATGTATGTATGTATGTATGTATGTATGTATGTATGTATGTATGTATGTATGTATGTATGTATGTATGTATGAATGAATGTATGTATGTATGTATGTATGTATGTATGTATGTATGTATGTATGTATGTATGTATGTATGTATGTATGTATGTATGTATGTATGTATGTATGTATGTATGTATGTATGTATGTATGTATGTATGTATGTATGTATGTATGTATGTATGTATGTATGTATGTATGTATGTATGTATGTATGTATGTATGTATGTATGTATGTATGTATGTATGTATGTATGTATGTATGTATGTATGTATGTATGTATGTAGAATCGGATCTAGGGGGGAACTGAGAGCGAAAAAATGAGCGGGAAAGCGACAGGGAACGGATAGCGACCTGGAGCGGGAGCGCAAGCGGGAAGGAAACGGGAGCGAAAAAGAAACGCATTAGGTAAACCTCTAAAAACTCCGGGCAACGCCGGGTGCCCCCGCTAGTAAACTTATATTAATCCAAAAAATGTATCCAAAGTTCATCGTAAGTTTAAAACATCCGTCCTTGGGACGGGCAAAACCACTACTTTGAAATAATGATTAAATCGCTTTGGAAACTATTGAGTATTATTTTGGCGGGTGGCTAGAGTCTATGTTGAAAGTTTCAAAGTTCTAACTTGTCTAAAAGTTGGTGAAAAATCAATTCAAAAATTTTGATTACAGACAGAAAATTCAAGTTAAATAAAAGTATGTAAAAATACCGATTATGAAGCCGCTCTTGATGCTGCGCTTGAAGACATTCGGAGCAAAGCACGTCATCCCATTAAAGCTGAGATCAATATGAACTTTTTCTGCATTCGGTTTGTTTAATAATATTGGACCAACAAAATATTTGAAGCCATTTTTTCTCATAGAAAGATGACTAAGTCGACAGTGTCCAAGCAAGAGTACGGTTGGCATAAACTTTGTGTCTGTAGTTATGAAACTATCCAGCTTTAAATGTGTTAGCTTTTTAGGGCAGCCAAGACACCAGACTTTAACATTCATGTCTCCTAGTTCCATGTTTTTTGGAAGTTGACACTTGATATCAGATAATTTTGCCCAGCACTTTTTAAAACCTGCGCAAGGTCCACTTTTTTCGTTAATGTTTTCTTCTGTCATTAGCTTTTCATTAAGAGCAATGTTATCATCATAATCATCGTCAAGATCATTTGGTCCAGGAAATCTTTTTGTTTGATGACTGGCATCCATATACTTAAGATTAACCATAAAGAACATTCTGACCACAAAGTGAAAAATGTTAGTGAGGCGGTTATATGAAATGACAAGTTTATCCAAGTTTTGGAGTGATTCAGGAAATTCTTTGCAGATCGAGGTGATGTCGTTTTTGTCTAGCTCTAAGACTTTTAAATTAGATTTGTTACTGAGCATTTCACAAAAATCACTTTTAACTTTCACAGCTGATGTTGACAAACCTCTGCTAATGTAACTTAATTTTAAGGTGTGTAAGCTTGACGGCAATCTGCCAAGCGGAACTGATAGGTTTTTTAGATTGAAAGCGGTATTGTAGCTTAAATCAATTACTTGAAGTTTCTCTAAAGAGCTGAACGTGTCGTTATCAATACTGAAAATACCGGAATTGTTGAGAAAAAGATTTGTCAGATTGCTATTGCGAAAGTATTTAAAAGCGTTTGATGTTAAGAGCTGGAGTGGTGGATGAACGACTAACGTTTCAAGAGACTGCAGGCTTTCAAAACCTCTGTCGAAAATTCCATTTTTATATCCGCTGATTGCCAAAGTTTTCAAATTTGAAAGAGGTCTAAACAACAAATCTGGAATAACGGAATTGTTGAAAATTTTCAAAGTTCGTAGGCTTCCTTCCAGAGGGACTAGCAAGTCGTGATTTCCAGACAAATTCAAAACGTTACTCTGTAAGTAGAGCGTTTCCAAGGGCGTGTCGTTGAAAGCAGATGAAGAAATGTGAGATATATTGTTTTTGGATAAAATTAGAACCTTCAGTTTGTTGCATTTATGGAAAGTGTTATTTTCTATGTGTGTTATGTTACAATTTTTGAGGGTGAGGTGAGCTAAATTTTTAGGCAAATTCTCTGGAACGGTGTTCATGCTATAAGGTTTGCTGCAACAAACGACAAAACTGTTGTTCTCGCTGCAGTTACATTTTGAACAGACCTCATCTGAATGAAGATAACGGTAGTGGTTTTTACAACTTTTCTGAATCTTTAACACGGGCGGATACATATGGAGTCTTAAGGGTTTGGATCTCTCCCCCATTTTTGTAAAAAAATACTTAAGTCATTTAGCAATTTACAGGCAGTTACATGATCCAAAAACCTAGGCCTAGCGATTTGTTTAGGGTACATGTGTTGTACAAAACTTCACTTCAAAGAAAGTCAATAAACTTAACTAACTATATTATTTTGCTAAAAACTGTTGGTAAAATTTAGGGTTTTAATGACTAAATATTGACCAAAAATATATTTCAAAACATATAAACAATAATAATAAAAAAACTTCATGTCCACCCTGTTTTGGACTCCCTCCTTTTGCTACTCCTGTATCCGCCTCTGTCTTAAACATGAATTCTAAAAGAAGAAGAAGAAATAAATAATTACTTGTTCCAACGCATCCTGGTTCGCATTGAGTCAGAGAAAATGCAACCAAAATTGTAACCAAAACGATAAACCAAGTCATTTTATATTTCTTGCTTACAAACTTCCAAATAACACTGCTGATTAAAATTATCGACAATAAAAAATTAATTCGAAGCTTGATTTAAAGATTTAAATTAATTTAACAGTTTTCCCTTAATCAGGATTATGTAATATCGAATTTTTGACAAATAGAGCAGAACAAATGACGCCGATTGAATCAAATCAGTCAATGCTGACCTTTAAAGAGCTTTTCAACTCTATGAAGCGTTTTGTCTATGTTCTGGTAATAAACGTGGTCCAACATAAGTTTAAGGAGGACGAATTAAGCTGTAATCGAACAACGAAAACTTGATTTCGCATAAAATTAACGCAATTCTACAAAAATCTGCATTCATATCTTATTGGTCGAACAAACCAAATTTCTTTTAATACAACAGAATTAAGGCTAGCAACGCCTACACGTTCAAGTCAGGGCAGAGTAGCACTTCTTGCAAACAAATTTAAATCGTCCTGTGACCGTGTGTAACTTCCCGAAACGTTAATTATTGTAATTAGCTTACAATTACATCTTCTTTGTTTTTCTTTAGTCCCGTTTGACTTTCTTGCTCTGAAAGTTTCAGGATGGTGCCAGCAGGTTTTCTGAGATCATAGCCATTGCCATTGCACAGGCCCGTAGGCAGGATTTAGTTAGTGGGGGGGCTATGAAAAGTAGTAGGGGGGCTACTGAAGAACGGGGACAACGAAGAAGCCTGAGCGCGAGCGCCGAAGGTGCGAAGCCCCTCACGATAAGGCAATAAGGAGATTCGCCAAAGCATTTTTTAGCATTTGGCACAAAATGGCATCCAATTTTGGATATCCTATTATGCGATTTTAGGTTTTCTAAGAGTTGCAATATTGCTGCTCGTAATAACAAAAATTAACAATTTTCACAGGCAATTTTGTCAAATAACAGTATGCTTGTTGTTATCCACAATCTTGATTTTAGATGCGGGCATGGCACACCCCTGGGATGACAGCAATGAATCAAATTTTTCAAATTTAATTATTGATTAACACAACCATTATACTGTTATAGTCCACAATACAATAACTTTCTTATTTTATTTTTGATAAAAATTTGTACATCTGTATCAAATGCCAAGAAATCAATAAAATAAAATCGGATTTAAATATTTGTCTTGACAAAGATCAAACCACATTATAATAAAATGTACTATTTAGTTTAGCTTCTCATTTTAAGTTACTACACTTACTACACATCCATTCATGTGTTACACATAAAACTTGTCATCAGTTTCTAAACAATCTAACTAGAAGATTAGATTATATATCAAGTATATCATTATACTAAAATTGTTATAAAAATTGTGTGGTTTGACAGTGAGCTTTAAATTGTTTTTTCGAATTAATCAGTTCAGAATATTGGGTTTAATAATTGGGGGAACTTTGTCCACCAAAAAAATTTTTTTTTATTATTAGCTTACTAATGCTTAAGTATTTAGATTAGTTGATAAACGTAGTATTTTTCATACATTTTGAATTATATCTACGTAGTTATATCATATATTTCTGCAAATATTTTTCAATCTTGTAGTGCCTTGGGTCCATCCGATCGAGCTCGCATGAACTTTAGCCTCGTGTGTCTGCAGGGGCGCAACTAAGTGGGGCAAAAGCCAAATCGGAGGGCCCTGCAATTTTTCCAAATATGATGAGTTTTTCTTTGAGTGGGGGGGGGGTGCTACATTTATTCTCAATCTATTATATGCATATATATTTATATGTTTATCATAAACTTATTTTTACACAGTTTTACTTAACTTGACTTCTCTGTCTGTCTGTCTTTCGTCAAATTTTGCAATCGATTTTAAAATTACTTCCCGATGAGCTAGAGACTTAAAAATTTAAACATACCTCCGAACTGATTAACAATGCATTCTATCAAATTTTTGGATCGATTGGACAAAATTTAATCAAATAATTATTTGTGATATTTTTGTCGAAAAATATGTTTGTTGTTTATGTAACAGAATGTGGCCTACACAATCGATTATATAAAAGTGTGTTTTTAAAAAAACTTTGTTTTTTGCTTCACTTGTTTAACATTTGCTTTAACTGGTTTGAGATTGAGTTTGACTATCTTCAGTTTGCAGTCTTTCTTTTCTATCATTAATAAATTGTTAAAGATACCAAAAAAAACTGCAGACTGAAGATAGTCAAAATATTTTTTCGCCTGCGGCGGGTTTTTTCCCTTTTTCAAACTAATATATATATATTTCAGTTTTAAGATTCTCCAGGTTAAATTTAAACAATCTTCGCCCCCCCCCGCCGAGGTTTTGCTGAATCGCCGCCACTGGCTTGAGTTCAGAGCAAATGATTTATGATTAAAAATGACAATTAAAAGCAAAAACAGAGGAAAATTGACCCACTCCAAGGATTTTCATTTTTTTAAACTTCTCTCCGGGCGCCAAAATCCTTAGCTACGCCACTATTTCCGGCTGTTGTCATTCCCACGTTCTGAGACGCACCACGTGGATCCTGGTTCAGACATGGTTTCGCCGCAGCAATCTACGACATTTTCTTCACCAGCAACGAGCTGGTCCAGAACCTCAACAGTCATGACTCTATCCAAGTTACATTCAGGCAAACCACTGCCAATAAAGATTTTTTCCATCCGATTTGTCGATCACAGGCAAATGATTTACCTCCTACTGGTTGTTGTCTTGTAGCGAAAGTTGTCCCTCAACAGACTTTTGAAATTGAAGTGCTCTTTTCTTGAGTCCCTCTTTTCCTGTAGGTACTATTTAATTTCTTAGCAAAATGCGGCCTCTCAGGGCCTCCTCATCTATGTCAAAAAGGTACTCATTTTTGTCATTCTCTAATGCCGCTTGGAGGCATTCCATAAGCCTGTCTGTCTCCCTTATCACTGAGGATTGTTTCCTCAGTTCGTCTTCCAACTCAACCACAAAAATTTCGTCCAATGCTTTAAAAAACAATTTTTTAATCTCATTTCTGACACCAATTTTTGCAATATTGGGGACAGTATGAGGGTTCCATGAAATGGTTTTATTGGATGATAAGCACTTAACTTAACCAGACTAAAATAAGCTTCAATCCTGCAATTGAAACATTTCTAATAAACGATTATATAACACCAAAACCATAATTTTTAAAGAAACTTTCTAAACACTTTCTAAAATTTTCAATGTCTATTTTTCTTACATAATAGTTTATAGTCATAAGCTATGACTATAGTGTATATTATGTATTAACTCAAATAGCAGTAGTAGGAAATACCAAAGTACTTCCTATTATTTATTTCTCTTTTCCTTCTCCAACACTGCACACATGTTATCCAGAATCCAGTTAATGAGATTCGGAAGCCAGTTATTACGGAACACAAGTCCATCATTTGAGAACAAATGCAATTCCCGATAAGTTGAGCATCGAAAAGAATCAAGCCACGATTTTTATAAGGTGACCAATTCTATAAAATAAACAAATTGCTACATGTTTAGAAAACAGATGGTTAAATACCAGCAATGAACCAATGCTGCCAGCAAATATAATGCCGCCAGTTTGTCCGTCGATAATTATTAATGGACAAGTAGCAGTGTAAAAAAATAGAAAACCATAACATGTCAACAAATAAACATTCTTGAAAACCAAAATAATTATTTATTTAAGCACAAAACTTCACTGAAGAAAAAACAAGAGTCGATAACTGAGAATGACTTAGATGTGGAATCTGTAATAATTTACATCAGCACCTTTCTTTTGTCAGTCGTATTTTGCACCACAGTTTGCACGCACAATTTAAAAACAAACAAAAACACTATAGCTTCTTACACAATAACGACTCATAACAACTGTTAAATAAATTAGTATTACAAGAAACCCACAACACACCTATTATGAACAAACAAATGTAGTACAACTTGACGAACAGACTGTACAGACTGGTAAAATGAAAAAGATAGAAAATAAAAATGAAACACAAAAAATAATAAATCAAGATGTTTTGTTGTGTCTCAGATCATGTGCTGATTTCGTTGGTGAGCTCTGCAAGTCATCGGCGTTGTCGTTACCTCCGAAAGTAGACGAGCTTGGAGAAAGATTGGCGGTTTGTGTAAAAGCCAGGGAAGAATAATATTTGTCCTTGTTCATGAGGATTTGATGGAGATATGATGTATAACCTGATTGGTCATAATGTGCCCTGGCTTCAGGATCTTGTGAAAGTCCCGTGAGCCAATCATTGATTAGATCACTTTGTTCAGTAGAAAGAGTCGGCCGCAATTGGTCGTAACGATACCCTGAACTGACCAACGGCTGCCAGGTGTGAATTGGAATCGGATCGGGATTGGCAGGTGCTCGATTGGTATTAGCAAAAAGTGGAGTCTGATCGATAGTATCTGAAATATCTGAATAAACAGGACTTATGCAGACAAGCTTTTCGTCTTCGGGCGGCTCACTTATTCGTTCAAAGCAGAACGGATCCTGAGGCACGTTGTCACCCTGAGTCATGCGGTCATCTAAGTTAAGTAAACCAAGCGTTACAGCTGTCACGGTCAACGGAGATGGAGACGTAATGTTACGTCCAGAAACGTCCTCGCTGATTGCAGATGATTCACTGTAGCTCAGATGATCCGTTTTGGAATGTTGGCCATATAAGGTATTTTTAGAATTCACAAAGTCTTCTGAATAGAAATCAGCATTTGCCTTTTCATCTTCTACTTCATCTTCCACTATTCGCAGACCGCAGTCCGATGAAGGTGTCAGTGTTGGAGATGACAGGGGGGTGGTTAGAGCAGGAGGAGTAAAAGGAACAAACAACGAGGAGCTGGTTAAACCTAAAGTGGAAGTTATAGAGGTATAAGTTGCTGGCCTTAAGAGCTCAGAAAGAGATGATGGTGATGAGAGGATTTCACTAAATACAGCAGTGGATGTTGATGATGATGTCACTGAAGCAGCAGTACTTGATGAAGCAGTGCAATAAACCAAAGAGGCTGGCGATGTAACAAAAGATGATGATGCACAAAATGTTGCTGCTGTCACATCTGACAATGACGATGGCAAAGAAAACCCTGAAGAGTGAGAAATCACAGACTGATGAGGAATAACGTTAAAACGATCAAGACTAGATAACACATTAGAAGTCGTGCAGACATTCAAACTATCATTATTACAAGTAACATTGAAACCAGCAGCACACGTTTTTGTAGTCCTTCTTATGATAAGAGACGTCGGTTTCAGAGAAGCAGAATAAAACACCGAATCACGAATATCCTCCGACCGATTTTCCATTATCAAGTCATCATTGGTCACGAGTTCTTCTTTGTTTGACCAAATGTGGCAAGCATCAGAGCTCTCTGCAAGTGGAGAGGTTATTGTGGTGGTCGATGATTGGTCAGAACTAACATCATATTCAACATGCCTAGAATGCTTGTATTTGGAAATCATGTTCTTGTCATCGGGGCTAACTGAAATTTCCTTGATAGAATCCAGCTTTCTGGACGTTGGCTTTTGCACGAAAAAGTTTCTTTTTCCAATTCCGAGTTTCTTGCTTCGACATTCTCTTCCAGAGTGCAAAGTTCGAAAAGAGTTGGTCTCAGCATCCGATGGTCCCCTCGATGATGACAAGGTCCCACAAGTGGTCTCACATGCTAGATCGCATTTTGACGGTACAGGCATAGTGGCATGAGAGTGATTGAAGTGATATTCCATGGCAAGATCATTAAAGAATCTTTTATTACAATCAGTAAAGGAACAAGGAATGAAGAAATCAGAGCTGACTGAACAATTATCATCATCGCTGCCGTGCAAGTTGGCACCAACACGTCGAAATCCATCGCCTCCATCTACTTTGGACTTTTGTTTTATGTTTTTGTTCTTTTTGTTGCCCCAGCTGTCTACGTATCTGAACTCTTTGGGCTTCTTGCACTTGCGCCTGTACCGAGAGCCAGGACAGGAAGAAAACACTCTAGACCTTGAAAAGTTAATGATTTATTAGTTTTCAGACACAAAAATGTATTAAATTTGCATCAATGATTATGTGAAATTGCAACCTCTCGACACAAAATTTTGGCTTTGTTGTTTCAGCACAAAAACAAGTGAACCGTAAAAAACTTGTTTTTAAGAACTCTTTATAATTTTTTAATTCTGCGACTAAACATTTTTTGTAAAATATTTTTGATGATAGTAAGTCTATAAAATAACGAAAACATTGACCACAGCCTTCTAAATACTTAATATGTTAAACATGTGATGATTGAAAATATAAAAAACTTACGAATCAATATGATATAAAAAAAATTTTATTATCAATTTTTAAAATAAAAATTAAATATCGCTTTCTTTAAATACCGTATTTTTACTCATATAACACCAAGTCTGACAATACTGGAAAAGTCATAAAAAAGGATGTTACTCTATCAATCAGAAAATGTAAAATGTATTTTCAATAATATATATATAATACATTTTACCAATCAGATTGTGTTTATTTATAAAGTCATATCTTTTTTAACCCCTCTCCAGGCATTAATAGATGCACGTTATATGCAAAAAAATACAGTAAACTAAAAACTGATGGTTTCTCTACATAAAACTTGTAATTTTTTAGACAAATTTGAAGTTTTAATTAATTTTATTCTATAATTCACTCCAATTTTGTTCAATGATCTGAAAATTTAGTAGAAAGTAGAGTCCGCAACTACAAATTAACCCACCAAATTTCTACTCGATTTGATAACGGAAAGTTGGTTTTTTTTAAGTGGTAAAGGGTCCTAACGTATGGCTCAAGCAAGCAAGCAAACACGATGAAGTTATTATAAAGGATTTAAATACTTGTTGGCCACTCACTTTGAAACTGACCAGTCTTCTTGGCCAACCTCGATCAACATTCCCATAAATGGCTTGTCATTCCACTGGGTCTTAAACAGAAGCATGCCTGTTAATGCAAATAAATAACAAAACAAATTCATTAAATCAATAAACATACGTAAAACTTTAATCCTGCAGCACTACATCTTTTAGTTTCATGAAATATAAAAACTGAAGAATGACCAACAAAATTAAAGAAGTGTGGTCCCGAACAAAATCAATGTGATAAAAATACTTATTCAATATCTTGCAAGAAGACTTGAGTAAGGTAACTGCATTTCATACTTGAAATACTTGGTAGAAAAACAGCAATTGTTTTTAAAATCACAATTTAATACATGAACGTTTCTAAAAGTTGAATAACCTATTAAGGTGCATACACACTGACCGGTTTTTTCAACCAGCTCCTGTTCGCCAGAACTGGTGCATAGATTATGATAATTTATTTTGGCACCAGAGCACATGTCACACTTAGCTGGTTGTTTTTGTAAACAAATGAGTTATGCACTGCCGGTGACCTCCCGGTAAGTTGTACGCAACAATATCGCCCGCTATGGTTTAGATAGCACTTTAAAGGGTTTACAAGAAATTGTGTAACTCGAAAGGTCCTGACTATCTTTTAATTTTTACATCAAAAGGCTTGTAAAAAGTAATAAAACAATGTGTGGTGGTGTATATAACTCGTTTAAATAGACTTTCAAAGAAAATGAACTGTCTGAACTTGTTTAAATAGACTTTCTTGGATCAGAAAACATCTTACGAGTATTTTTATATAATCATTTTTATTGTGGCTTCAATATTTTGTCATAAAGAGGTCAAACAGTCTGATAATTCAAGGACTTTATTATCGGTCCACTCCATCGTAACTTCTATTAATTAAAATAAAAGTAAACAAACCAATCACCCAATCAGAGCATGAGTTTTTCCACCAGTTCTGGAGAGAAATAGAACACGCATCGGCCGGCAATATCTGGCACCAGAATCTGGACTTGCATAAATTAACATAATTTCTGGACAAGGTTTTCGTGACACACACTCCAGATTCTGGTGCCAAACGACTGGTACCAGCGAAAACTGGTCAGTGTGTACTGGGCTTTAAATCAATGCATTCAAATAACCTATTAAATCAACACATTCTATTAAATATTGTATAAAGAAGTCAACAAATAAATGCAACTACACAAACATAAGCAATGAGGCCTAAATAATACGAAGTCAAGTAATAAAGATTGCAATTTTTAATTTAATTATAATTGAACAAATATGAAGTTGACCTGTGGCATTAAAGTTAATGAATGTATTATAAATAGAGTGAATTATAACCCACTTGAGAATCATAACCAACCAATGTCATTAAGGATCCATTAATATAATGAAACTCATTAAAACCATATGACAAGTATAATAGCATCTTCAGCTATAACAAAAAGTCTCACCATTATCAGAGGAGTCAGACCACACAACACCTGGCATTCTAATTAGAGTTCCTGGCTGGCAGGGACCCAGCAGACCCCCCTCAGTGTTGCAGGCCACTGACCTTCTGTCATTCGGGACCGTTTTGCGGATCGAGTTTTTAATATTTGCATTGACGCTTGCACCTGAAATATGTTCTGTGCTGAAGTGATTAGTGTTACTGGTTCTGTTACCCTGGTGACTGATGCTGTGGCTGATGGAACCGCTACTGCTAGAACTTCCACTACTTCCAGCTGATCCAAAAGTATTTCTTTGCATGAAAGACCTGGTTCGATGAGTGATTTTGTTTTCTTTGTTGTCAGCTTTCCTGCCAGAAGCAGAAGTTGCTTCAAAGGATGACAATTCTGGCAGTGGAACATCAAGATCGAGTCTGCTTCTTTTTGGAACAAAACACGAATCAGCATCTTCTTCTTCTGTATCATCATCATCACCATCTTGATCAGTTTTAGAGTAGTGGGTGTTTTCATGTCTTGTTTCAAAATATCCATTAGCATTTGAATTTTGTTCTATGGCCGATGATACATAAGAAGTATCTGTATGAACGTTCGTAAAATTGTTGTCATTTGAGTGCTCGCCAACATTTTTAAATCCGTTGTTCAAAGTAAAAGACCTAGAGCCATCCTTCAATCGACTGATCTTTATCTTGAGACGTGGTTCAGGACTTGGAGTGCCATACCGAGCATCTTGGTTATGATAGCTGCTGTGTCCTTCTGATGCTTTCATTAACATAGTATCTGAGTTAAAAAAAAATAAAATTTAAAAAAACAACAAATCATTTACACGTGAGGAATGTGGACAAGAAAACGAACAGACAACGATTTTTAAATACACTAAAAAATTTAACCTTTTGAAATTATTCAAACACACCACGCGAGCATAGCAAATGATATATTCCAAAAAAACGCGCAGCTAAAAAACGTAACTATAAAAAATGTGCAAAAATGAAATCGCAGCACTAACGTGAATGCTATGATTTGTAGTGTACCGAGTTGGTAGTGCCGCTTTTCGGAGAACGAGATCACACACATGTGGAATCAACGACAGCAGAAAGACATTGAGCAAAATATTAATTTAAACTTTCAATTATATAATTAAACGTTACTTTGAACTTTGCAATTAAAATATGATTATAAAAAATGATTAAGACTCGAACGCCCGATAATTCCTTGAGGTAGATAAGTTGACAACAACAAAAGAAAGCGACACAAAGACGTCTTTTAACTTCTTGTAAAGTTAATTAAATTTTGTTCAAAAACTAGATTATAAGTATTAAAAAATATAAAAATAATTTATTTAAAATTAAATTAAATTAAGATTAGTTAGTAGTTTAAATTATCCAGATAAGTGGTTATTTAACTGATCGCCCGCCGCTAGTGCTCTGTGCCAGGCGGTGGTTACATCACTTCAATCAAATGTTTGTGGAAGGTCCTGCATTTTACAGGAATAATTGAACTTAACTAATTTAGAAATAAAACAGATAATTGATTGTTTGATTTTTGTTTTTATTTGATGAGCCTTCTCCTTTGAGTTGTTCAATATCAAAGATTGTTGAACATTAAGTCTAAGTCTAGTTTATTGAAGATCGTTTTTGGGATATTTTAAAATACTTAGCCATCTTTTCTAAAGCTTAAACTTTATTTGAACATAGTAGTGAGTTTCTTTTTCTTGGTACATAAGGTCCTCTAGCCCTATACGTTATTAGTAGTCGTATAACACCAGACAATTTAAGCACCACTGCCAGTCTCGGTTTTCGTCGTCAACCCCATACCCCTTGTCAACCAGACGAGTGCTACGATGTCAGACGCTGATGAAAGTACCAAAGACACAACTGTCAGAGATTCTGGAACGCCCTGTGGTTCGGTGACTCAGTCTCAGCAAGTTCGTGACGACTTTGAGGAGGAGTTGCGTGAGGTTTGTCTTAAATAGTCCTAATGTTGCATTAACTTAAATTTTTGCAAAAAATTTAGAAAAAGTTAAAGTGCATTCATTTTTGAGTGCCACTTACATGACAGACCAGAGGCCACTTTAATAAAATGAAACAATCTCTTGTTTTTGAATTTCTGTCAGCAGAGGAAGTATTTCTTAATGAATTTAAATAAATACAATTAAAATTAATCTTTAAAAGGTCAACAAACCTTTCCTTAACCTCTTTAATGGGGTACAGGGATATGGGCAAATTAATTATTGATTAAAGCAGAGTCTATCTCAAGATACTATACCTATAGGCATTCAGAGGCAATAATATTTTATATGGTGCTTGTTTATTGAGATGTCTTGCTTGTTATTATGAACCTGGGTGTATCAGTAGGCTTTCTAAGATCTGTTTATCGGGTTTCAGTTACTCTTTGTCTTACTTTGAAAGCATTTCAACGTGCTTATAGTATTATAGCATACATATTGAAAAAATATTTTTCAAAGATTATTTTCAATGCAACCTTTTGTAACCAGAAATTCCAAACCAGTCAGTTGGCCACCAACTTGAGAATCCAGGCCCTGAGATTAGAGGATCAGTTCAGCTCCGGGTTGTCATCGAGCGCCTACACTACGGAGGACGACGATCAGGGAGAGGAGGGGGGCAAGGATGGCCACTTGGGGGAATTTGTGGCCCCAGATGATGAACTCGCTCAAAGGATTCTAAAACAAGTCTGCCTGAAATTGTTTTGTGTGCAAACAAATTTAAATAGATAAAATACTAAGCAATCATTCTGTTTTCCCAGCATTAATAAATTTATTTCATTTATTAATGTGGTTGGAATAAAAATTGTATTTATTTTTAAACTTTTTGCTATTATACATGGTTAATGGTTGAGTAATAATTTTGTAAGTTAGTTTTTGCTGGTTTTGTATATTTATTGACTTTATTAAGAGTTTTTTTAGTTAAATTTTACAGCTTTGATCTTTGTTGGTTATTTATTTATGTTAAATTATCTTTTTGTTTTAGTTTATTGTTTAAATAATTAAATTGTTATTAAATTGTTATGTGGACATGTATTTCTTTGAAAAAAAAACTGTTTTTCAGTTCATGTTGCAGTTCTAATTAATATTTTTTGTGTTTGACTTTTCTTGCGTTAAGTTGATAAATAGATTTTAATTGTATGCTGTCAATTTTCCATTAAGAACTTAGTTTAATTCATACCTGTGTATGAGACATGAATATAAAAAATACCTGTGTATGACACATGAATACAAAAATACTCAAACAGGATCTTTATCTGAATGTACTTTTGAAGTTTACCTGTATTATTTAATTTAAAATTAAAGTCGGAAATTGATTTGATATTTAAATTTATCATCGATATTCATAGCTCCTCTGCTCGTATTTTATGGTTGTGATATTATCTTCGGACGTGTCAATCTTATCGTAAAAATGTTTTTTATTGTGGCATCACACCTGTGAGATCATTTAAAGCTTGCATTGTAATTATTTACGTGTTACACCATTTAACTCATTTTCTGTTGCTACCAGGTAGAATCTCTGTTCTCAGACTCTTTTGTCTATCGTGATGCCTTCATGCTCAAGCACATTAAAAGGGGGGCTGGTGGATTCGTCAGCCTGCGACTCATAACCAGCCTTAGAAAGGTGAAATCTTTGACTCCCGACTATCGGGTGGTTGCCCATGCCTTGAGGAAGTCGAAAGAATTAGAGGTTAACGGAGATGGTACGAAGGTCAGACGCATCAAACCTTTGCCCGAAAACTTTGACATCAGCCTAGCACAGGTAGTTCACAACAATTAATTTAGATCAATTTTTTTGCCTGTATTTCTCCATCTAGTCTAGATAAATAAAAATAACTGTTTGCTTGTCTGTTTGTCTTTTAAACAATTGCAAACCGCTGGATCAACTTCAACGAAATTTGGCAAGGAGGTTGTTCTCAAAGAGGAGAAACAGATAGGGTAGTTTAAAAAAAAAAAATTTCTTTATTATTTTTTTACTGTCAAAAAACACCAGGTCTGCAGTGCTTATGTACGAATATAAAGAGTTATTGACGATTTGTATAAAAGACAGACAGATATGCAAGTTTGTATATATATATATATATATATATATATATATATATATGTATGTATGTATGTATGTATGTATGTATGTATGTATGTATGTATGTATGTATGTATGTATGTATAGAAACTCTATTAAATATTGTTTCCCATTTTGCATTTGTTAATTTCAATTACCAATGACTCAAAAAAGTCGAAACCCACTATACGGAATTTTTTTTTATAATAGTTTATAGTCCTTTACACCAAGTGTTTTAAGACTGAAATAGCTGTATATTGGAAGCACCTTTTAGTTGTTCCTCTTCCTTTATCCAGGCTTGGGACTGGCTTGCAATTAGCGATGCAGAGTTCTCTATACGGCAGTTAAGAGTGCAGTATTATAGCTTAAAATATATTTCACTTTCTTCTGACTGGAATGCTTTGTAATCTTAGACAAACCATTTATATAGAATGTTTTCATGATGTTGATAACTTGATGGTCAAATCTTCTTAGCACTTACAGTGGTTTTATGGTTCCACTTTTTTTTTAAATGATATAGACGGTAGATTTACTAATACTAACTATAGGGCCGAGATATTTTAACTTGTGATTACTTTAACAAACTTTTATTCAACTTACAATCTTTGTTTGTGTGTGTGTGGCTTTCTCTGTACGCAAATCTTGCAAGTAAAATTTAACCCGCTTTTTACTCACTAGGAAGCTGAAACTTTCAGCATAGCTTTACAATGAATGACAGTAATATGATTAAATAAAATAAACTTAATTTGAATATCTTTCATATTTCTAAATCGAGTGTATTCGAAATTAAAGTTTGTGTTTAAAAACTTGTTTTTTCATTTACTTGTTCATTTTCTAACTGCTCTCAAATTTTTTTTTGTCAGCATATGTCTCTAAAACATGTTTAAAATATACAAAAGTCCTTGTGCTATATTGAAGGCAGACTAGTAATTTCGTCAAAATCATAGATTTATTTATTATGGTTATGTTAAATGATAAAATTTATTTAAAAACTTGGACAAATTTATTATTCAATTTCATTATTTTTAATTATTTTTTTATTGCAATTAAGCTAATTGCCTCTGGAGTTACTTTTTAGCACAAACCTAATGCAAAAAAACCCAACTCTTCAAGGTGACTAGTTTTTGAGTTTGTTTTCCTAACCAGCTAGCTTCCAGTCAAAGTGTATTATTAGCGCTGGTGCGAGGCGTGTTAAAATACAGTGTTATTAGCGAGGCGCTGGTGGCAGAGCGGTAGAGCGTTCGCCTGTCAATCGTTAGGTCGGCAGTTCAAACCTCGCCGGCGTCACCAGCGTAACTCCCTTAAGCAAGGAGTTCACTCGCATTTGCTAAAGGGGTAGGCGCCTATAAATGGCTGCCTTTGCAAGTACCCTCCCTCTAAAAAAAATGGCGCTCCCGTAATGGACTTTGTCGATAAGGGAGCGCCTAATCAAATGATTAAATTATTATTATTATTATTATTATTATTATTAGTGCATTTTTGGAAACAGCGCCAAAAACTCTTGAGATTAAATAAAATATGAGCTCGTGCTTTCCTCTGTTTCAAACACGTGTTGACAGCCGACAACGCTATGCTGGCTAATAAATGCAAGAAAGCATCACAAATTATTTTTTGGAATTGGGACATCACACGATCAATAACTTAAGTATCACTTTTTTATTCCCACTGTTGCAATAAATGTTTATTAAGCTGATCATACTTTGTAAATGAGTTATATATTTCATTATAATTATGGAAAATATTGTAATATATATATATATATATATATATTCTTGTTTATAAAGTACTTTGAAATAATATATTATTTGATACAACATTTATTGAACATCCCAGCGCATTGGGTATTTTAAAGGATCTAAAAAAACAAAGTTGTTCACGGTTAGCTTGTTATATCTTTTATATTAACTTCACCGGGTTTGCTTGCTTGCTTAAGCCACATCTTGGGACCCTTTACCACTAAAAAAATCAACTTCTTGTTATTAAATCGAGCTGAGATTTGGTGGGTTTATATTTTGCTGTGAACATTGCATTCTATGAAATTTTCAGATTCGTTGGACAAACTTTTTACTAGAAAAAATTTGTATTCCATGAGCATGATTCGAAAGTTTCTTATATTTTCAATCCTCACTTCCTTCACATATTAAGTATTTAAAAGACTGTGATCAATGTTTCCCTATTTTATAGATGCCGTATTACAAAATTAAGAACGATTTTTAAAGAACAAACGTTTTACGGTTTTCTTGTTCTATCAAATATATTTTGGAACATTTTATTATTCTGGACTAACTGGCTTGTTTGGGCTTCTAGTGCCATCATCAGAGTCCATAAATTACAAGTCAAGTAAATTCAAGCCGAGCAAAAGGTTAAGTTCAAAATGTATCTATTAATTAGACAACATGCTACACCCTTAAAATCAGCGAAGAATTTTTAAAGTAAGAAAGATTCTGTATCAATTCTTTGGTTGTGTGATGTTTGTGGCAGCTAGCGTACTTTAGAGGTATAGTTTTATGAATTTGTGACAGGTTTTAGGATATTATTATTTGAACTCTTTTTTCTTATCAGTTTTCAATAAATATGTGTCAATATAAACAAATGTGACATAAATATAAGACATTAAGGTGCATTTACATGGGCAAAGATTCACTGGCACCAAATCCTAATGGCGCACGACATTAGAAAAAAAATGCACATGTAAACGAACTCATGCATGCCAATGACATCTTGGCAGCCAAGAGCAATATGATTGGTTGAACATTCCGAAATACGAAAATAGTATATTTAGCTTTAAAATAATAAAAAAATTAATGTGATAATTAGTTTTCATTCAATTTTAGTTTTAATAACTGTTTGTAACTTAGCTAAAGCTATTAAAACTAGTGAACATTTTTAATAAATTATAAATATATATTTTATTTCAAGTATTTAAAACTGTTGAAAAAATTTGAAATAATTTTCATAAGATTTAATTTAAGTTTTTATCAGTTTTGGTTTAAAAACGCCTACTCAAGTATTTAAAACTGTTGAATAAATTTGAAATAATTTTAATAAGATTTAATTTAAGTTTTTATCAGTTTTGGTTTAAAAACGCCTACTCAAATGAATAAAAACCTTGATAAAGTGTGCATTGTATGTCACGTGTAAACCCTACTGGTGCAAAGATGCAGCTGCATTTTAATTTGGTGCCAGTCAATCTATGCCCATGTATACAAATATGATTTGACATTATACAAATATCGGCATTTTTTTCATAAAGTTATTTCGTTCAGGTTATCTTGCTGAGTGGCATGCCGAGGGATTCTACCATTCACGAGAGGACAAGCGAAGTGGTACGTCTAATTACCGGCCTGCTGAAAAAGAAAGACAGAAACGATAATAATGATGAAAGTGAAAGTTCCCTAAGCTCTGCTCCCAGTGTTCGGTGTTGATCACATTTCTTTTTTCTTTGGTTTCTTAATTGAATATTTCAAAATTGTTTGAAACTTCTGTTGTTCTGCTTATTCCATAAATTGAAACATTGGTTCTATTCATACTTGTGCAAATATAAAATATGCTGCTTCATAATTGTGCTCAGTAGCACAATGTCACATATTTTTTTAAAATTCACTTGAACAAGTTTGCATCACTATTATTGTTATTATCATCATCATTTATTATTATATTCATTCAAGTTTGTGTTACTAATTTACATATTTTTGTACCATTACAATCACAACATCAGGATCATCAAGGAGGCAACCCACATACCAAGTGCTTACAAGAGCAACTACGAGCACTTATTTAGCTTTGACTCACACAACTGTGTTCTCCTTGACTTCTTCGGTATGGAAAAGCTTGACCCTGATGCCGTCTGTGAAGCTCTCAAGCCATCGGTCACCGAAGAAGAAGATTGGAAGAAATCTATTATGGTTCACGAGTTGCCGGGTGTCAAGGCTGATCCGACTAGGAAAAAGACACGCAAATCAAGGGACAGTCTTTCTCAAAGTGTAGAAAGTAACAAGACTCCAGAGGAGTAAGTGGGAGTGTTCTTTATTTGTTAGTAAAACCTGAGATAAGTACAGATATTGAAGCTATAATTAATTATATATATAAAAAATTCTATTTTTATTTTGTTGTCTTACTATTTTTTATTCTTTTAATTTTTTTGACTTATGCCACTCTAAATTCATCAAAAATTATTATTTTTATTATTTATTAAAAGAAATTAATTTAATTAAACAATATTAATTTATTTCATTTTAGAGGCAGCAGTGGCAGTACTGTTTATTCAGACCATCACACAAGGAGGAACTTCACCTCACCACAGCAGCACGGAGGTCGCGGCCATTCCAACTTTCTCACTCCCAGTCGATCTACTAATCTTGATTCTTCAGCTAATTCTGGAGGTAGCAACTCCAAGCTCAATCTGTCATCTCCTTGGAGCACGCCAGGGTCAAGCCCCAGAGTTAGTCCACATGCAAGGCGTCGTTCTAAACCTGGGCCCTCTCCTCTGGCTGCAGATGGGGCAGTTGCTGTGAATTCTTCAGGAGGTGAGAGCCCCCAGTGCAGTCCCTGGCTTGCAAGGAGAATGAGAGCAAAGACTGGTAAGATTAGTTTTATGGTCCGCAATTTTGATTGTTCTTATACAAATATCAATTCATATCAAATAAATTACTCATTCGGTTAATAACCAGGCTCCAGTCCTTACACCGATAGGAGGTCATTGAACCTGGATGGTGAGGGGAAAATTGTTCGCCAAGTGGTTGTGTTGAGACAGCCTAAAGGTGCTGAAGAAGAGAAAGGTTTCAAATTGGCTCGGACGCTCGTTTGAAGGTTGAAAATCAGTTGTTTTAATAAACATGTTTTTCTTACTAACTTTTGACTACTGCTGTTATAACCGGCAGAGCACACATTTCTGTTGTTTATCGAGAAGGTTTAGTGGTAATTCCTCGCTTGCTCAAAAGAGATTTGTATTGTTCAATTCTAATAGCATTGTTATGAGGATGATTTATCATGAAAATCCTTCAGCTATTTAGTTTTGATTAATTCTATCAAACTGACATGACAAATTTGTTACATTTTTAGCTGTTATGGAAATAGAAAATAATCCACCCTAGTCTCGCAGTTGGATAACTTTTGCATTTCTGTTTAGAAATTCGTGTTAGAAATATAATTAATCATATAAAAAATATTTACTAAAAATAATTTGCAATAAATAACTAGAAAAATATTACAAATGGTATATATATATATGTATACTAATATACAGAAAATCAAGGCTATGCAAGGAAGGCTTTCAGCAATGCGGCTAATAATGTGTCGGAGATCTTTTTGTTGGGCTTGTCTTGACGGCCAATTTGTGGGGGCCCATTTGATGGGGGTACCCCTTTAACTAACCTTTAAAAAAATAATAATTCCATGTGCCACAAAAGCTCACAATAAATATCTTCAATTATGATATAAACTTTGATTGGTTTAAATTTATCTTATTAAATATTGTATAATATTTAATTTTCCAGGTGAAGAAAGGAAAGAAGAAAAGACGTTATCTTGTTTTTATTATATATTTTTAATTTACTTGAAATCAAAATTGAATTTATAAATTGTAGTACTCTTTTTAATGCCAGATTCTACTTTTGTTTCATTATCTCTCTGCATGTATCATAAATGTCCGTTTCTTTATCTTGCTATGTCAATTTGTTTATTTAACCATATTAGATGTAGAATGAATTATCTTTAATTTATCAATTATGATGAAAATTGGTTCTTATGTAAGACAGGTTTGTAATAGTTTTGTCAATTGGTTCATTTTCACTGTAACAATGTTCTTCCAATTTTTTTTGCATTTCCATGTGCACTTCTCTATTTTTTGTGACGTCATGTGTACAACGTGTACATTTGTACATGTGTACAATGTGTACCTTTGTACATGTGTACAACGTGTACATTTGTACATGTGTACAACGTGTACATTTGTACATGTGTACAACGTGTACATTTGTACATGTGTACATCGTGTACCTTTGTACATGTGTACATCGTGTACCTTTGTACATGTGTACCACGTGTACATGTGTACAAGGTGTACATTTGTGTGTTTGTATATATGAGCGTGTGCATGTATGCGTTGATGTCGACACTGCTAAGTATGTTATAAACATGACTGTTACTATATATCTATAATAATCTCACACTTTATAAACTATAAATGATAGTTTTTTATCAACTTTTATTACCACAATAGGTTGATTATAATCCCAACCTTTCGTGTTCTCTCTTTTTGTAGAATGTATGTGTATTGGCCTTTTCTGGTTGGAGTTATTTATCCAGTTAGAACAATGCTGGTCAACTGCAGCAGTGAGTGTGTTGATTTTAATAAGCAGCATTTTTCTTTGAGTTTCTAATTAATAATTTGCATACTTGCATGGATCTCAATAATGTTCATTCATAATTCTTCATATTGGCTTCATTCTCCATCTGTTTCACTGTTTATAAATGATTGAAAGTTTGTTCATTTTTTAAATAATTATAATATTTATAACTAATGGATTAACATAGTCTATGCACATTTTTTACGTCCTCTAACTCCCTATGACCACTTGTTCATCCGTTCAAATATTATTATTGTTTCGAAATGAATTGACAGAGGACCCTGTATTGTGTGAAAGTTTTTCTGACACGGTTACTATTGGTTACCCGTAATACTGGCCTCGCACCTTCCGATTCCGGCACTAAAAAATTTTTTCAAATGCAGACAAAAATTACACTTGAATAATATTAAGTTTTACTTTTCTTATTTGCGGGTTTTTCCCATCAATAAATGCGCAAGTTTCTGTCTATCTTGCCAAAAAGAAAGTAAATGTATTTTAAGAAAATTGAAAAATTTCTTTTGTTTTTTTATTCTGTAGTAATATCAACTTTTCATTATTATACATTTTCTGACCAATCACGTATCAAAACTCCTTAATCAATACTTATTAAGAGTGAATTGATATTCAAAAATCATTGTTTTATGGTGATTTTTTATGGCCACCGAACACATTTTGTCTTGCTGTCTCCATCTTTTTAATTTGTTCACTGCATTGAATTTAAATATGACAGCCTAATGTTTGTGACGCCTACGTTAAGCTGCAATTTGCGGTTTTATGACACACGGTCAAGTTCACTACCCTGTGATTGATATTTTATTGTGCTCACAATCCACAGTGAGCATGCATTTAATCGCCTCTCATGTTCAGTTCAATGTTGAAATGTAAAAATTTTTGTCACATGTTTAATTGCAGTGTTTTGTTTTAGTAAAATAAAATTTTGACCACAACCAGTTTATAAAATGAACGTTTTTGCTTTATCACCTCCACTTTTAAAAAATACAATTCAGTTCTTTACAGTTTCAAATATAATTGAAAATGGCAAATGTGTCATTATCTTATGCAATAAAGAGGAACTCTTACATTTTGATCCTTTTATATAGAAGTGTCACAAAACCTCTTCTGCTCTTAAAAACATGTTACATTGTTGAAATAAACACCATTAAATAAAATTGTGCCATAATTTGCATACCATTCCTTTTTTAATTTTCTATTCAGAAAACATTATCTGCTTCTGTTTGTGATAAAATAACAGATAAACAGATATAGAGATAACACAAAATAGGACAACATGTGATTGTTATCTCATGCAGATCCAATGAAACAATTGAAATAGTCAAATCAAACAGGGCATCAAACATTCAAATTCTCCCACAAGTGATATACAAATATTAGAGCTCAAATTAGTTCCACAAGCAAAACAAAATTGAAGAAAATTCACATTAGAAAAAATGAAACAAGTCTGAGTTGAACTGTTAATATAAAAATTAAAAATGAGTTCAACTGGTCGATTCTGAAGACGTTGGCGTAGATGGCACTCCAACTATCCTATCCTCGAAACTGTCAGTTTCTGTCACGAGTGCCCTTTCCAGGATGACCTTTCCCTCTTTGTAGCGCTGTGAGTCTTCTGTTGCAAACTCATAGATCCATCCCAGCTTGCTGTCGCATTTCTTGCACGACACGTCACGTACCATGTGACGACCGGTCAGCATGACACGGTCTTGGACCTCACTAAAAGTCAAGTTTACAACCTTGTTGAAGAGGAAAGCTCGCCCAGTTGCCCCTGTGAAGCGTGTAGAGATCAGTTCGGCACGATTGGTCAGCGGAGTCTCGCACTTGGCACAGCTGAACTGGCGTGCTCCCCCCAAATGGTTCAAGAACAATCGACCCATCTCTTGGTTTTGCTAAAGTTTAAACATTAATCAGCTGTTTAAAAAATTATTAAAATGTTGATTTCTGAAAAACTGTTAACATTGCTGATTTATAATGAGTTAAGCTTCTAACAAATTAAATACGGTATAATCCTGTTGTAACGCACCCTGGATATAACATACAATTAGATATAACATACTGAACTTTCGGTCCCGTTACAATTACCTATAAAATGACCTCATCTGTAACATATTTGGATATAAAGTACAAAAATGTTGTTACCAATTATAATACTTCCGTATATAACAGATTATATAACTCATTTACGAAGGATGACTGTTTATTGTGACTGTGTGAATAAAAAAATTCTCATGTCACTGACACTGAAGTCATCGATAGTCAGATGTCCTAATTCCAAGACTCAAATATAGCACATTTATTAACAACAAGCCGGCATAGCGCTGTTGGCTGCGTCGGCATGTAACATGTTTGAAACAGTGGAAGATGCAGACTGTTATTGTAACATAAGCATTTGTAAACATGTCTCAGAAATGTAAAACAGTCATACCGGAAATAGAAAAAATGTGTGAGCAGTTATAAAATAAAATACTTTCACAGATTGAAATTTTTTGACAATATATTTTTAGTAAGTCACACTGTTGATTTATTTTTGGACATCAGAAGAAGTTGACAGATTATTTTAAGTCAAAGTAATACATTATGACATTACACTGACATAAAATATGTTTCTACATAGTATCTTGTTAATGTTTTTCTTTCATACTTTGGATATAATGGACTTTGGATATAATATAACCATTTCTATGCCAATTTGAAGTACATCAGAGGGGGATTAGACTGTACAAAAAAATAACGTTGAAACAGCATTATAACATTTCACATGCATTTGAAATACAGCACATTTCATAAAAAAATAAAATTTATCTGTAGTGACAGAGTGAAGGATAATTTCTGGGTCCATTTTGAAAAGAATTAACCAGTATTAAATATAATAAAAAACAGTTTTAAAATGTTTTACTATAAAAATATTCTATTTTGTGTGTTTTATCATAAAACTTTCAAGTTTCATTGTTGTTTGTAGCTGATTTTATTAACGCGTTAATTTCCTGGTTTTGTAAAGAAATTGAGCTAGGACGCTATACTTCGAGATTAGTCAATAAATCAACTAACGATAACCTTGCGTTAAGAAATGTTCAAACTGTAACTTAGTGCAGAAAATATACGAAATGCCTTGCTACGCTACGGAAAACCAGCAAATTGCTTATTTAAAAGGAATCAACAGCTGGTTCCACGAGCATGCGCATTGTGTAAACCAGTGGTGTGCTATAATTTCTATTATGTACCGGTGTGCTTTGGACATAATTTACCAATAAATTATTTTCTGGTAATATTTTAAAATTTAGTATTATCAACGTCCATTCGAACCAGAGATTTCTAAAGGTCAAATTTCCAGGACCCAACCCGCCCGAAAACTTCACCCGACCCACAACCTCTATTAATTTATAGTGACCCGACCCTGTCCATCTTTAGTTCACTGAACTTTGGTATCCGCTTTTATTTAATTTTATTTTTGAAGAAACTGGATACTTTCTCTAATGTATATAATGTTTGTAGAAAGTTTCCAACTCATTGCCATTAGCATGTAATGAAAGCAATCAGCCAATGGCAGTGACGTCAATTTGGGGGATTCCCCTGACGTAGTTTTGAGCCCCAAAAATGGCTGGAAAAGTGTAAGGTTGGCGTTTCAGAGATTTGAGTTCACCTATGACGGTGATGTGGGCCCGTGAAAGGTTTTAGTGGTTCCATTCTCGGAAGTGATGAGTGATTTTTTGGAAGAAAAAAGTTTCCAAAATTTCTTGGAAAGCTATCCTCTGACTACCCCCCACGCTTATCAGGTTTTTTGGAAATCAAAATGAAAAGAGTTTGAACGCTTTTTAAAAAGACTACCTACGACTATCCCCCGCCTGAAATGACGTCTTTGGTACAGGACTGTTTTCAAATTAATAAAAAAAACAGACTGAATTCAACTTTACATTTCCTAAAATCAGCAAGTAAATCTGCTTGTAAAATATGCTGCACTAAACCTGCCAGCACCTAATGAAAAGGTTTGCCATAATCTATTCCTATTTTGTTGACATTGTAACTAAAAAAAAATGAGTGAGTGTCGAGTCCAAAAAGGCTGTAGTTGACATTCAAAGAAACTAACATAGGCCTACGAGAGCTAAATGAAGTGGACGGGCTGAAATAATTATTGCCCGAATGTTAATGTTTACCCGGAAGAGGGTTTGTCATACAGATTAAAATAAAAATGATCAGCAAACACTACAATGACTAGACTATTATTATGCCCCTGATGTGAACAATTACACATTTTTTAAACCGAAAAACTAATATGTTTACCAAATTAGTTTTTGATCAAAGAAAGTTAGATAAAACATGACTTTATTTTTATACAAAAAGGTCCACAGCTCTATAAAAAATGCAAACAATCACTACTCAATTAACAACTGATCCTGCAAATGTCTCGTGCCCCATCGATGTGTTTAAAACATAAGAAACAATATGAAACTATTTTATTAAAATCAACAACAAATAGTACAAAAGAATTCATATTCATTAAAATTGCAACTGTCAAATATAAAAGGAAATAAAATAGACTATTAAATATGAGATGAAGTTAATTGAATTCACTGATCACAATTTATAATGGCAACAACAGCAACAGTCCTCAAGAATAGATATGCGTGTCCTTGACGACATTTCCCTCTTTGTCCTTTATTCGCAGACGTCCGGATGGGTAACGTGTCTCTTGATCCCCGTTAGAGAACACAGTCTTGACTGTTCCGTCGGGATATATCCTGCGCCGAAATTCCTCACAATGGATTTCAATCTGACCATTAGGAAATTCTACAACTTCCGTTCCATCTTTATTAGTCTTGATGATGACGCCATCGCTTGTAATGGTCTCCTCTTCTCCATCGGCAGAAATATTCTTAAGTCTTCCATCTGGAAAAGTTATTTCTTTATTTCCTTCGACAAAACGTTTTTCAATCTGACCATCTGAGAAATAGATGATTTCAAGACCATCCGGATATGTACATTGTTTTGTGTCGTTGTTGGCATAAAAGTATTCAACTCGCCCATCTGCAAATGTTTGCTTGACGTCTCCATTAAAAAACCGAGTCGTTGTTTCAAGTCCGTTGCTCGATACGTGTTTTGTTGTGCCGTTGCGATAGACGATCTCATTTGAGCCATCTGGCAGTCTCTTTCTTTCAATTACACCACTGAGAGATGTTTCAGATGTAGAATCCTGCTTGAACTTTTCATTTGAAGCATCATCTCCTATGGGGTCATCTAGCGAGGAGCTGCACAACCTTTCTGGCCGATCACTGTTTGAAATGTCAAGGTCACAATTCTGCTCGACGGTGCAAGGTGGGTTAGGAATTGTGACAGCCATATTGGCACAGTGGCGTTCAAAAGAGTATCTTTCCCATGGTTTGTCATTTGGTTTCAATTTCATTTTAGATTTGGCTTTGAGACTGGAAATTTCCTTCTCTTTGTTAGTGAGCTTGTCTTTAAGTACCAGGTTCTCTTTCTCCAGCTGTTCTACTCTACCCTTGAGTCTATCTGATGTGGCCTTCCATTTTTGCTCTTTCTTTTTCATTTCTTCCTTTAATTTTTCAATGGCTTCAGTCAGCTGTTCCTTCTCTTTTCGATCTTCCTTTGTAAAGAGAAGCGCGTCATGAGATTTTTTATACATTTCAAATATCTTCTTTTCCTTTTTTATTTTCTGGATTTCTTCATTTTTGTATCTTTCAAATTCAGCCATAGTTTCCCTCTTTTTTCTTTCAAATTCTTCTTCTTCCTTCCTCAGTTTCTTTGTCAGATCTGTCTGTTCCTGCATCAGCTGAGCCACACTTTCATTTACTTTCTTAAACCTTTCAATCTCAACTTCTAACTCTTTGGATTTTTCTTTCAGAATTTTCGACTGCACGCCAATACTTACTGGCGCATTGTTTGCCTGATCAAACTTTTCCAACTTAACAGAATTTTGTGGCAATGTCTTCAATGCTGATCTCTCTAAGACTGGGAAAATTTTAGTTGCGAGCTGAGACAGCATCTCCTGATTTTTGTTGAGTTTTGAGACAGCAACATCATCTTCCTTTATCGAAAATCCATTATGGTTTTCTCCAGTATTCTTGGTTTCGTGCTTTTTCATCTTCTTATCTTGTGTGAGATTGTCTGCGCCACCATCAATTAGAGTTTCATTCCAGCAGTCCTCATCATGAAAATTGCTACTTTCATTATAGCCATGACCCCCCATATCAGAAGTTGTGTCAAATGTTTCATCATCTTCTTCGTTACCTGATGAAGCATACAATCTTGGCACATACTCTCCTCTGGGAACCTGACCATGAACATTTCTGTGAAGAAATGAATCAGACTTCGTTGCTCTGAATGAGCCAATGCCACCATTTTGCTGCTGCATCGACACATCTTGGCAGTTTTTTTCTAAAGAAATTTTTCTTGTTGTAGATAAAACCACAGTAGGACTAGGAGATCTTCTTTGTCTCAAAAGCAACGATTCTTTGGTACAATTATTAGGCCTTTCAACACCTTTGTTTAATAAAGTTTCATCCACGGATGGAGAAGACAGCTGAGTTTCTTTCCTCTCTGTAGGTCTGTTGAAAGCTGCAATATTAGGATGTTTCGAAAGTTCTCTGTCAACAGTTGAGATACTGCTGAGAAATGAAACATTATTGTGGACAAACTGCTCCAAGACTTCAAACTCACACATTTCTTGACTTTCATTGAATAGGCTTGAAGTCATTGTGTCTGAAAGACCTTCTTTTGGAACCTGAATAATTTTTTCTGGTTGAAGATTAAAAAATGTTTGTCCCACCTGAGATGTGTCGTTATCGTTCACAGTATGCTCTGGCTTCTGCTTGACATCGTAATTCTGATGTTTCATGTGAGGAGTGATCCCACCTGCACTAACTTGTGGCTTTTTCATTATCAGTTTACTCATGGGCAGCAGTGCCCTTAATTTTGAGGCACTTCCTTCTGATGCTGGTTTGTTGTTTTCTGACAAACTTGTAGAGTTTTTAAAAGATTCATTTACTAATTTCTTTTGTTTGATGTCGTGCAAGTTTGCGTCATTGGAGTTTTCTTCCTGTAAAGTTTTCTTTACTCGTTGGTATTTCATGGTACCCTGACCTTTTCTTAAAAACTGGTGCTTCACAGGTATTTTCTTGAATCCAGACTCATCTGTTTTGTCACTTGCATTTTTTACAACATTCTCAATGTAATCATCAAAATTTTTCATCACACATTTTTTTATGGGAACTTCATCATGTGGAACACCTTGATTAATTTTATTACCTTCATCACCTTTACCACATTTCTTACTTTCTTGTATCAATTTTGGTGGAAATAGTAACCTAGAGTCCGAAGTTTCATTAACAGATGTCAAAATACCACCATTGGTCAAGGTGGCATTAGTAGATAAAACCTCTGTAGCAGCACTGTTTTCAGCACTTTTTTTATCGTTACTGTTATAGTCATTGGCAAAAGAATGACCGTCATTTGGCACTGAAAGCTGTGTGGCAATATGTTCATTGTTAGATAAAACTGGAGTCCGATTTTTAATTATTTCTTCTTCCATTTGAAGGGCCAGAAGACGTTCTTGTTCAAATCGCTTAAGATCTTCTTTCTTCTTTTGCAGTTCTTGACATCTTTGGAAATATTCAGCTGTTTCGTAATTGTCTTCGTCATCAGCAGACTCATCAGTAATTTCGTCACATTCATCTTCATCTAAATTTTCTAAATCAGTGTCGTCAATGGTTCCTTCTTCTAAGTCCATGATGCAGTAACAAAATATTAATAATAATGAATTTAAAAAAATTGGCACGACAGAAATATGAACCAACAATTCACTTCGTGACTGACGGGGCACAACGACTTGACTACGACACTATTATGTCCACTACGATACGACGACTAAGTAAAACTACGCAACAGGTTAACGTCTTAAAAACTTTTTTTAAATGAGATTTTTATGTTATTTGCAAAATCTAATCGAGTGTTCACACTAGCTAATATTTTGAAATCTAAAAAGTCAATAATGAAATGTAAGTCGCGCCCGGGTATATTTTAATTTATTTTTAGTATCTGTATACAAAGAACAATGTGTGCTAATATTCTGCTACCATGGAAACATATTCAATGAAACATTTTAAAAGATTGTGTCGCGATGAAACAAAAATGTGATTTTAATTTAAATTAATTTTTGCTGCTTAAAAACTTGTGCTACAAATGTACTCAAAAACTACATCATATTTTTATAGGTTTACTAGCGGGGTTACCCGGCGTTGCCCGGGGTTTTTAGAGGTTTTTCTAATGTTTGTCTCTCTCGCTCCCGTTTCCTTCTCCACTTTCCCGTTTTCGTCGCGTTCCCGGTCGCTTTTCCGCTCTCGGTCGTTTTCCAGCTCCCGGTCGCTTTCCCATTCAGAAGTTTTGTTATCGATTTTCTCTCTTGCTCGCGTTTCCTTCCAAGCATGCTCTCCCGATTCCAGTCGCTTTCCGCGTTCCCGGTCGCTTTCCCGTTCCCGGTCGCTTTCCCGTTCCCGCTCACGCTTGCTCTCCCGTTCCCGGTCATGCTTGCTCTCCCATTCCCGGTCACGGTTGCTCTCCCGTTCCCGTTCCCGTTCACGCTCATTTTCTCTTTTCCATTCTTTCATAACTTCTGTTAGCCTATAAAACGTAAAATAGATTTGCTAAGACTTTATATATATATATATGAATGTTTGTGGGTTAGTTTGTCTATTATAGAAACGGGAAAGCGACCCGGAACGGAAAAGCAAGCGTGAGCGGGAATGGGAGAGCAAACGTGAGCGGGAACGGGACAGCGACCGGGAACGGGAAAACGACCGGGAGCGGGAAAGCGACCGGGAGCGGGAAAGCGACCGGGAGCGGGAAAGCGACCGGGAGCGGAAAAGCGACCGGGAGCGGGAAAGCGACCGGCAGCGGGAAAGCGACCGGCAGCGGGAAAACGACCGAAAACGGGGAAGCGAACAGGAGTGGGAAAGCAGGTGGGAAAGGAAACGGGAGAGAAAGAGACAAACATTAGAAAAACCTCTGAAAAACCCGGGCAACGCCGGGTATCTCCGCTAGTACATACATAAACACACACACAGACACACATACATGCACATACACATACATACATACACACATACATACGCACATACATATATATATATATAGTTCCCGCTCGCTCACCCGCTCCGCTCCGCTCATTTTGTGACGGATTTCAAAAATTTTTTTTCTATATTTGATTCCCCTTGACTCTCAAGGTTGTGTGAAAATTTCATTACGATCGGATGAATGGTGTAGCAATGCATAAAGGACATGAATATATATATATACATATATACAAACATTCATTTTTATATATATAGATGTGCATAGGCGTCGCAATAGGGAGGCAGGCAAACATGTCCCCCTCACAATTTTTGAAATGGGAAACAACAAAAAAATTGTTTCCCCCACTTTAACGACGTCATGGTTTTTTACTTTAGGTCCCCTAAAGTTGCAAAAAAATCACAAACAGTAGCTAGAACACGGTTTGCTGTAAAAAAAATTATGAAGAGATTCTTGACTCTACATAAAAGTTAGGTTCCATCGGCTTTGGGTGGATACTCAGGGAAAATGTGCTGAATAATACCAACTCCAGCAACTTTCAGCTCCACGTTCGAGAAAACCTCCCAAGAAGCTTCAGCACACTCACACACCGGCAGAGCCTCGTGAGTTCACTCCTGAGGAGAGGAACACAGGCCGTAACCAAGAATTTGGAAGCATTTAAAAACAATTGTAATGTAATCGAAAAAATCTAAAAGAAGCACATAGCATGGGTTATAATGTTAGAAAACAATATAGCGCGATTTATGGACTAACTTTACTACGAAAGTGTTCAGATCTACTTTTAGTGTAAAATCCTTCTCAAAAACAAGTAGTACAAGTTGAAATTTACGATCAAGGCCCATTGATATGATGCGATAAGGCCGCAGAATCCGCGTGAGAGTGGAGAAATTGCTCTCGCACGTAGCAGTCAACACGCCGATGGTGCATGCTCCGGCATACAGCTGATACACATTTGGAAATGCGTCACGATACAGCACAGGCGCGGTCTCAGGATTTTCTGGTGGGGGGATAATAAATTTATTGTTGATTGAGAGTCTTATATTATATATTTTTTTATAAATTTTAAAGTTATCATCAATTAATGGGTGTGTTTTAAGAAAATTGCGTATCCAATCTCCATACAAATACAATATAAAATAACATTTATATCGTGCCATTATAAAAAAATTCTTTCGCAAATGTGCGCAGTTCATCAACATCTCCTAATCATAAAATTTATTAAAAAGAAATGTCTTTAGCCTAATTTTAACTTGTTTAAGGTTTATATGAATGACGAACATGCATTCTCCTTCAACCCTAGTAAACGCAAATGCAATATTCAAAGAGTGTTAGGTTTGAAACGAAAATTTGACAGTTTTGTTGGTCAAGTTCGTCAAGTTTGACTCAAATGTGTTTTCGTTCGTTGAGAATTCGATAGAACGAGTAGATAAATGGCAATCTTGTTGTTCAGGGTTTGAAATTTGGCTAGAAGTTCATGATTTGTTGCTTGGAATCTTCAACACAATAATTAGAGTTTATGCAGTTGAATTAGTAAAACAAATATTGCTTTATGAAAAACAATGAAGTGCTTTACCACCTTTAGACTTTACAGAAAACAGTGAGTATTTTTCCTTTTTGATTAATATAGGTATATGAAAAACTAGTGTTCTAAACTCGCACGAACTCAATTTTTCTTTAATTTTTTTTAAACTATTAATGCCAGGAAACAACGAAGAATAGAAAACCCGAAAACGACTGAAAACCAACTAAGAATCGCCTTAGCTGGATATCCTCATTTATAAGCTGCTAGTCGGCAGGAGTGGCAGGACATAATCGCCTTCGGCTGGTCAAGCATATCTTACTTAGATATAGTAATGAGATATTAATTGCGCATTGCTGATGCCTACAGATTTCTTCATATTTTATAACTATCTAGGTTAGATAGATAGTTGGTGCTTGGCGGTGGGTTGTTTGGTGTACGTTTAACTTTATTTATTCATTGAAAAAAATTGAGCTCTGAAGCTGGTGGGGGGATGCATCACCAGCATCCCCAATGGTAAGACCGCGCCTGATACTGCAGCATTGCATATGTTGCATCTTCCAACGACGAATTTGGCTAAAATTTGTTACGGCACAGTCGCATTGCAATAGGCATTTGCCAGCAAGGGCATCTTTGTCGAGGCAAAGGAGCTGTTTGAGTGGTTCCAAGCACTTCTCAACAAGAAAACTCTGAGATGATAAAACGAGAGATTCTACAGCTTGAAACAAAGCCACATTGGACTTGCCAAATTGGTGGTTCATTTCAAAATAGACAGAATCTATGATGTTGTAGAAAGCACGCCTCATGAGTTCGCACGAAGTAACTTTAGAACCAATAACCTGGAATGACCCAAAGTGTGGGTGACCACAAATCCGGTCAACCAGGTGCTCTAAACTCGTTTGCGCTTTACGACACAGGGTCATCCTCATTTGACGGAAAGCCAACAAGATTTGTAGAGTCTGCAGACCGCGAGGCAAGAAGGCTCCCTCGCCTCAGGCTGTGGAGATCAGTTCTATAGCAAGAGACACATTGCACAAGCGACCTTGCAACAAAGCATTGACCGGTGACAGCAAGCTCTGTATTTTGACAATAGCATTAAAAAAAAATTCCACTTTGAAAGATTGTTGAGCAGCCCCGCTGCTTCAACCGGAGTTTTGTCTGAGTTGGCAACAGTTTTGAGGGTCTGCAAAATTTTCTCTCTTTTGTTTTTGACAACCATTGCAGATTGATAGTGGCCAATCCATCTTTGAGCAAGTAACCGCTTTATTGTGTCACCTCCATAAGTGTGTCCCACAAACGTTGGCGGAAAAACGCATTCAATTGCTCACATATGCTGAAAACGTTGTTTTACATTTATCTTTGATTCCATGGCGTGCGCAACCACAAGATGGATTTGGTGATTATAGCAGTACACGTACGGAATTCGGCGGACCAGAGTGTCTTGCAATATTTTTTGGACACCTCCCTTTCCGCCGCTCATTATACACTGCCTCCTTCATAACATTGACTCAAAATTTGAGCGGGGTCCAGCTGCTGGACCTGAAGCTATGTAAGCAATGAACGTGTCAGGCTTTTAGCATCTAACTCACCAACCTTGATCCTTGATCATTGAGATCATGTGCTCTACTGCCTTTCCACCGCACACATAGCGAATGACAATCGACATATCCTCAACATTACACTGATCTCGAGTTTCGTCGCAATTGATCGAATACCAGTTAATGTCAGAATCTTTGCATTTTTCGACAATAACAACTTGTACCATCTGTGCCATCAATTCGATTACTTCGTTTTGGATAGAGGCGACATGTACTTAGCATTTTGAGGCATGTTTTGTGAAATCCTACGCAATTTATCATCCTTCGCCATAGCAAATTCAAACAACTTACTAAATAAGCCACCTACATTTGTTTTGTTAAACTGGACATCAATACAGAAAAACTGGGGGAGGCCGACAAAAACTGGGGGGCCTGAACAATGATAATGATAATGAATCCGAGTTTTATTAAAGTGTCGTATGTTCTTCAAAAGAACTTCAAGACCACTGTAAACGTTAGGGAAAAGATTTAGTGAACAGAAATGTCTTTAGTGCTGTGTGGAAACTGGCTGAACTGGATATAGAGATGATGTGGAAAGGGAGTTTGTTCCACATTTCAGGCCCAATCACGTCGATGGATCTTCCGTCGAGCGATGAACCGGCGGTGTAGTGAGGAGGCCCCTGGATGCTGATCTGAGCCTCTGCCGACCTGGTACATTGGCAACATGAGCAAGAAAGGTATGGAGGAGTTTGGCCGTGCAGAGATTTGTGTACTATTGTGGAAATCTTGTATTCGATTCGTTGCCGAATGCGAAGCCAGTGGAGATCTTTGGGAAGTGGGGTGACATGGTCATATTTCCGAGCATTGTAGATTATTTTGGCGGCTGTGTTGATGAGAGTTTGAAGCCGATCCAGATGACAAGAAGGAAGGCCGGCTAGAGTTGAATTTCAGTAATCAATCTTTGGAAGAACCAAGGCGTTTATGAGAATTTTCCGGGCGTCAATTGAATGATGAGAGGAGATGCTGCGAATCTCTCCGAGAGAAGCATAGCAGTACCGGGTCGTGTTGTTGATGTGACTGACCATAGAACAATCTGAATTAAGCCAGATCCCCAGATTACGAACACGTCTTACTGGTGGAATCAGATTCTAACAGGCTTGATAGGGAGAGTTGACGAACGTCGGAAAAACGAGCACCAGATCACTTCCGTTTTGTTGGAATTCAACAGGAGACGGCTGCTGAACATCCAGCGGTTGACAGCGTCTACGCATCTCATGGCAAGAGAGTCCGCGTGCTCTGATCGTAGACTTGTGTCGTCGGCGTACATGTGGCATTGGAGACCATGCGCCCTGATGACTTCCTCGAGTTCAGCTGTATATAATGTAAAAAAAAGTGGGCCCAGCACAGACCCCTGAGGTACTCCACATGTTAATGATGTCGCCGCTGATGCGCCGGAGCGTATTTAGAAGGAACGTCCGGTCAAATAGGATCCGAACCATTCAAGAACGACACTCTTCAAACCGAATGACGCTTCGAGGCGTTTCAGTAATATGTGATGGTCAACTGTATCAAAGGCCGCTGATAGGTCAAGCAGCGACAACTCGCCGTCGTCCGCGGCTTGCAGAATATCAGAAGACACACGAAGCACTGCGGTTTCGGTGGAATGGTGACGACGATAAGCCGATTGATGAAGAGGAAGATTGTATTGCTCTAGATGCGCTAAAACTCTGCTGAGTACCAGATGACGCTCTAATAGCTTTGAAAAAACTGAGAGGTTAGAAATATGCCGATATAAATTAACGTCGGCGGGGTCCAGTGTAGATTTTTTTTATCAACGAAGTGACGATTTGTATATAAGAGGGACCTTGCCAGAAAGAAGAGACTTGTTAAAGAGTTTGACCAAAAAAGGTGGGATGAATGAGATTTTCTTCAGGAGCCAGGTTGGTATGGGGTCGAGCAGACATTGTTTGTTTGGAAGGGCGAGTATGAGGCGGTTTAAACAAACTGGGGAGAGCTTGAGCCCCCCGGCCCCATAGCTGGTTACGGCCAGTTTAGTTGTGTATGTGCGTTTGGTTATGATTGCTTTAGGATGGGCTGGGCACTTCGCTAAGCCGCCTGAGTCATCGTTCCAGACCAGTGGGTGAGGCTGGGACATTATATAAGTAGATGGTCGAAGAAGTCAACCAAACATGAGGCTTTTTACCATAAAATGTAAACAATTTTTTAATCTCCCATTTTTTCCCCCTTCTATAAATTTCGTTCAGATTTTCGGATTTATATGAGGCCATGGTTCGTGTGGGATCCACGTTGTCAGACCCGGTATTGTTGGAAAATGGTACCCCGCAGGGTTCTGTCCTGAGCCCCCTTTTGTTCATTGTTATGATGAGCGACATCCCTTGTCAAGAAATCCATGGAATTCGGACATCTTTATTTGCGGACGATGTAGCAATATGGATTTCAGGAAAAGACCCACATACTATGCGAAACTGCTTACAGACTCGATTAAACGAAATCCAAACATTCTTCCTCAATTGGGGATTCAAACTGTCAACCGAGAAATCGGTAGCAGTCTGTTTTACAAAATACACTGAATTCCGAACAAATTCCCTACCTATTTGTATGGATGACAAAAAAATCAGCTGGAAGAGCGAAGCTACATTTCTCGGTATAATATTTGACTCAAAATTAACCTGGAAAAAACACATTGATAAGATCGTTGATCGTTGCAAAAAAAGATTAAATATCATGCGATGCCTAACCGGACAAAGCTGGGGATGCGGCAAAGAAACACTGATGCTTTTCTACCGATGCGCCATACGGTCAGTGATGGAGTTTGGCTGCGAAGCATTTGACAGTGCATCAGAATCTCAAAAACAAAGACTCGAGAAAATCCAATATAGTGCCTTAAAAACAGCTTGCGGGGCAATGGTTGGAACCAGTTTGGCCGCTCTACAAATAGAATGCGGAGATCCTCCACTCGATATACGACGAAAGATGTTAATTACAAACCTTGCCACTAAAACCAAGATCATTCCAAACCATCCGACAAAAGACGTCTTTGTACCCCCCAGAGGACAAGAAGGGGTTAAATGGCGATGGTTCTTTCACAGAAAAGTGAAAGAAGCTGAACATCCAGCAGCCAAAAGAACAGCGGCATTGAACAAAATAGTTGACAAATTCAATCCAGCCCCCTTAACTCCTTCTCTAACTCCACCATGGAAACTTATTCCACCTCTTTTTAACAAAGGGCTGGTGGGGTTAAAGAAGGATGATCCGTCAATTGTCCAAAGAGCTAAGGAACTGATTGCTACATATACAGATTCGACACATATGTACACAGATGCATCTAAGATAGACAATGTAGCAGCTGTGGGAATTTATATCCCGGAAAAAGATATGAAAATAGCTAAGAGAGTCACGAATGATGTTAGTATTTATACGGCTGAGCTAACAGCTATAAAATGCGGCTTGGAGTGGATGGCACAACCAGACGGTCCACATAAAATAGCCCTATTTACGGATTCATATAGCTCTATGATATCATTGAAAAATTCCGCAAATGCTCAAAAATCTGCTCTTGTGGAATCAGTCCTAACACTAGCATCCAACCTCTCAAAAGAAGGGAAAACAATTACCCTGATTTGGGTACCTAGCCACGTGGGCATACGTGGAAATGAAATGGCAGACTGCCTTGCCAAAGAAGCCACCAAACATCACGAAATAGAGATTGAGATTATGCCAGAGATATTTGACATAAAAAGAACAATACGCAGAGAGCTTTTGAACGAATGGCAGACCAGATGGGATTCTGCTCAAGAAAGTCGACACTACTGGTCTCTCGAAAAAAAAGTCTCAAATAAAATTAAATTCAAGACAATAAACAGAAAAAAGGAAGTCATCATTTCCCGACTCCGACTTGGAAAGTGTCGGCTGAAACAAAATTTGAAGAGAATGAATCTTCATGAGACAGGTTTGTGCGAAACCTGCGGAACAGAGGAAACAATCGAGCACTGGTTGCTGCACTACGAAGAAACGACACAACTAGGAATGGAACTTGGGAACTTTTGTAAAAGGATCCAAAAACCAACTACACTCCAAACCATACTGAACTCGGAAATATGCCACGACATCATCTATAAATGGATACAAAATAATCCCAAAGAACTGTAAATATAGAGAAAAATTATTTAGTGTAAATAAGTATTTTTTTCATTTTGATTTTGTTTTCGCGTCTTAAAACACATGGTGTAAAAGACTATAAACTATAATAAAAAAAAAAAAAAAAAATCGGATTTATATAAGGGACCTACATAACGTCATTTTTTATATAGAGGGAGATTAAAACACTCATAAAGTTAATATAACTAAATGATTTATTCTGAACTTTTCATTTTTCGAAACAGCTGTTCACAACAGTAGGGGCTACCAAAAAAAGCAATCTACACGAATAAGAATAAATCGCTAAATATGTTGCTAAGCGATAAACTTGAGAACGGCTGGAACAAATGCTACAAAATTTTGACACAACATGCTACTCATTAAGGAGAAGGTTTATTTTTTTAAATCGGCTCATTATTTCATTTTTAATGAGCAAAAAACCTCCTAGGCCAAAAGTCCCTATGTACAAACATGAAAGGTTATTGCGTAGCCAAACTAAATTTAGTTTACGAAACAATGTTTCATGAAGATTTCGAGCATCTTTTACCCAATCTATTTTACGTTTTATGGGCAAAAAAAGTTAGGAGGGAGATGAAAGAAGAAAGAGAGCGGGGAAGCAAGCGGGATTGGGAAATTGAGTAAGAGCGGAAGAACGAGCGGGAGAGCAAGCGGGAAAGGAAGGGGGATAAAAAAGGTAGCGAGAGAGCAAGCGAGGATGGAAAACGGGAGCGAGCGGAAATGGAAACAGTAGCGAGAGAAGGCGAGAAAGAGATAGAAAAGCCTCTAAAAATTCTGGGTAACCCCGCTAGTATACAATAAAATCAGTGTTTTCTTAAACCATGAAATATTTGCTGATAATCAGCAAGCAGTTTAACAAGTAATATATAATACATTTAGTGTTGCACTGTTTCTAAGAGCCTTATAAAAAAACAGTGCATTGAACAACTTTCTTCAAAACAATTAATAAGAATTAACTTTTCAGTAAAATTAAAAATGTGTTTATAGAATTTATGAAGCAGCTGAAATTTTCCTTGATCAAAACCAACAAAATAATTCACATTGAATTAATTATAGAGACAAAAAAGATTTGACAGCCCTGGTCAAATCGTGTGACCTAGAAAAAAAACAGCATCATTCTCATGATCAGCCCATCAGATTTTATAAGGTGACATTGTATTTTTAATCATTTAAAATATTTTTTTAAACTTCAAATTGCTTTAACGTCTAAATGGTGCATACTAGAGCAAAAAGGACATCACTTTCATATTTATAAATACGTCCTATTCGAACTCAATTTCCAAAATCAAGGTTTCAAAGTTTAAATCATTTTAGCATCTAATTCTAAACCATGTGTCCTGAGCAAATGGAATATCTGTTTTGTGACCACTGACCAGTATTAACATTATTTTCATTCATTTTCCAAAATAAATTTTTGAAAACTTCAAATTGTTCTAGCATCTAACAGTGTAACCTAGAGAAAAAAGATATAATTTATAACAAAGAAAAAACAACAAATAAAGCAAAATCAATCCAAACAAATTATTTTCTTTTCTTTTTTTCAGGTTTTCGATTGACAAGCGTCTTGGTCGGGGCTGCACTGACTGGGACAAGCTGTGGAGGCTTTTCAAATGTTTTCTCATCGGTTGAACCCTGACATTGATTCAAAATATTTAAATATAGAATAAACCAAATACTTTAACTATCAAATGAGCTAAAAAGAAAGAAATAATTTCATTTCTGTTATCTGACTATGATTAAAACAGTGCGACACTCATTTTATTATATACTAGCAAGGTACCCGGAATTTCCCGGCTGCTTTTCTGTTCCCGCTTGCTCTCCCGTTCCCGGTCGCTTTCCCGCTCTCGCTTGCTTTTCCGTTCCCGGTCGCTTTCCCGCTCTCGCTTGCTTTTCCGTTCCCAGTTGCTTTTTCCTTCCTGTTCTCACTCATTTTGCAATTCCCGTTCTCGCTCGCTCTCCTGCTCATTTCGTGACCGATTTAAATTTATTTTCACTATAATTTTCTCCCATTTGATTTGATTTGTGAAAGATAACCTAAATTTGATCCAGGACGCTATACTGAGAAATTATCAAAGATTACTTTAAAAATAATTATTAATTACTAATGTTAATTATTATTAATGTTTTAATTAATGATAATTTAATATTTAAACTCATTTCAAACAATAAAAGCGACTGATACCATCTGCTTTTGAGAAGTGTCAGGAAGAAAAATAACAGCAAAAATGCAAAACAACTGAAAAATAGCACCAATAAAAAGTCCAATTTGCAAAAACTTATCCATTAGCGGATTCCCAGTGGAATCAATCAACCTATCTAAATCATCGTCTACATCCATGCTTGTTTTGTTTTTGTGGTCACATATTAAAACCAAAAAGTCATTAACATAAAGTATAAAATAATATAAATAAAAAATAGCAAAATATTTATCTATAAAAATTTTAACTAAATAAAATTAATATGCATATTTTATAATAATATTTTTTTTATTTCTATACTCATAACATTGCAGTGTGAAGTTATGAAGTCTGGGAGGGATTTTTGAAAACAATTCTCAAGGTGTTTACTGTTTTTTCTCCTTGTTGGGCACTGGTTCCTGAATAAGATTTTCATTAAACGGCTTAATCTAATGGTTTTGATACCTGGAAAATGGAAGGTCAGTAATTTAAATAATGGTAATCACTTACTTTTACAGGCTGAGCTTTTACAGAAGTCACGTTACATTTACATTTCATTACATTTTACAACTTAAGAACCTTTCTCTAACTAAGTCTAATAAAGTCTAATCGGTCTAATCTAAATCTCTACCGACCTCACTTTAGCCACCGATTCAGCTATGCACAAATTTGTTTATATAAATTCAAGTAGGAACGGTTAAAAGGAATAGTTTGTAACGTGACTAATGTAGGACCAGTCAAAGACTTTGACTCAAAGTAAATGATTGCCTATTCATAACATTTTTAAAAAGATGAACATGTCTTTAAAAATGTATTAAAATTTAATCAAAATAGGTATCTTTTTAGTCTGGTGTTTAGTTTATTTTATAATTTTCTAAAAACCAGAAGAAAATGAAATACTAGTGGATCTGTCAGAATCGAAAGATGACAAACTGCTTGTTCACACATTCTCTCCCACTGTAGCTCTAAAAACAAGGCTCACTGGAGTATTGCAAGGTGATTATATTTTCTTTAGTAATTTCTCCAAAAAAATGAAGAAAAAATAATTATTAATGATTGTTTATTTCAGAAAACTGCAGCACTGGAATTCTCATAGATGTATCTCAAACTACTAAATCCTTAGATATAGATGACAACCTGACGAATACATCTTTTGACTGTAAAGAGAAAATCATAAGTACACCAAGTAAAATTTAAATTGATTTTAAAATCAATTTTAGAAAGATTTTTCTCTGAATATCCTATAAACATTTTTTTTCTGTTGCTGCATTCAATACTATTTATGAATTATATTGAAATCAGCACGATAAACTAGAAGATTACTATCACAAATGCTCAGTTTTGTTTGTTTTGTTTTAATTAAACTTTAACTTTAAATAATTATTTTAATTTTAGATCTGACACCAACAATTGTTTCTGTTCCTAACATACAACAGTAAGAAGCTATTTACTATCAGTAGTTTACTATGTTCTACTCCGGTATTGTATTTAAACTTACATATTTGAATTATTACTTTTCTGCCTACAGATTGACAGCTCATCAAATGGTAGAGCTGTTTGAACAAGCAAACACAGTTGCTGTTAATATCCAGATGACAGAAGAAAGGAAGTGTGAATCTCCTGTGATATTCAGTATGGAGAGCTGCCTGAGTGACTTTCAGGTGATGTGGCACAAAGTTTCTATTTTTTATTTGAATAATTTGTATTCTTGTCTTGAGGCTGTACAGAGTGCATCACCTCGAAATGTAAACAAAATTTATTTCAGAGAAAGGAAAAACTATGGAATATTCATAGAATATGGTGTATTTTGTATAAACTATATAGCACCGGCTTATTTAATAAAACCCTCTCTAGCTTTGATAATTCCCAACAGAGACTTGGATCCTAAATATCAAGGATTGGGTGTCTTTTAAGAAATTTTTATACCTTTTCATATTCCTAGTTGTATTTAATGTTTAATGGCGAAACTGTCATACTTCTACACAGTGCCTTTTCTTTCAGTTGACATTTTATAATGACAGAGGTGTGAGTCCTAAAGGGCTTAACCGGTTTAGGTCCAAAACTTTATTAATTAGATTTCTATTATTTTTTTTATTTTATTTCTGAGTTACTTGCTTATGTTTTAACAGATTTATTTTTAATTATTTTTTATTTGAAAGAAAACTTTGAAAATTCAATATGCTCGTTTTTCGAACGTTGGTCGTATAGACTACTGAAAACGACAACATGTTTAAAAGTCAATTTTTTTGTTCTCAACGCAAACAATTATAATATAAATTTTGGGTTATAAACAGAAAAGCTAAAAACACATTTCTGACTTTATCAGTAACACAGTTCAATAAAATCCAAAAATTTAACATTCAATAAATCAGTCAAGCACTTCATGATAGTTGTTTCTGAACCGGAGTGTGTGGAAAGCACCAAAACAATTCCGATGGAGTCGTTTGCCGCACTTGGCCCACATGTACAGTGTTTTGCAGCAATTTTCCAGCTTGTTGCGACCTACTGTTTTCACCTCTTCCAGGTCGTGACCATGGCCAGTTGCTGAATCTTCCCTATCGTTTTGTTTCTTCAACCGTGCATTAATTCATTTCATCGGTATAAAACAACCTAAACAGCCTATATGGAGTTTTTCAAACAAAGCACCATTGTGGTGTTTCAAACTCGTTATAGGCTGTTTTAAAAGTGGTTATTCAAATGACTCTTTTTGGTCCAAGTGCATTTCAATCGTTTATGGCGTTTTGGTTGCCGCGGCATTAAACTGACCGTATTTGCGACCTACATTTCTTCACCCAAAGAACCGACACAGTCTAATCCCATCCCATCATTAGTATAATCAACTTCTACCTTCCCGGATACATTACAAAGAATAACATTTCTTCTTCATTTGCTTATTCATCAGTCACATGTTATGATGCGCTGGGTGGAAGAATGACAAGTATGTCAACATCAATGCTATCATCATCATCAAGAATTAGTTCCATAGATTCTTTCAACGTGAAAAAATGTTCTTTCATTTTTAAACTTTACAAACATTTCATTCAAAGAATGAAATTTGCAAAAAACACTATCAGTAATTCAACCACTGCACAACTATAAGCTGAATAAACTAGTTTCGACTCGTTCGCATAAAGTACTCTATAGGACCAATGATCGTAGAACGAGCATGACTCATACATGTTCAGATTGTGGGTTAGTGTAAACACAATTAAATTTAATTAACGTTGCTGTTTACTTTTGAGTACATTCTCTTTCAATATTTCAAACTTTTGTTATGATAACTCTCATGAAATTAGCATAATAAATTTTTATAGTAATATCGGTCGAAAACCTTGAAAATGCTCATATTCTAACCCAGATTAAACTACTTAATACGAATAAAAAAATTATTTAAAAACTTTTATACAGTGTATTGAAGCTTTCTTAATATAAAAAAAAACTTTTAACAGAAAAAAAATTACAGCTTAATTTTATGCAATGCCAAGAATACGTGTGTTCGTAAAATGGGTTTTAACCCATTGAACAGATGCATTTTAGTTTCTTTTTAAAGCATTCAGCCAGTGGAGTTGGTGGAAAATAGAGGAAATGTGATCATTCTTTTGTCCTCTAGAAGTTGTATTATCAACTAGTTTATACACTTTGTATCTTGTGGTCAGGTGTTTGGCTCTCTTGTACGTTTAGCTGTACAATGCTAGATGTTTTTTATGGCTGGTAATGTTAGCATATCAATTTAATTTAAGTATTTTTATAGTACTAATAACTATAGCACTTCCATGCCACAAAATATGTAACTATATAATCTTTCATGTTGGTAAATAGTGCATTAATAACTCTTTCTATTTTTCAAATACTAGCTCCCTGATGATATTTCAAGAGCTGTGACCTCAACCCCAGCTGAGAAAGTTCCTCCCGGTGTAGTGGAACATTTCAGGGGAATAGACTTGGCTAATTCTCCGACACACCCTCGCTCTGCTAGCACTATTTCCACCTCTTCTGTTGCACCAGACAGTTCGAAAAAATGTTATAGAAAATCACCATCTACTTCTTCATTTCACCAGCCAGCTACTAACTTATTTTTCTCTATGAAAAAAAATGGAGAAACAGGGACTACTGGCTCCATTCCCATGCCCGAAAAGTCAACTGCTAGGAAACCATTGGTTTGATTGTTTTGCCTTTAAAATACTTATATAGTTTATAATTTAATTACTTAATGATGTAATTAATTTAATTGTTTATTTCATCTCGCTACAAGTTGTATCGACTAGGAGAGGATATTGGTCTAAGATCATTTTGACTTTGTTTATTATAAGGACATATTTTTGGGCTAATATTTCATAATTATTTTATGTAATCAACAGACGAGGGCTGAAACTCTATCAAATACTGCCAAAATATCGGGTCTGATTAGACCATCAGCTGCTCCCATCTCTCTCTCAAGAGTTGCATCTGTGAGGTCTTCATTAGTCACAAGTCACCCAAAGGCTGTTGCTGCTCCAACCCAGGGCACATCACACGAGGCTGGGGTCATCAATCGGCATCCCAGTTCTCTGAGGAGGGAAACCTATACCAGGAATGCCTCAACTCTGACAAAGCCCTTGCCTATTTCTTCTACATCTACCATTAGTGGGTCAAAACATCGTTTGTCCACTGAATCTTCATCAGGATTGGCTGTCAATGTGGGAACAAAAAAACTTCAGTCGAGGTTGGGTGGTTCAAAGCAGTCTTTAGCGACCATAGATGAATCTCAGACCCGCAAGCTGGCTGCACCAACAACTTCAGTAAGACTACCAGCAAAGAAAGTTCCAATTGCTGAAGTTGCAGCAGAGCGAAAACCTGTTAATTTGAAAAGGCCACTTTCTGATCGAGCTAAAAGCTTAAAAGTTAACACAACAGAAGTGCCTAAATTGAATCAAAAAACAGACGACATCCATCGCAACATAGAACAGAAGCCAAAAGATCTCCCATCAAAACCCAAACTGTTGACAAATAAACTTGCCCCCAAAAAACCCATTGACTCTAAAGTAGCTGGTTTGACAACATTGCCTAAAGCTACTGTGTCGAGGCCTTCCCTAAGCAGACCCATTACCAAGAAGTAAGAGTTCCGACTTCAATCTCTGCCTTGTTCCCCATAATTTACTTCTTATTATTCTAGAATATTTAGAGTAACTTATTTTCCTACATTACAACTTGTGGTAATTTGTTTTTTTTTTATTATTTCTGTACACACATTTTTTCTAATTCTAGTTGTATGTAAAATAGAATATGTCTGTAATAAACATCATTTATTTGAACAGCCTAATTTTCCTGTAATTCTGACAATAATCGATATTGTCATTACAGCATTAACATAAAGTTGTACATAAAATTGGAATGTGATAGAGTTCTTATTGCGCAACATCAATTTGTTACACATTTAAATGTATTTTTATCTTTGAATTTCTTTCATAATCGAATACAAATCAAGTTTAAAAGCAAAATTTTGTCAGGTTTCAAAGCAAAGACAGTTGTTGTTTGTATTTTTTAAGCTTTAAATTAGACAATCAAGAATTAATTGATATGAATCAAGTTATTATAGCTGGCCATAGAAAAAATTTCCAACAATTTAGATGTGGTGCATGCATCTCATTTGAATGCATATAACACTACAAGTTTTCCCATTCTCAGATAAACGAAAGTCTAAATGAGGAAGAATTAGAAGAGTAATAAATAACAAGATTGATTTGAAAAAATGCTCTAGTGCATCTCATCATACTCTAATATGGCACCCAATGATCTAAGAATCTTGATTGTGAGAAAGGGGGTGATTATTGCAGTCTTGTCACTTCTTCAACAAACAAGTTGGAAAAACAGAAAAGGTTGATGGACTTTGTCAATCTGGAGTATCAAAAAATTTGAATAAATACAAATGCAAATTATTAACTCGATAAAAAGTTTGACTGCCAAGCAACATAAAGAAAAAAAATAAGTGAAATGCTTTTAAATCCACAACCAACGAGAAGTTACTATCACTACTCAATTGCTCCATCATAAATCTTAAAATTGTTTATGTTGCTTCAATGTCTAAAAGTGAATTGATGCATGCATCAACATTGCCACGATTTGCCTCCAAGACAGTAACTATGACAACTTCCTCTATGTTGGGGAACATGTCTTTCAAGGAAGACAGTTTCTGTTTTTCTTCCTCTGGGTCAGAGTTCATTCCATCTCCATCTTCTCTGTCTCCACCTGGGGGAACATCGCCCAATAGTTCGGGGGGTATGAGATTGTCGGTATCAGTGTGGACTGTGGTTTTGACAATCCCTCCAGGAGATTCACGTTTAGATCTGAGACTAACAGCTTCCATAGGGTCACTCTGTAGGGTTTTTTAAACAATCTTTGTTATTTAATTTATTGGAAAAACCTTATACTTGCAATACTATTAGCACACAAAATTAATATCATTAAATTAACTTTAAAAATTTTAAACTAAATATCTCATTTACAATATACAGTATAATCCCACTATAACGTACTTCAAGGGACCATAGAAATGGTTATATCCAAAGTTAAATAATAAAAGAAATGAATGTTGGACAATCTTTTTAAAGATCATACAAACAAGTCCATCAATGGACCTCAAGGCCAACAAACAGGTGCATTTTTAGAGTCTTTTTAAAAACTTCAATTGTGACTGCAGAGGTGAATTGATTCCAGATTTTAGGCCCAGCAAACAATTTAACCCCAGCACTTTTGAGTTTAACGTTCCAGATGAATGAGAACAGCTGACGTCAGCATTTTCATTGCAGAATTAACAGCTACCATACGATACAAAAGGCTATGAAGTAGTTGCCGTACTGAACCATGCCTAAAAATTGAGGTTGTTTACAGACTCATACAGTTTGTTAAAACAACAACAACATTCAATTATTTTGCGGAATGGTAGACCGCTTTAATAAAGAATCTTCTTGTTATCTAAGAAAAAATGATGGTAGATTGACAGGTTAGGTGAATCACTTACTTAGGCAGTGGCTACTTCAAAACTCAAGCAAAAATAAGTAGAAATAATTTGACTTCTTCTAGCGCACCATAAGGTTCTGTGCTTCCATTCAACAAAATTGTGCCTCGGGGGCAATCAGCATAGTACGCCAGAGCATTTCTTGTTCCAGTGCAAAAACCATTAGCTCACGAGTGCCAGAGTATGAGGGGAAGATGGAATAAAACCTGCAGTATATGAGGTTTTCTTTAATTTATTTATGCAGTCGGACGACGGATCAGATCAAATTATATTTTTACCTATTATTAATCAAAAATGACGTGCTATATATATATAATATATATATGAAGATATATATAGCGTTACGCGAAATTGTTAAAATACATACATACTTAGCAAATTATATATGTAGATTATTATTATTATTATTATTATGTATCATTGTGTTTGAATATCATTAGAGATGATTACAATAAAATATAATAAAAACTTTCTTATTTTGTGCAATCTTTTATTTGAATTCCTTGAAAACGTGGAGACTGAGCATCTGCGTCCCGTAATCGTTATCCTGATATCAATCGGGATTTCAAAACGATACGGGAAATCCCGTATCGCTATTAAAATGATACAGCCTGCGGGGGAAGTCTCATATCGAAATAAAATAGCGAGACTTAAATTTTGTTCTCGTATAAAGTCTCGAAAAAAATTCCGAGATTTAAAAAAATATTTAATTAACGATTATCACAACTGTAAATATTTGCAATTGATTCATCAACATTGATTAATTAATTAATCTACCTATTGCTAGACATTTATAACTATTTAACTATTATTATCCTTACTTTAAATTCGGTTTTCCTAACAGCCTGTAGCCCCATTATTTACTATTTTTAGTCTGGGAACCGGCAACATATTTTAATATATATAAAACCAGCTCGTCTCTATTCTATAGCTTTTTTTAGTGCCACATCGAGAATATCTAATACCTATAGTGCCACATTGAGAATATCTAATATCTAAAGCAGAGGTTAAGCCACGCCCCTCTTAGGCTGCTAGTCGATCTCTGCATACTTCCATTTAGAAATATGCGAACCGGCATCAACGGTTGGCAAGGCAATTGTACTCGCTGACATCGATGACTATTGTTATTAATGACTATTATTAATATCATTCTATGTTTATGTTTATTCTGTTTGATAAACCTATTTTGTCAAATTTGTTATATAGAATTGGAATGATTATTTTAGTGTTTCGATATCCGTAATAGTATCTCATCTAAGATATATCTTTATAATCTCGATTATATTCTTGGTTGTATGTGAGTATGTGTGTGTCACCTGTAGTGTGCACGTCGTCTGCAGCTGGAATTAAAAACTTTCTCAGTTTCTTTCTTGCCAACCGGATTCGCCATCGCCTATAAATAAACCCGCTGGGTTTTCTTCACTTTCTTAATTCTTGCATACAGGTACCAGGTACTTTCTCGCATTTGTCATCATTTAGAGTCTAAATTTAGACAAATAGATGTACCGAAACTAAACAAATGAAACTAATTTCAAGTTTAATAAATAATAAATTTTGTAAATTTTTATATATTTTGAAATTTTTTAATATTTAAATATTTTTTTCAATGAATTCCTTTAATGTAGTTATTAATTAATATTGTCTTTCACGTATATTTCATCATTCTATGTTATCTCGTTTTATTCGAGACAAAATTTCCACAGTTGACATTTCAGTCGAGATCCCGATATCGTATCGGATTTGTCTCGTTATTGGTCGAGGCGTCTCGTATCGTATCGCTTTATTCGAGACAAATTTCAGAAGTCGTATCGTATCGTATCGTTTCAAAAAAATAACGGGACGCAAAATCCTAGTGGAGACTAATAGTCTTTATTGATGTCTTTTGAGAATGATAATAATTTCAAAATAGATAAATTGAATATTCATGCATAAAATTTAATTTATTTTGTCAAATTTAAATTTGTCAAGTGTATGTGCTCCCTTTGAGTTCATTTAGATCAAGAAGAACTTGAGGGGACACTATGAAAAAAACCAGAAAATTGTAACTTGAAAAGTTGAGTTCTGCTCCCCTGTGCCGAGCTCATAAATCCACTAATGAGTGATAGTGGGATTATACTGTATTTAAAGTGACTTAGGTGTATATATAACTAACCAAAAGTGTGAAGACTAGATTGACAGTTCCCTCCTTGTTCTCACCTTGCTTACCTGTAAGAGGAAACCAATCATTAACCTGCTCACCTGCAAACACCTGATCTGGGATCTTTATGCACGCCCAGGCAAAACGACTATCTATTGTGAATGACCTCTGTCAAATAAATTTGTATTTTAATTTACATCAACTTACTGAATTTGAATACATATTGTTTATTTGTGACTCTGAAAAAGCAACCTCTGTTTAGATGATTGATTAATCTTATAATTTACTGTTTCGTTGTTCCACATATAGTGTCGACAAAAACTTAAGCCATTGAATAAAAAATGTTATAAATTGAAAAAATAAGTTTTACAAATGTACTCCTAAAATAAACAATTTCCACATGCCTCATCAAAGATGTCCAAATAAACATGATCAATTTCAGGTGGTACAGCTCTGAAAATTGAAATATCAAAATTATTTCTTTATTTGAAATTGTAGAAATAACTGAAAATAACACAAAGATATTTTACGTGATTATGACTTTATTCCACACTGGGTTTCTGGCTCCATTGACAGCTGTTTGTGTCTCGAATATGGTGAGACCAACAGTCAGTCTACAGTATGGATCCATTCTTGTCAGACCATAGTTTTTAGTTAGCTGTGCCTTAAAAGTTTAATAAGATCAGAAATATTTCTGAAATACTAAAATACTCACTTTAAATTTATAGCATTTACTTTATAATTGCTTGTACAATAAATCTTGAGTTTTTTAAACTCGAGATGAAAATGAATAAATTAAGAAATCACTTGGCATATTGTTATGCTCAGTTTAATGGAATTCTGAACAGAGTTCAGGTGACCGCCTGCCCTAAACCACAATGCAGGATCAAAAGTTTGAGGGTTTTGCACTGGAGTTACCCTCAGAAAGTCTGCTGGCAACTCCCCCACGACCACCTAAAACAATATTAAATGTAAATACAAATATACAACAATCATTATTTAAAGACAGTTGTTTCGACCATGTGAAATAAAAATAGATTTATTTCTTTTATAAAAATAATTCCTACTAAACTTATTTAAATTGTATTAAGCTCTGAAGTGAAATAGAAAAACAGCTGATTGGAACCAGGCCGCTAGACAGTCTTGACCGACTTAGCCCAATGGCTTGATACATTTTTTTAATTGCACGGTTTCAATTTCGGCTGTAAAATTAAAATATAAAAACTAAGAAAAAATATTAAAACAGCAAAGCTTACCAAACTGCGTTTGTCGACTTTTGTACAATCGTTAGTGGCCATTTTGGCATTTTTGTTTTGTTTACAACTTTTTAGCTAAAAGTTAATTTAGGTTGTTACTTTAGCTCTGTTGGCCGGTGATTCTCGTACATTTTCTGTCATTTTTAGCAACTAAAAATTGAAATGAGCAATTACAGCTGTTTTTCACGACTTTCTAGTTTAGGAAAACTAAAGTTGACGTGTGCGTTCAATAACTTTTTTTTGCATCATCGTTCGCTCTGCTCGACCACATGTTCTGGACAGCGCTGCTTAGTATCTGTACTATCGTTGTTGGAAAGGGACAAATATACAAGATTTCCTGGGATAACCAGACTTTCGTGTCGCCTTTCGTCGACATCTTCCACCTCATCCATCGCGGCCGACGTTTTAAAAGATTTATCTGGTGACAAAAAATGCCATTGTGAAGAGACAAACCAGTTAGCAGCTGAAGTGGATAAAGGCCTCCAAGAGCTAGAAGAACTTGCAAATACAGAAGTCAGACGTGCGGCTACTGTACATGTTGCAAAATACAATCCAGAAGTCAAATCGTACAGTGATATAAATGTTGTTGATGATGATCGACAAGTAACCACATTTAAATTGCCTCGATCAGGGAACAAAATCTTTGAGCTATTTGGCACACCTGACCCAAAACAACCAGTCAGCCAGGTTCGGTGTCCTGGTTGTGGTGCACTGTTACACTGCAAAGACCCTGGCATCCCAGGCTATCTATCTTCCCAAGCCTATCTTGCTATCCCAAAGAGCCATCTGAAAGATTGTTTATGCCAAAGATGCCAACTTCTCAACATGAAACAAGTAAGGATAAAAAATAAAATTTAAAAAAATGCTTTTATTTGCCTCTTTATTTGAGCCAACGAACAAAAAATTTGAATCTAAAACAACCGTTACGCTCAATCTTGTTAATTATTTTGGACCTCTGGCGACTTATAAATAAGCATCCAAAAATAAATATATATACAAATTGTCGTTTTTTTAAATCTGTACTGTTTAGTTATTTTGGACCTCTGGCGACTTATACATAAACACTTATTACAGTCGCTAGATGGCAGGAATTAATTTGATTTGATTAATTTTAATTGATTTAAGGCCTACTTCATGTCGGAAACATTAAATTCATGTATTGTCATCCAGAATAAAGCTTTCCTGAAAGTTTTAGAGTTCTAGGTGGTCGAAAAGTGGGTGAATTTTTGTTTCTAAGATTTGATCACCACAGACAAATAAACATAGAGAAAAAGAAGTTAAATAAATATATTATTAAAATCTAGTATATATTGTTTTCTAGGTTTTAATTTTGAGATTGGAGATACTTTTAAAATGCCTAGCCATAGAATAATAAATGATTTATGTAGGTGAAGGCGAGTTTATATGGGCAAAGATTCACTAGCGCCAACAGCCATTGTCACATGAAATTAGAAAAAATGCACTTGTAAACCTTCTCATGCATGACATTGACATTTTTGCAGCCAAGGGTTTTGAATGTTGGTTGCCTTCCAACTTTCAATGTGCCAGTGAATAATGTATTTATGCTCGCAGCCACATTACTCATTATATAAGCGATTTGATTGGTCATCATAGTCGTGGATTCCGCGAGTCAAAAATAAATTATTTTGAAGATATTTTATTTATTGAAAACATAAAAAAATATTTACAATTTTATTTTGTTATTAAAATTGTATTTTATTTTTATAGTAATTAATATTAAGAATGTAACTTAGGTGCTTCTTCACGTTTTCATAAAATAGCCTAACTAAATTTACGACGTTTTATAACTAAAATTTATTGTAAATTATTAAGAAAAAAACTTAGTAAATTTTTTCAGGATAAATTAGAGTAAAAATGGCAAAATACACACATGCAAGCAATATTGACAGAAATAGCCCCGACAAAATGCCTATTGAAATTGTCTCGTGTAAACCCTTACTGTTGCAAAGATGTTGCTGCATTGTGATTTGGTGCCAGCGAATCTTTGCCCATGTAAACACGCCTTAAAGGCACACACACAACTTACATATTGACAATAGAAGTATGCAGTGAGCACCACATACAAAAATGCATGCACACCACATTCCAATAGAACTGGATCAATTAGCCTTCTGAAACAGTCAACTCTGCCTCGCTAATTGCGAGCCAGTCCCGAGCCTGGATAAAGGAAGAGGGACAGTTCAAAAGATCAAATACGAACTACAACAGGAAGTAATTTGGTGCTTCCTACATAAAGCCATTTCAGTCTTAAAACACCTGGTGTAAAGGATGTATAAACTATTATAAAAAAAAGACTAAATAAGTCCATTGATTTGAAAGAAATATAAAAATAATATTTTAGATTTCCAAAACCATGTTGCTAGAACACTTGTTTGTTTATGTGTATAGATACTGCCAAATGATGCTTACTTGGTGCTTAATAATGCCACCTCCTCCTTGTTAAGTCATTTGATTATTCGGGAGTGTTTGATTGAGGAAGTGAGGCTGGGAGATAATGCCATATATATTCAATTCAGCAAATTATTTTTGTCATCTTCCAGATTGCATTGGATCTGACAGTGCCTCTGGACAAATTTAATCCAGTCATCAGAGAAGTAAGACGACGCAGTGCTTTGATCATTTTATTGGTTGATATGACGGACCTCTCTAATGGCTTCCACAAGAAGTTTTGGTACGTCACTGGCAATCAACGTCCTATATACATTGTTGGAAATAAGGTTTGAGTTTTCTTCTTAAGTCGACTGGACATGGTCCCCGAGCATCTTTGAATTAACTGATTTTTTTCATAAGCCTAATTGTATCTTATCAGTTGATTGTTGCTATATAAAGGTGGACCTTCTTCCTGAGGATTCCAGAGGTTACTTAGATCGAGCCATGGAGGCACTTGTTGAAACGGCAAGAGAGAATGGTTTTACAGAAGAGAATGTCCATCATTTCAGTCTCATAAGTGGAAAAACTGGCTATGGAGTAGAAGACCTCATCACTAAAATGCTTACGGAATGGAGACGCCAAGGTTTTTTTAACTGATTTTATTTGTACACTTACTGATTTTTGTTTATTTTATTACTTTTTTGAGGAAAGAGCTAGAATGAATCAAAACAAAAGTTATAAAGCGCCACTCATAGATATCTATGGCATCACTCACTAAACCACAAACAAATATATTGAAATTATTTAACTCTGAGATAAACTGTTAAACATTTTTTGTTGTTATTTTATCAAATAATTTATTTTAATTTTTGAGGAATTAAAAAAATAATGTTTACTTTCCTTTACAACCGTTGCACCTGGAAAGGTTTTTTGGCCTTAAAATGCTTGCAGGCAACAGATTTTTGTATAACTTGCTGAAACCACCCCCTGGTTATTTTCCTTAAGTTTACCAAATTTCAAAAAATTTGTTCAGCAGTTTCAGTTTGATGCTCATAGATACATACATACATACATACATACATACATACATACATACATAGAAACTGTTATTTTTCTATATACATACATATATATATATATATATATATATAGGTGGTTTTGAGGCTTCCTCGGAAATTAAAAGTTATTTTAAATAAATGTTTTTGTAGTTATATTACTTCTATTTAGTTTATTCATCTAACAGAATAATCTTCATTGTCATTTTGTTTTATTAACAGGTCATGTTTACATTATGGGATCTGCCAACTGTGGAAAATCCACACTATTCAACACACTTTTGGCATCTGACTTTTGCAACAGTTCTGCCAAGGAAGTTATTCATAGAGCCACCACATCTACTTGGCCTGGTTCGTTGTCAGTTTTATTGCTACTTCTGTCTTTGAAATACGGATTCAAATTCTATGTTGATATTAGAGGTGCACCGATATTGCATTGGCAAATTACCCATAATTGATTTGTTAAGGATATTTGTTCATTAATAAGTTTAAAACACTTTCAAATGATAAATATTGTCACCTCGTTCCTTCTCTAGTTCGCACTGGCTGGCAAGTAAAATTTTAATTAAACTTACTGAATTAAAATGGATCATCATTTAGCTAAAACTAGAAAGTGACATTGAGCATTTATTCAGTTTTGGTGGGCTTATACATTCTGATAGCCGCTCAAGTTTGGTGGCACAAAAAGCTGAGAATCTTAGGTTACTATGCACTGACATGGCAGCATTCTAACTTTAATGATCCTAAATGATTGATTGTTGAACTTAATTGCATTAACTTTCATTGTCATTCAACTTAATTGCATTAACTTTCATTGTCATTCAACTTAATTGCATTAACTTTCATTGTCATTCAACTTAATTGCATTAACTTTCATTGTCATTCAACTTAATTGCATTAACTTTCATTGTCATTCAACTTAATTGCATTAACTTTCATTGTCATTCAACTTAATTGCATTAACTTTCATTGTCATTCAACTTAATTGCATTAACTTTCATTGTCATTCAACTTAATTGCATTAACTTTCATTGTCATTCAACTTAATTGCATTAACTTTCATTGTCATTCAACTTAATTGCATTAACTTTCATTGTCATTCAACTTAATTGCATTAACTTTCATTGTCATTCAACTTAATTGCATTAACTTTCTTATATTGGTTTGTTTTTATTAAAACTGTGTACATCAATCTATTTATCAACGTGTATGAACTGAATGCATTGTCTCTGCATTTGGCAAGAATAAAAATAGCACTTATAGACCAGTACGTGAGACGTGTTGGTCTAGTGGTATAGACACCGGCTTTCAGAGTCGTAGGACCCAAGTAGGATTCCCGGTCCGGGCACGTAATTTCCTTGAACAAGAAACTAACTCACATGTGCTCACGTCAACTCAGCGTTTCATCCTTTAGTGGTCGATAAATGAGTACCAACTTCGGTTGGGGTTAAAGTCCTTTGTGCACTTGTGGAGCTAGCGAGTAGTATGCGGGGCTGCCAGTGGTGCCGTGTTTACACCGCATATGCCGTTAGTCTTATCTGCAAGTTGCCAACATTGTAAAGTGACCACTGGTCTGCCATGTAAGTTGCACTCAAAAATGAATCTACTTTAAGTTTTTAACTTTTACCGATTATCGGCCCATACCGATTGTGAAATGGCCTGTACTGATTCAAACCAAGAGGGACGATAATCGGTACACTTCGAGTTTATATCATTTATTATTTTCTTGACAAACAATTCTTAAAAAGAATTAATTCATATTTAAAATTGCATGTTCCTACAGTTTCAAACTATTTGGTGGTAACTTCATTTAAATGTTCATACTATGAATGAATGTAAAAATGATGTATTTAGATCATAGTAGTTCTCACATTGTTTTTAATGTAATCTGAGATTGTATTCTCACCCAGGAACGACCTTGAATCTGCTCAAGTTCCCCATTGTCAATCCGAGGACAAGTAATTTGTATGAAAGAGAGGTAAGGCTGGAAAAAGAGATGAAGAAGAACAGAGAAGAAGAAAGACTTGACAAGACTAGGAAGAATGTTAAGCCATCTCTCCATGGTATGTTTATATATTTCTAGCCTTTCTACTTTATGTTAACTAACAAAACTAAATTAATTTAATTAACTAAATAATTTTATGTTATTAAATAAATTAAAAAATATTTACCTTACTTAAATTAATTCAAAATATAAAAAATTAATAATATTTTAATCTATTCTTTTTCCTTTCATTTGTTTTGGAAGGCATACAAATGATCAAAAGATTTTTTCATTGTAATGTTATTAATATATATAATAGCCCAAGTCTGTGTAAGACGTTTTTGTGTGACGATCTGCAATCTATGGCAAATTATAATTAAGTAAATTAAAAAATATTTACCTTACTTAAATTAATTCAAAATATAAAAAATTATAAATATTTTAATCTATTTTTTCATTTGTTTTGGAATCCATACGAACGATAAAACAATTTTTCATTGTGATGTTATAAATAAATGTATGTATGTATGTATGTATGTCAGCACTTTCGCATAACGCGGCGGCCGCGGTGGTCAGCAGTCAACAGTTGGTCAAATTAGTGCGCGCAGGCGTGTAATTAAAGTTATTCTGCAATTGTACACTATAAGTCCTAAAGATCCAAAACGTTTTTTCTAAGCTTATTATGCAAGAGGTTTTCCGATTGCATCAAACATAATGCTGGATTTATTGTTCAAAAGAAAACATCGCTAAATATTGAAGCTGTCTTACGAAGGCATGGCATGAAATTCAGTGATTTTAATTTGCTTAAACCAAGTTCGATCCAAAGCACTGAACATTTTCTGATATTGCTGAGCAGGTAGAGCATTCACATTGTCTAATTACCACAATTAATAATGGTAGAGAAGGAAAACGTTCATTATTTACAGTTTGATAAAAACAAAAACCGTCATTTTTGACGGGGTACTTCTAGTAAATAAATAAATAACAAACTAATTAATTAACTTATATTAATCAAAAAAATATGTCCGATGTTCATCGTAATGTTAGAACATCAGTCCTTGGGATGGGCAAAACCACTAGTAAAAATATAGTATTTATTTATATAATTATTGAAATAATATTAACTGACAGCACAGTTTATAATTATGAAAATCGACCATTTTATAAATATTTCCTGTACAAAAATATAATTAGTTTGTGCTGTTGAAACTATTTAATTAGGCATAACTAAATTTAGCTGTGCTGCAGAGCCTCAAAATTTTGGGAAATGTGTAATGCAACATTGTTATTGAATACATCATGTTTTTATTTTTAATTCGTTCTCAAACTGAGAACTTGCTCGAACGGACAAACAGACATGTAAGATCAATTATGTAGAGGAAAACAGAAGAATAGCATAATTTTTGAAAACAGCAACACAAGATGATAATGAGGAAGCAATATTTAACTATCTGATCTTCATCTTCTCAGTGAATGGCATCTAATTAAATTATTAAAGATTTTCAGCTATTTTCAGATCTATGCTAAACCAGACAAGAACCTTGAACAAACTCTTTAAAAAGAGTCATTAAGTCAGCTTATTAACCCAGAATGTTTTCTTTTTATAATTTAATTTATGCAAATTTTTCCCTATCACTTAAAATGTGTAGTTTTTATGTCCAGTGAAGGGCTTGTCCGATGCCCCTGCTTCTAATAATAATAATAATAATAGTAAAAATTTACAGACAGGTTAGGATCTACCTTTCTCACACCAAAACAGATGGCAATTGTTGACCAATCTTCTGAAAATGTTGGCTATCTAGTTCCCACCTACACTCATAAGTCAAAAAATCCAGGCGAAGAAGAAACTACAGGTATGTTATTACCTGACTTTAATTCAAAATAAGAATGGATGCTGCTAGAACGTTTCTGTGTTAGAATAATAAAGTAATAGTATGATACGATCACAAAAGTAATATAAACCTTTTTTAGTTTTATATTAAATGGAGCTATTTATTGCTGTCTTGCTTCAATTAAAATAATTGCAATTATTTCTTTTTACATATTAGTAGAAGAATTTAATTATACAGCCAATAAATTATGTTACCAATGATTGATTAAAATGTTCATCTTTTAATTTATCTGTGCTATCATTGACAGATGAACTAAGTCAATCTCCAGGGCATGATGGTGCAGTGGAGTACCTAGGAGTAAAACCTCTTCCCTACACTCCCTCTTTACTCAAATACTGGTGTTATGATACCCCAGGATTGATCAACCCTGATCAGGTATTTTGTTGAAAAAGAAATTATTTTAAATATTTGTTTTCTTGTGCAGGTAGTGTTTTTTTTTTAAAGTTAGAGAAATGTTTAGTGTTTTAACATTTCTAAAGAAAGCATTTATATGCTCATTCTTTTTCACCAAAGATCATAAATCTTCTCAATCAATCTGAACTTTTGGCATCTGTTCCAAAAAAAAGAATAACACCTCGGACTTATTTCATCAAAGTGGGTCAGGTCATGTTCGTGTCAGGTCTTTCAAGGATTGACTACATGCAGGTGAATGAATAAGTGGTTTATGTTGAATTAATTTTATTTTTATCCTAAACATGGTGATATTCAAGTCATGTCAGTTACCTGCTTTATGAGAAATCTGATGTAGATGTATTAACTCGACTTCATTAAATAGCATTAACAACTGAGTAACATTAAGCTGTATCGACTATTAAATAATAAAATAAACAATAAATATCATCTATTGAATAATACAGGGGGATGGACCCATCAGACTCACTGTCTGTTCATCTCTTTCCATTCCTGTTCATGTTCTCGATGGCAACGAAGCAGATGCCTTCTATGAAAAAAACATTGGAACTGAAACTCTCCTGGTTTGTTAAGCCCTGTTAGTGGGGCAGCTAACTGCAGCATCGTGAAAACGCTATTGACAAGCAAAAAAAATACATATTTGTAATCAGCAAAATATGCTTGTAATTACCTGATATCGCCACATTCTGTCAAATTTAAAAAAAAAATCACCTTTCTTGGTCCCGCTCCTGTATGAATAGTGTATTATTACAGGCGATCAAACTGGCGAAAAATTCAAATATTTTGTTTTTTTTTGTTGATTTGCATATGCTTAATATAAAGAATAAAGAAAACAAGAAAAAATAGACGAATAATTAAATTTTGAGTAAGTAGACCTACGGAAGCGAGACATGACTTCTGCCTCAAGTACGTGTCTCGTCCACTCACTCAAAATTTAATTATTCATATATTTTTTCTTGTTTTCTTCATTCTTTATATTAAACATATGCAATCCAACAAAAAAAAACAAAATATTTGATTTTTTTGCCAGTTTGATCGCCTGTGATAATACGCTCATAGATATATCTATTACATATTTGGAATTAGAAAAATATGTTTGTAATTACCTGATATCGCCACGTTCTGTAAAATTAAAAAAATTACCTTTTTTGGACCCGCTCCTGTATGAATAGCGTATTATCACAGGCGATCAAACTGGCGAAAAATTTAAATATTTGTTTTTTTTTTGTTGCTTTGCATATTTTTATTGTTTAATATAGAGAATGAAGAAAACAAGAAAAATAGATGAAAAAATAAATTTTAAGTGAGTAGACCTATGGAAACGAGTGCCTCAAATGCATGTCTCTTTCCGTACGTCTACTCACTCAAAATTTAATTATTCATCTATTTTTTCTTGTTTTTTTCATTCTTTATATTAAACATATGCAAACCAACAAAAAAAACAAATTATTTGAATTTTCACCAGTTTGATTGCCTGTGATAATACGCTATTCATACAGGAGCAAGACCAAAAAGGTGATTTATTTTCTCAATTTTACAGAATGTGGCGATATCAGGTAATTACAAGCATATTTTTCTGATTACAAATATGTAATTTATTTGCTTGTCAATAGCGTTTGCACGATGAAGGGGTTTTTGATCAGTTAGCCGCCCCACTATGTACAGGGCTTTAGAAACACTATTAAATTGTTTTAGACTATTTTAACCTATTTTCAAACAAGCAATCATGTAGCTTTTTGCAGCTTTATTCATTTATTTACATTGTCCTATGGTAATCAGAATAGTATAGTTTATTATAGTGATAAAAATATGTTAAAAAATGTATTACATCTTTTAAATAATATAGTCACTTTAGATATGTTAGAAATGCACAGTTTGAAAGCAGATTTTTTTTTTTACACTAATTTAATATTCTTCATTGGTTGCAATGATATATTTTTAACAGCTCCCTATGGGAGATAGCGAGAGACTAAAGGCCATTCCCCCGCTTGTTGGCAAAGAATTTGAGATCACTGGGTTGGGCTTGGAAGAAACTGCTGCTGATATAGTTCTTTCATCACTGGGTGAGTTTTCAATCTTGATCGGCTAGGTATATTTTTTCAAATATACATTTAAAACTTTGTCTTGCCAGGCTGGGTAGCTGTCACTTCCTTGTTGGACAGTAAGGTCACACTAAAGGCATACACTCCCGGTGGTCATGGGTGCAAGCTGAGAACGATTCCACTTCTACAGAACCCCATGCGGATGGTCGGCTCAAGGATTAATGGCACCAGCAGGTACAGGACCTTATCAGAACAGGCAGGTTACGAGAAAAGGCTTAAAACGATTCAGAATATGGATCGCTATGGAAGGAAAAAATTCAACAATAGATGAATCAGAATGAGGGGCGTGTTATTGATGTACTTATTTTTATCTACTGCATGTTAATAAAAATCCTATTGTTATATTTCCGATCATCTATAATTTTATGTTGGGATTTGCTTTTCTAGCATGCTAGGGACATGCATGCATAAGAATGGTCTATGAATCGGTGATTCTCTTAAACCACCTCCTACAGTCCAAATGGAAACTGTTGTTGATATGCAACAAATCTCTTTCTGGGCACTTGCATATGCCAGTTCTTACAAAACAATTAAACAAATTATGATGCAAGATTAAACAAAATCTCAAAATTTTATTAAAATATTAAAAACTGTGAAACTAGAAAAATTAAATGATAAAATATAAAATAAAATAGCTTATAAAATCCTTAACCATGTCAAACACTTAGCAGATCAACATCAATCAAGATTTAGCCTTCCTGTTCTGCCCACTGCTTATTGCCGTTAATGCACTGTCCTCCAGAACCTGGGATTTTAAGTCGTATTTGCTTTCTCCATAGGCAGCATCCTCATAGCGATCTACATCAATCGCATCGTTCGATAGCAGGTCAGTGTGTAGGCGAGTGTGTGCTTTGAGGCAGCTAACTCGAGCAAAACGCTTGTCACAGATGAAGCAGACATATGGCCGGTAATCGTAATGCAGTCGCATGTGCATCTGCAGACTGTTCATTTGAGTGAAACCTCTCTGGCATTCTCGACACCTGTACGGCCTTTGCTCCAGGTGAGTCTTCATGTGTCGGTTAAGATCGGACGACTTGGTGAAACCCCTGGAACACTCCCGGCATATGTAGGGTCTTTCACCTGTGTGTGAGCGCATGTGCACCTTGAGACTGCTCACCTGTGTTATTATTTTTGTTAGTATAAAATTTATTTAATGATAATCATATACTTATTTCATGCTTTATAAAAAAAATTTCAATAAAGTTAACTGAAACCTTAAAATAGATACATTTACCAGATAAGAACTCAGCTGACCTGTGTAAACTGACTGTAGCAGATGACGCAGCGAAACGGCTTCTCACCCGTGTGTGTACGCATGTGTGTCTGAAGGTTGACTTTATTGGTGAAAAACCGACCACAATCTGGGCACTCAAATGGTCTTTCTCCTGTGTGAACCCTCATGTGTGTCTTGAGGTTGCATGACTGGTTGAACTTCTTGTTGCATATGTGACACGTAAAAACCTTACGGTTCTGGTCCGAGCCCGGAGAGCCTACCTCTCCACCCCTGCCATCCTTGTGAAGAGTATCACTTAATAAATGATTTTCCAGCTGAGTGCTCTGCTTAACAGAGAGACCATGCTCACTCATGAGGTGAATACGCAGGCCGGATCGATTTTCTTGCACGGCACATTGCTCACACCTAAATGTATATAAATGTAGTAAGGCTTCAACAGACAATCGTTTTTTTATAAGTTGTTCGATTTCAGATGCTGCACCGTAGCACAGTGGTGAAAGCAGTTATGCTATCATCCTGCCGTCGTGGGTTCAAATCTCAGTCACGGCGAGGCGTAATTCCGTTCAGCAAAGAATTCGCTCACACTGCTCAGGCCAACTCAGCCTTTCATCCTTCACTGGTCGATGAATGAGTACCAGTTTCACGTGCGGGTGGCAGGTAACACTGTGTGATCCCATATGCACTAGCAGTTCCCGGCGCTGCTGGGGTATTAATTGATATACGAAGTAGCGCCCTAATGTTATTGTTATACATTTACATTTTACCACTACAAAACCACTCAGGAAATAAAATAAAAATTAAAAGCAGGAACCAGTAAACATTGGCTCCAAAACTCACGGAGTAAACTGGTAAGACATTTCTGAAAGGAGCTCATAATCCTCCTCAGATGCTTCTTGTTTTACTAGGTACTGACCATCTTGTAATATCTTATAACCACCAGCGTTATCAGGCAAAAGAATGGACTGCATCATTCCATTCTTGTCTGTTCCTAGTGATGGCATTTGTTGCTGGCATATGAGTAAATATTCTTGACCAAGCTCCTGAGCGATACCATTCTCTGTCATCTCTTGTTAGTCAGTGTGTCCAAGTACTTTTTCCTAACCCCGGTTGTTCCGTTTGCTGGGAAAGTTAATGAACTTTTACAAAGAAAAGAAAGCATTATAAATTGCCAATGAGAAAGTTATTATGATCATTTTACTATCCGACTACTTATTAAATCTATATTTCAAAACATCGATAATCCCAAAGTAAGCGCTTCATAACGGTTCACTAAAAACATTTCTTAATTATGATGCGCTTGACTATGCAGGTGATAACACTAAACTATTTTCAAGAGATATAATACTGATTTAACTAAACAAAAATTTAATTTAATGTGCTTACTTCAATCACGTATTACTTATTTCGGATAGAAATGGCGGATAGAATCTCGATAACGAAAAATCGTTGAATCCATAGAAATTTGTAAAACCACAGCAAAAATTTTAATAAATATGTAGTAATAATATTAAAACTAATATTTGTATATTGACTTGTCTAGCTACATTTTCAAAATTTATTAACCGCATTGTTTTAAATATTGGGCACTAGATAAACTTTTAGCTTAAATTGTTAAAATAAATACTTATTATTTGTGTATGTTTTAAAACTTAATTAATTTTATTGTAAATAACATAACATTTCAAATATTATAAAAAACATTAAACATACCATTCACTTTCTTGGTAGACTGTTGTGAATCGCAAGGTCGTGTCCGATCGTTGGTTGGTTTAGTTTTTTTTTCAGTTAATGAGGTAAAGGCGTTGTTGAAATTTATTTTTGTAAAAGTTTTGAAGCATGGAATTTTATAAACAATGGCTTTTGTGCTTGGGATCATATTTTTAAGTTACACGATGGATAAACTATTAATTTAACTTTTGAATGCCCAACTATTCATCTTTTAATTTTTATCATCGTTCGATTTTTATTCCACAGGTACGCATTTAGTAAACACAATGGATTCTACTGCAGCTAGGCCCATTCTTAGGGGTTTTTTGAAGCAGCAGACCAAAAAGAACGTTGTCGTCATGTGTGCTATTGCCGTCGTCAACGTCGTTCTTTTCAAGACATTCTACGTTAACAGGAGGCAGAAGCGCCTTGCAGAATATTATGGGTTAGCTAGCATATATAGTTATTTAGTAAAGAAATTTCTATTATTTTTCTTCGATTTTTATGCATTTTCTACAGAATGCTCTTATTATTGATTGACTTCCTGTTTAAAGATTTGTGTTATTGAGTAGTAGATTATTTTATTTTTTAATTGTCAATGAAAGTTCAAATTGTATTGTTTCAAGTTATGTATCTCTCTGCCATTTACTAACTTTCTGTTATTTAAATCATATAAACAGCAGGTGAGATGCCATCTTCTTTCAGATATCGTAAAAAATTAGCAATAATGCTGGTTGGCCAAATAAACAAAAACAGTTTTAATTCATTGGAGTTGTACTATACATCGTTGGAAAAGTATAGCCCCTATCCATTGAAAAAAGTTTATTTGCATTGGCTGCATTACTGCTAATTTAAGTCGCTTTATGTTGATTAGGGTTGTTAAAAAGTTATTTGCTTTGGTGTAGGAAATTCTGTCATGGAAAAATGTTTCAAAATAAGTTTATTATTTCTAAAGAGATCTTGATGCAGAGAAGGACTATATCATGATGAGAGAAGCCGGAGTGTTTCGTAGTGCCCCGCCCAGGGGAAAGATTGATGAATAAGTTCATATTGTTAAGGTTAGGAGTGATTTTTTTTTAGTTAATATGTGTAACCCTGAACATTTCATTACTTTTGTCTTTGAATATTAATTTTATCATGTAATCGTGTTATATTGAAAAATTATTTTGATTGTTTTAAGGCCTTCAACAAACAAATCAGAGTTCAGAAATGAGGTTGAAAAATACCGAGTGGAGTTGTCTAGATTGTGGGGACTTTGTATACTTTGTTGAAATTGTCTTATGAATATGACTGTTGATATTGGAAATGTTCGGATGCTTACCAAAGTTGTTTGATTAGATGCTTATTATAAACTTTAAAACATGCTGTGGGTTTATTTTCATGTAAGTAAAAAATCACAATCTCACTTTGTTGAAATGATTTTATTTCATTTTTCAAATGATGTTGCCAAAGTGTAGAAAAATCATTATGGCAAAAGTTGCTTCAAGAGTTCAATTTTGTTTGCTGACCAGTGAAGCTTATTTGTAAGGAAAATGGTCAGTTTGTCTCATATTTTTGAGGACTTATGTCTGGGCAGAGAAACTCTTTTTTAATTCGATTGAACTGCCTTCAAATTTGGCCAAATCTGGTTTAGACTAATTGCAGTTATGCATTGGTCTGGCATTTCAGTTTTTAATGAAGACTACTGAAATTGAATTCACATAAAATTCTCCCTACCTACTGGCGAAATGCACACTATGCCTCACATAGAGCAAAAATCAAAGTCCAGCTAGAGATGACATGATACCAGAATTATATATATATGCGACTTCTCCCTTTCCACATAATCGGTCGCATAAGACGGAAAGTTGCAATCTCTTCACAAATACATATAAATAACAAAAGGTAATCAGTAATCAGTAGTTTACATTTTAAACGTAAACTGACAGTCATATCGTGGCAAAATGTTATTCTTATTTCTGATCACATTTTGAGTTTACCAACGCCAAATGAATTCGCCATGTTTATTGCAGTTTTTCTTTTCATTCCTTTCTATAACATCTACATGTTTTTTAGAGTCAGAACTTTTTGCTTATTAGACATTTTTTGAGTATGAAAACCACACTATCAATAAGTAATGCAAGATAAAATTCTAGAACAATGACAGCAAAATTTAAAAAAATTGCAGAGTAGATGGACTTAAGTAGATTTGCATGACTAATATAAATTTACAGCAAATAAAAATCGTATGTAATATACGCACGATAAAATTCCTATAAAGTGGATACCTAAAGAGCAGATGTTTAAGACCCATGGACAGACAGTATTGCCTGGCATAGAACCATTTCAAATTTTTATTGGTTACTGAAGAGCAGGCAGTTAAAAAGAGCAAGAAAATTAGCAAAACACAACTGCTATTACACATAAATAAAATATTAAGGGTTTTAATCTACTGCAGGTTGCATAATAGAGTTAAATATAAAAATAATTCCACAGAAGCAAGGTCATTGGTTGCATTACAGAGTAATAAGCTGCATAAGAAAAATAAATTAGCATGAAAGAGATAGGGAACTTTGATCTTGGCATAATTTTTAGGTAGTTTAAGCACAAAAGTTGCATAATGGGGAGTTTTATAGGGGAGGTATTACTGTATAAGAAAACAGGTTTTTGAAAACTTTTCTGGCATCGATAGGTAAACAGTGAAATTTTTATGAGGCTGAAATAATGTGGTTATGAAAGCCGATATTTTTTAGGACTGATATTTTTCAGGGCCGATATATCTTTGACTATCTTCAGTCTGCAGTATTTTTTTGGTATCTTTAAGAATTTATTAATGATAGAAAATAAAGACTTTAAGATAGTCAAACTCAGTCTCAAACAAGTTAAAGCAATTGTTAAAAAATTGCAGGGCCCTCCGATTTGGCCTGGAGAGGCTTGCGTTCTCTGCCCCCCCCCCTAGTTGCGCTCCTGCTGCTAATACTAATGTTAAGTGAAACGGAGGATGAGTCTGATGGGGAAAGAAATAATTTTTAGCAAATAAAATAAGCTAAGTTTGCACTCAAACACGTGTTTAATAGAAGTATTTAAACTACACACTAATTTAATTTAATCTTTAATGGATAAAGTAGGTAAACTTAATCATTTTATTGTTCAACTCCTGTTTCTATGGATACTAATGAGTTCTTTTTATGGCGCGGTAACACAGCTTTTTAGCTAATTAATGTTTAATGAACAACGTGCGTGTTTTAAGTTTGGAAAACAATTTAAATGATTTTTAAACTATGAAATTAAAATAGTAGTTTTAGTTCTTAGGCTACTGTAATAATATGGACGATCGTAGCCGCAGTGGTAAGTGTACGTAGAGACGTAGAGTAGACGTAAGTAAAGACTCTATAAGTACTAGTAAAAGAGTAAGACAAGACTTCAAGACGTACGAAATTATGCTTTTGCTGTTTTAGACACTTTTAATCCAGTTAAATTCAGTTTGTGTCTACTAGTCTCGTTGTTGTTTAGTAGTGTAATTTATATTTTAATGAAAAATTTTAACGCTAGTTAATTGCAGGGTTTTTAAGATTGGTATTGGCAAAATACCAATACAATATTGACAATATTTTTTTGTTATTGGGAATGGTATTGTCAATACTTTAACTCAGAAATATTGACTAGGTATCGTAAATACTTTCTAAACAAAAATTAGCCATTACCCAATACCCAATAACAATATTTTTTTCAATTATTGAAAAATTAAAATTTTTTAGTACAAAATTAAAATTTCTGTTAACATTTGAACATAAACAACTTATTTTCATAGATATTGACACATGCTTTGGTAACTGATTTCAATTTTTCCCGTTTTGTGTACTCTTGTTTGATAAATTTGTATAGTAAGGCTTTGTCTCAGTCAACATTTAGTGATCGGTTAGAAGTTCAGAGAAACTTTTTAGTATATATTGGTCCTGCTGATATAGCTGATAATTTCCTTTATCGCTGCTTGATTTGTCCACCTGGTTTTAGTTCCTCAAAGAAATTTATTTCATCTCACAAGAAGCAACGCCAGAACTTGAAAAAGCACATTAAAGTGAGTTTATAATTATATATTGCATTTAGTGGTATTTTAGGAAAATTAATTTTTTTCCGGTTTGTTAGAATATTCTGATAGAATTGTAAATATCATTTTGATATTTTCATTATGATCGAATTATAGAATTATCTATAGAATGGAGACACACATTTCCCATCTCACCCGTACCTGTTTCTGCCATCTTCGTCAGCTACGCGTTATCCGCAGGAGCCTCACTACAGACTCTGCTCACTCCCTTGTAAGAGCACTGGTGCACAGCCGGGTTGACTATTGCAACGGGGTCCTGGCCGGTCTACCGCTGTTCCAGATCAACAGGCTTCAATCTGTTCTTCGGGCAGCTGCCCGTCTCGTGCTGCGATTGCCTGGCTGGGCCGGCGTTTCGGATCTGATGCGGACGCGGCTTCATTGGCTTCCCTTTCCGCAGAGAATCTGTTTCAAACTATGCTCTATGGTTTATAAGTGTCTCCATGGCATGGCTCCTGTCTATCTTCAGGAGTTATGTGTTCCAGTCTCTCAACTCTTTGGTCGGTCTCATCTTCGATTGGCGGCGGCCGGCGATCTACTTGTCCCTCAGACGGAGACTGTGACGATTGGCAGGTGTGGTTTTTCTGTGGCTGGTTCTGTGGCCTGGAATAGCCTTCCCTCCGCTCTGAAGGATCCAATGATGCCTTTTAGTGTCTTTCGTGAACGGCTCAAGTCATATTTGTTCTCTTCCATTTAATTGTGCAGTGCGCTTTTGCGACTTTTATTTTGTAAAAAAGCGCTATATAAAAAACCTTTATAATAATAATAATAATAATAATAATAATAATCGATTCAAATGAAATCCGATTAGCATTATTGGCTTTAATATCAATTATAAAAATTTTGTAGACATGTCACGGCAATAGACTAACTGAGTTCACAAAAACATGTGCGGAACTTTATGAGAGTAAAAGAGAAAAGAGAAAGTGATCCAATTAAAAATGCTATCGAAAGGCAAAACTATAATGATGGCACCGGTGGTTTGCGCTCTAGGCTAAACAGCCAAGACTTTGAAATAATGGTTTTTATTCGTCTAGCTAAATGGTGATTGACTATTTGTATGATTTATCATTGTGAAATAATTTCTGGATTTAATTGATTTTTATTTTGAACTTTTTTCTATTTTCATTTATTTTTCACTTTTGTGCAATTGGATGGATTTTTAAATTTATATATTTGTTTTGCGCCAACAATAAAATACTTGAAAAAAAGGTTTTTGGAAGTATTAGTGTTTACTTTTTTATGTTGGTATCGATATTGGTATGGTCAATACTTTTTCAAGTGCCTATTGGGATTGGTATTGTCAATACTATTAATGGATAATGTTAACAACCCTGGTTAGTAGTAGCGTAATGTATCGCCACGTTACATATTTTAAAACTTTAGTTTGTTTAAAGTATTAAATTAAAGCTTTAGCTCTCCCCAATTAAGGGGTTCTGGCTGTACTTACTTCTAGAATGGTCATCAGTGATGGCCAAAACCAAATAATTAAACTTTTGGAAAAATCGTTTTTGGTTTTTTATGGTTTTTCATGGTTTTAAATGGTTCTTATTTTTTAAATCAAATATTTTAGATTGTTTAGGTTAATGTGACAAACGACTTTATTGATAACCATAACATTGAACTTTGGCAAAAATTCATACAATGTTTTCATCTGGATCAGCATCTTGCAGTTTTTTGTTTCTTTTATTAAAGGAAATTGCTGAGCTTCTATTGAACTGGTGTATATTGGTTTCTAGGGTCAACTCCCCATCGCTTTTGCAAGCCAGTCCTAAGCCTGGAGAAAGGAGGAGGGAAAAGTTAAAAAGGTCAATTTGTAATCCACAACAGGAAGTCCTTCAGTATTTCCCATACTGCTTCACCAGTCTTAAAAAATCTGGTGTAAAGGACTATAAACTATTATAAAAAATAGTTTCTAGGGTCAGCTGATTCCAAAATTTAGAGTGGACAAATCTATAAGTTGAAAAGTTTTGCTTTAAAGAAGTGCTAGACAAAGCCAATAAAAATACCTTTATAGCAGTGTCTTGGAGTAATGACCAATTTGTACAATTAATCAGTTAAAAGGCTATGGATGATTTATGCATCCTATGTTTAATTTTTTTTATTTTTGTGATTAAAAAAAGAGTAAGTTGGCAAAAGGTTGCAAATTTGTTTTCTTGGGATGGGATCTTATTGCACAATGAGAAATTTAAGATGAATTTTTCCAGCTCCTCATGAAGTATCTTGATATAACTTTTCACCCTGTATAACATAGGTCTAGCAAATAGACCACACTACGAACATCACCATATATAAACTGAAATCTTTATTTGATTAGATCTTGATAAATTCTGAAAAACCATGAAAAACCAGGCACATTTTGGCACAATACCAATTCAAAAAAATCTTAAAAAACCATTCTCAACCAACTCAAGAAGATTGCAGCTGCAAGACAGAGTATGATGGCGGCTGCAATGTCCTGATTACTACACCTGAAACCTCCCAAGTGTCCCTAAAATTTAAGTGGCTTTATGTCTAAGGAAGCAAACACAGTGAAGTTATTATTAAGGATTTAATAATGCTTGACTTATTTAAACGTCTCAGTTTGTTTTAGATTTTTTTAAAATGAATAAAAACTTCAATAGAATGCCTTATAATAATTTAGCAACCTCAACTGTTCCTATGACATACTGCATTTAGTTTTCCATACCAAGCTGTCCATGCGACATTTTGCACTAAATTTAGCAACCTTAGTTAAGATTTTACCATAACAGTTTACACTCATAAATAGTCAGGTACCAAAATATGACTAAAACAAAAATAATTAAAAGAAGTCTGACATGATTAGATTTGTTTTTGAACTTGGAAGACTTTGACAAAAATTCTAAAAAAAAACCTCAGGTGATAGTGATTGTGAAGAGGCAAAACAGTCAATTGAGCATGTGAGGGTGCAGACTGCCAACTGGCTCCGTCAGAGATCAGCTAGTGCAGCTGTGCGGCTTTCCGGAAAAGTGAAATCGGGTGGGAATTTTAATCTTTACTTGCTTTTTAAATTTGAGCTAATTTATATGATTTGTTCAGCTTTGCGAATATTTAATAAAAAAAACTTGTTATTTTTAACTAATTTGTGTTTATTGGTTTATAAATATTATTGACTTCATTTGATTAATATTTAATTTCATTCTCCAGCAAAAATAAAAAGCAACATCAACTACAATCAGCTATTTCTGAACAAGCACACAACTTCTATTCCATCAGAAATTAAAAGTTCAGATCAGAATACCACGAAGAATTCCGATCAGAATATAACTGTTTCAGTTCATTTATCGGCTGGTATCGAGAAAGACCAAAATAACACAAATAAGTTAGAAAAAATCAATCTCAATGGTGGTCCGGATGTTGACTGCCTGCAAGCCGAAAGTAGGACACACCCGACAGGAGTCCATAGTAACAATACTGACGAGAAAAACATCAGCAGTGTTGACAGCAATGAAAATTGTTTTTTTAAAAAAATTAGCAATAAAATTAGTTTTGATTGCAGTAGTGACAAGGAGAACTTGAAATCAGAGTCGTGCCTTCGAGGAACCAGTTTTGTTGGTTTCGAGGGCACTAACAACAAAAATGGCATTATTAACAACAACAACAATAGCAAGATCAAGTATTCAAGATCAGTCTCGGTGGCTCCAGGAGTCAAAGTTAGATGTAGAACACCACTGGTGACCTCAAAATCTCACGATTTAAATCTTTCTTGTTAGAATAAATTTTAATTTCTATTTATAAATATTTATTACATTTATTTGCATTGCTTTTCTTATGTATATGCAGCATATTTTGTATTTAGATTTCCATATATTGCAGTGATTTTCAGAATTGAGTTATTATTTTGGTAAATTTAAGTGAATAAAAATGTTTAAAATAAATTTTAATGAAATCAATTTATAATGATACAATATATTTGTTTGTGAAAGTAAAAGTCAGTGGGTCAACTCCACTGAGAAGGAAATCCATCTACCAGTCAACAGAAAGTTCAGAAGGTCTCGAGGTGGAACTGGAGCAGAGGGCGAGGATGGAAGCTGAAAAAGCCATGAAGGTTTATATGGCCTTGTTGGTGGGGCGTGGTCATGATGCAGTCAGCTGATGTGATGTTTATACCTGGCAATTTCAAGATGTCTACTTGTGGTGGAGTCTAGGACAATATTTCCCCACGCAATATCCCCCTGGACAATATCTCCCAGGAAATATTACCCAGGACAACATCCCAGACAACATCCCCCGGAAAAAATCCCCCTGGAAAATATTCCCCCGCCTACAATTTATGTTTAATAATGTATATGTTTTTTATGCATATAATATGAACTATTCGTGTATATAACAACAATAACAATATCCTTCCGGACAGTATTTATTTGTACAATATCCCACGTACAATATCTATGAAATATTGTATACATTCTAATATGTAAAACAATGTTAACTGCATACATACATAAATAAAAACTACTATGTATTTATATTAAAATAACTTCAAGTGTGAGGATAAATGCAACTTAAAACCCTGCAAAACAAATAATTTTATGAAGAATGCCACAAAAGTCTCCAGCCAAATGTAGAGAGTCATCATCTAAACTTTACAAGTTTTGTCGAATTTATTAAACATGAACATTTTTATTTTATTTATTTTTACTGAGATTTAGCACACGCCTTTTTCAAGACAAGTCTTGTACAAAGGCAAGAAAGGGTCCTTGCAAAGGCAGCCATTTATAGGCGCCTACCCCGGTGAGGCTCGAACTGCCGACCTAACGACCGACAAACACTTTACCGCTCTGCCACCAGCGCCTTAACAAGTCCATTTAGCACAAGTTTTATCAGATTACGCATCTTAACCGGGAAAACATTATTTAGGTTTAAAGATGTAACTCATGAAAATCGCAACATAATGGACTATCTGCTTGGAAATGCAAACAATTTAAGCTCTTATAAACAGAAAAATATGCTCAGACATCATTAAAATTGTATTGCTTTATATTTTTAAAATTATAATGCAGGATTTGTAACTGTTATTATTACAGATATAGTAATTAGTACTAATTAAATTTGTAATTAATTTACCCATCTGTAGTTATAATCAAAGAGATATTGTAGTTATTCTTATATGCTTATGCAGTTAAAATTATATACTTGTTAAAATGTAAATAAGGGTGGATATTGTCTGGGTGGATATTGTCCATGGGGATGTTGTCCAGATACCCTTTTGGTGTTTTTGGAATTTTCTTGGCCAATATTTACATTGGCGATGTTTTCTCATTGGTTTATTTGAATACTGAATGGTCTTTGCAGTTTGTTTTGTTTTTTAATTAAGCAAATTCAACCATTTTATTTAATTTTTAGAATAAAAAAATCTTCACAATAATCGGTCCTTATCCAAGCCTTAGGAATTCTCTGAGACGAAGAGGATGGGTTGAAAAATTGCCTTCAATGGGTTTAAAAACAGGTTTTTCCCAGTTTTAGAATGTATCCATAAAATTAATTTAAATCTTTCTTTGTTAATTTTTAATTCTTAGCTATACTTAGTTTAGTAAATGTTGATTCTTTTATATTTATATTTTATTATTTAATTTTATATTTAAGAATATTGATTTTTTATTTTGATGACTTTGTAGATAACTTAGAGAGTTTTCTTAATCAATTGTCTGAAGAGAGGAATCCAGCTCTTGTTACAATGATGGTGAGTTAATAAATTATTGAATTATCATTTGTATTACTTTGTATTCACGTAAAATTACTTTTGAAGTTTTTGTTTTTATTTTCAGATTAAATCTGAATTTTGAAATTTTATTTCTATTAAATAATTTCTAAAATTCAAAATGCTATTATTTGAAATTTAAGTCTCAAGTTGTACGAAATAGCATGCCATCACTGGTTTTCAGTGTTAGGGCGGTTGATGTTGGTAGCCATGCAACCAGAAATAGTCAACTTGTTAACCATTTTGCCAGGTCAAGTACTTTTACTACTAAGGTTTGGATGCAATTTCTAAATTATTAAATTACTTAACATATTTTTTACTTATCCCTCACTCACTCACAAACACATGTTTAATTATCATCTAAAAAATCCATTCATGCGTGAAAATAACTTTCAGGCCGGGTTGTGCCACAATTTGAAATATGTACCCTGGTTTGTGCTGTGTGACCCCAACACTTTCTATCCTAGATGTTACAATCTGGCCAATCCAGAAGAGAAGGATGCATTTCAAGGTTCTTGATAAGTTTCTTTTAGTTTTTGTAAACTAGCTTATGTTAGATTCTTTAACTAAGTTTGAATTAATATTTTTATTTTTGTAATTTATTTTGTACAAGCTTTTGTTAACTTTAACTTGTCCGGATGTTCATGGGATATCCGTGGGATGTCCATGAGATGTCCGCGGACGTTTTGAAGTTCGGAAACTTATTATAAAATTTCTCTACTTCAAGAGAATTTATAATTTAATTAAAAAAATAAAATTACAAAGAAAAATTATTGAAAAAATAAATTGAAGGAGCATATTAATAATGATGACAAAAACTTTCATCGTCATAGTAACTACAAACATAATTTGTTTACTATTCGCTGGGGTAATATTTTTACAATGCGATGTCGCTATGACATTTTATCACAGTCTCAAAAGCAGGTTTTCAATTTTTTAAATTAACTTTCACTTATTAACCTTTTTTTTATCACCAATGTAAAGATGACTTCCGATTGACGGCCTGCTATGGTATCCTCAAGCATTATTTGGCCACGCAAAACAATCTTGAAGTAGTCATTGGAGGTTCGGGTTCATGCCAGAGAAAGAATTCTCGTATTTCTTCAGCTTACCAGAGGTAAAAATATGTATAAGATGTAATTTAATACAAAAAATTATAAAATACTTTTTGTTAAACTTTGACATTATAGCACTGCCTCCATTGAACATTATTACATTGCACAGCATATTATAGCACTTACCCCATAAAACATTACACTAAACACTATAACACTGCCCCTGCTAAACATGATTACATTACACTACCCATTATAGCACTGCCCCATTAAATATTATTAAATTAAACATGGAACTTTTACAAATAAAATTTATGAAGAATTATATGAATAAGAGTTGAAATAATGAATTGTTTTGCTTTACATTTACTTTCTCTAATTTTTTATTCCTGTTTTAAATTTTTGAGCACTGCATTAAAGATTTGCTCCTCCAGTGATCCAGTTATAGTTACTTAAAAAGCAAATAAAAATAAACATTGAAAATGCATGATGAACATTGAAAAAATATTATTTGTAATGGTGGGGTGCATCATTTATGTTTTATATAAATATACCGAGTTTCAGAATTTTATATCAAAAATTGGCAGTAATATTGAAGTAAAGCAGTAATGTGCACATAACCAAAAACCATACTTTACAACTAATATATCATAGTTCATTTGAAAATTTAACTTTCATACTGAAAGAATAGGAAACTCACATAATTCCTGAATGTTTCTTTATTTTATTTCACAAGGCATGGCAGCAAATCAGCAGCTCAACTTCTGGTTCCAACTCTTAGAGTTGTCAGTGGCATTAGGTCTATTAAGATGCCATGCATAGAACCAGATAAGTGTGAAGATAGGCCAGGTTTTTTGACAAACCAGGTAAATGTAGTTTTTTTATTGCATTACTCATAACAATTTTTAAAATTTTTTATATTAACATCACTGCCGGTCTTGCTTGCTTGATTGCTTGAATGTTTGCAAACTTTGAAAGTGAAAATTAAATAACTTTCTATCATCCAATCGAGCTGAAATTTGAAATATAGGCTCGCTCCTCTATTAAAGTTGGCAAATTTTTTCAGAAAAAAAATTCTTGTATTTAAAAATTATTTGTTTTAAAACAAATAAAATAAATGTTTGTATATTTAAATTTAAAAAAATGTCCTTTTAAAAGCAAAATTTGCAATAAATAAAAAAGCCAGCGAATCTTGAAGTATAAGAAATGTATATTTTACGGCTTACTTGTTTAAGTATTTTTTTCTATTTAAAAATTAAATAAAAACTTTTAAAGAGTTTCATACATCTGATTGTTATTTTTTTTAAAGATTCTGACACCAGAACCTTACAGTTGCAATTTCAAAGATGGTTTTGATAACAATCCATCTAATCCTGATAATGATGATCAACTTGAGATTATTACTAATATCAATGAGAATAGCAGTGTAGATCCAGTTACTACAGATGCTATTACAGCTGGAGGTCAAAGGCCAAAAAATTCTAGTGGAGCAATACCTCTTGAGGCCATAAAGTTTGCCATAGAACGTTGCCAAGAATTTATTAAGTTTAAAGAAAACGAAGATTTGGATAGCCCAAACAATCGATACAACTTTAATATAAACAACAGCTTTATTTCTAATAAAAGCTCTTTTAGGGTAAGATTTAGACTCAGTCATATTAATAACTAGCAGGTTATCCAGAGTTGCCCAGGTTATATATTAATTTTTATTCAATAGATCCATGGCTCCAGCATGGATTGGCCAGAGTTTTTGGCCCAGTTTTCTACGTATGTAAAGTGAGTGAATTATTTTACAAGTGAAATAATAATAATAATAATAACATTCGATTTGAAACACCAGCTGCTAAGCTTCAGAGGCACCAGGAAACAGCTGCACTTTGTTATTACCCAGCTTAAGCTGGTACTCATTTGTTGACCACAAGTGGATGAAAAGCTGAGTTGATCTGAGACGTAAGAGTGAACTTCTTGTTCACGGGGGAGCTAAGCGATGTAAGATTCTGCACTGGAATGGAACCCAGGACCTCAAGTTTAAAAGTCCAAGAGCTTACCGCTTTACCACTGCTCCTCATAATTTTAATTCATCATTTAATTGTCAACATAACAAATTATTATGCCAATTAAAATGAAAAAACATGCAGTAAGATTTCACCGTCTGATAATTTGAAAAGAATTTTTTAAAGTGGAACGAGCTTCGGAGCCACTGAATATGGAAGGAGACAGTGAAAAGAAAGAGAGAATTATAAAATAAATACAAGTTTTAAAATATACAATTGGAATTGAGAAATGTATTTCCAAGTATTTTTTCAGAGGAGAAAAAAGCATTGAACCAGGTTGCCCATCTATGGGCCATGCATGTAGAGATATCCTGATGCAAATGCGAAAATATTGTCCACAGTTTGAAATGGAAGGATGTAGGAATATCTGGATACTCAAGCCTGGTGCTAAATCCAGGGGAAGAGGTAATACCACTGTTTAATTCTTATTATTTATTTATTTGTTTAATTATTCAATATAGCAATGATTTTTTATTTGTTATGTTAAATATTTTAAAGGGATACAATGTTTGGATGACTACAGTGAAGTTATAAGGATTGCTTCATCATCTGACAGTTCATGTGTAGTTCAGAAGTACATAGGTCAACCTTTTGAACTATACATTAATATATTAAGAAACTTATCAATACCAAATTGGTCATACTATGTAATAATTTCATAGAACGTCCTCTGTTGATCTATAAAACAAAGTTTGACATACGTCAGTGGTTCCTGGTCGCAGATTGGAATCCCCTTACACTCTGGTTCTACTCAGACTGCTACCTCAGGTTCTGTTCAAGAGAGTTCTCATTGGACACTTTCCACGTGTTAGTTTATCACTTTTAAATTTATTAATTTCTATTTGGATTTTGATTCATCTTGGTGTCGCAATGCTTGACCATCAGGTATTGAACATTTACGTGCCTGCATTTCATCCATGGAGCACTCGTGTTGTTTATATGAATCGATGTGAAGAATTTGTATAAATAATAAAATACTAAACAAATTCATCTTGGAGCAAGGCTCCGACTATCACAATCATAGTAATTGATTATTTTTTGTTCTTTTGTTTACCAGATCAGTTCATCTTTCCAACAATTCCGTTCAGAAACACTTTACTCCATCGCCTGATAGGTCAAAAAATCTGCCGGATGATAACATGTGGACAAGTGAAGAGTTTCAGGAATATCTCAAGTAATTATAATCTATATTATTTTATTTGTTTCCAAGACTGTCTAAAATATAATGTGGGTAAATAAAGAATAGATGAACAAAACTAAATGGTAAATCTAATTTCATGACTTGTCAAAATCTAAAAGAAGTGATGGCTAATTAGATTAGATTAAGTTAATGTGGATCAAATTTCGATTGCTGTTGAGAAACCTAGTCAACTTATATACAGGGTCAACCTATATGCAGTAAAATTCTGCTATAACATACTTCAAAGGAACTTAGAAATGGCTACACAATATCCAAAGCCTGCTATATCCGGGTATTAAAAAAATCAACAAGTTACTATGGGAAAACAAATAATATTTATTGTTCATGAAATGTCAGTGAGCATAAGCATATGACTAGTGGGGGCTGAAATAATTATTGCCCGAATTTTCTCATAACACAAACCTCTTCTCCTTATATAAAGCTGATGACAGGAGGCAGGTAGTTGTAGATCAATTATAAAAAAAAATTCTAAAAAAATTATCCTAAAAAGCTAATGACCAGAAAGGGAAGTAGTCATAAATAATTTTCAAGATTTTTAAGAATTTATTTTCAAAATTGTTTACTTATTTTATGCCTTTTTTTCGAAAAGCATTTAACTGTTTTGATTGATTTTTCAGCCTATTTTACTCAAATTTTAAGTAATTTTTGCTTAAATCTGAGAAGGCTGTTGTCTCCGCCTCAGGCAATACCGCCAAATACCGGTTCCACCGGTATGAAGGGTGCCGGAACCGGTATTGAACAATCGTCATTCAGCACATCACGCATAAAAGGTAAAAAAGTGAAAGACCTACAGCAGCAGGAGGGCAGTGCAATTTACCTGTATACCCATTATTTGCTACACTTCAATTACGGACAAGCTGACCGACCGACCGCGGATGATAACACTAATGCACTTTCAAACACTATTTCTAGCCATTTTCAGGCTTTCGACATCGGTACCGGTTTTGGCCCGGAAATATGATACCGGTACCGGCAAAAAAACCATACCGGCACAGCCTTATTTCTTAATAACCTGTTATACTAAAAAATATTTATTAGTGTAAACATCATTATCAAATTATTATTGCCATGTCAGGAGGAATGGGTATGGCAGAGTGTGGTCTGAGTTCATCGTACCTGAGATGAAACAAGCCATTTTGTGCTGTCTTCTTTGCACTCAAGAACACATTGAATGCAGAAAAGTAAATTAACACTTTGATAGACTTATTAACGCATTGAAAAAAATAACTCATTTATATCTTCATTTTTATTTTCTACAATTTTTCTCAAACGGCAGAGTGCTTTTGAACTCTATGGAGCTGATTTTATGCTCACTGAAGACATGAAGCCGTGGCTGCTTGAGATTAACTCGAGTCCAAGCATGGCCAAAAACACGAGGGCCACTTCAGTACTGGTAGATCGTGTCATGGAAGACATGCTCAAAGGTAAGAGACAGTAGTAGTATCAAATAAAAGTTTGGATCTTGAGTCTCAAACATACTTTTGTTCTGATGTGGAACATTAGCCCCTCTATACAAAAATGATCAAGTTCATAGTGCTCAAATTTCATTTTAAAATTTCTAAAAAACATAGCAACTTCTTTAGCTCCCTTCCGATATCTTAAAAATTCTGCTTAAACAGCCATGTATGTATTAAAAATCAATTTATTAATTGTGGAAGACTTGCTTGAGTCACTGTACATTATATGTAAGCCTTAGAAATATTAATGGATTTCAACAAAAACAAAAAATAATATTTGCATGAACACTTATGTTTTAGTTTGAAGTTGTATTTGAAAATGTCAAAGGACATTCAGGTACTTCTCCCAGTTTCATTCTATCTCTTTGTTAGAACCATAGATCTGTCTTGCCAATGTTTTAATGACCTGTTATGTATATACACTCCCTATTATGTATATACACTCCCTATTATGTATATACACTCCCTATTATGTATACATGTATATACACTCCCTGTTATGTATACATGTATATACACCCCCTATTATGTATACATGTATATACACTCCTTATTATGTATACATGTATATATACACTCCCTATTATGTATACATGTATATACACTCCCTATTATGTATACATGTATATATACACTCCCTATTATGTATACATGTGTATACACTCCCTATTATGTATACATGTATATACACTCCCTGTTATGTATACATGTATATACACTCCCTATTATGTATACACGTGTATACACTCCCTATTATGTATACATGTATATACACTCCCTATTATGTATACACGTGTATACACTCCCTATTATGTATACACGTGTATACACTCCCTCTTTCGAAGAGGGGGGATATGTAAGATGAAGATGATTCATCTTACGTATTTTCATAGTATTTGTTTATTTTATTTTATTATGTGTGCATATTTTGGTTGTGTTGAAACAATAGTCATTTATGTATGAATGTATCTGTGTGTATATGTGTGTATATATATGTATATATAATGTATATGTATGTATATGTGTATATTTGTGCTCCTGTGACATTGTGTGTGCGTATAATTTTTGTATCATTAATGTATATATATGTATATGTGTGTTTGAGTGTATATATACATGGATGGATGTATGTATATGTATATATATATATGTATATATGTATATATATGTATATGTATATATATATATAATTGGTATTGGTCCTTTTCCTTTTTGTGGTCCTCATTAGAAAAAAGTAAGGTTGTAGGTAGAGAAATTGGAATTATCAAAAGATTTGTCAGAATCGGGTTAACTTCTGCAAAGTGAGATAAGTCAGTTTAGAGTCAAGAAAAGGATTATATTCAAGGAAGAATAATAAAGTTAAAATAAATTCGAGAAATATTGTGTTATAAATAACTTCGACTTTAACGTTACGAATCGCTAGAAAGCATATTCCTCTACGTTTACAGTTTTATATTATCTAACCTATACTTTTTTCACAAGTGGTCCTAGATAGGCGGACAGACAAGAACTGTGACACAGGTCGTTTCGAGCTTATCTACAAGCAGCCCACCGTTCCAACTCCTCCTCATCCTGGTGTAAATCTTACCATACATGGCAGAAAGATCAGAAAGGCTGTGTTTAAGAAATAGGAGAGACAGAAAGAGAAGAATATACTTCAGAAATGTTACATAGATTCTTTTTAAAGAATAATATAGAATAGAACAGTTCTAAAATTTATTTTTGGTTTGAAACAGGGAAAAGTACAAACAATACAAAATTAAAATTTCAGTTGGAATCAATTATTTTATTTTGAATTCGTCCGTTTCCCTGTACAGTATTGATGACTTGCGTTCTACATCAAAGTTTTCTGCACACTATATATTTATTATAATTATTCAATCATAGTGAATTCATTTATAGTTACTGGTTCAAACTTTTTTATAATGAGCCCACACATGTAAGAATGCAATTTTGTCAATCACGCTATACATATCATTCAATTTTATTTCATTATTATAAAGTGTACTTTTAATTAAAAATGCTGTTTTGTTTAGGATCGAATATTAGATTCTATTTCTAATATTTTGATGGTTTTTGACTCACATTTATTGTTGAGGCATGTGAACTGAAAAGAAAAAAATCAAATATTAAATGTTGTTTCTTTCCTTTGTATAACACATACACTTTAAGCTTTTTTAATTTGACTAGGACAAACTTTATATAAAAGATATACAACTGTTTTTTATTGTATAACCATTTACCACAATGAAAACGTACAATGATGATGATAAAAAATAGACTATGTATAACTCAACAAGTACAACAACTACATTCACTAAAACAACTATACAAATAAATATTCTTAGCTAGCAAACAACTCAGATGTTGAAAAACACAGGAAAAAGCCAAATAAAATTATTGGGCTTTAAGTAGTGACTAGAAACTTTCAAAAATCTTAACAATGGATTCACTGAGGTAGCCACTTGGACAGTATGGTGAGAGGCAGTCCTAATAATGAAAACCAATTAAAATTAATTTAAAAGCAGAATAATTACAAAGAAATTAAAAAAACTAATCACAATACTACAACCAGCATTTGAAATAATTAACAAATTATTGGTATGTCTGAGATTTCGATTTGAGAAAGTGTATTGAAAATAAGATTTACTTTAAGTTTATTGAGGTAGAATGGTAGGTCGGTTTTCTTGAATTTTTTAGGGAGATAGTCAGGTCCGTTGGAGTAGAATTTCAATAATTTCTCCTATCAAAATTATAATTACAACACTGAAATATTTATATAAATAAATTATGCCACCTAGACTAACATATTTGTACAATAATCTTTCGTTATAAAGGTTTGGAGAGAAAAAAATGACCAAAGCTTGTCATATATTTTAAAAAAATTGATCATATTCTTGTTGGTTATGTGGAAGCTCTGACAGATATTTCAAAGCTTATAGGTAGGGTTTTTTAGATTCATCATAGCACTTCTCATTAGTTTATCTAGCAAACTAATCCTGTTTCAATCTTTATAAAGCTCTCACATCACATCATATCTTAAAAACTTATCTTGTTGGCAAAACCATAATTTGTACTGCCCTCTCTCAAGAGACTACCTAGTTCTTGATGAAATAACCAACCATCTTGTTTTGAACTCAGCCAAGAAATACATTTTCAAATTGAATTCATCATAATAACCATTTCAGTGATAATTCTGTCTGTAACGTAGTCATCTTTGCTAACAGTGTGCTCCACTTCTAATGGCATTCCAAAGTCCAGGGGTCGTTGCTAGGATAAAAAGAAGGAAGAAGATATTACTGAAAATATATTTTGCAGTAAATAAATGTACCATTCATTTGATTTTAAGGATTAAAAGTTTTTAATGATAATTAAATCTGCTTCTAAAATGAAGATAACTCACCTCAGGGGGAGGATGGACGTAAAATATTTTTGTGTCTGAAACAGGGAGTGCAGAATTCTTTGTATAGAATGGTGCTGGGTGGTCAGTTATAAATGTTAAGAATACATAATTTATAATATAGATTTTTTTTATAAAAAACAACTAAGTCAATATAATATGAATAAGCCCTGAAAATTTAAACAATCAAAATAGATAAAATAAAAAAAAAGCTTACAGACGATCAATCCCACACAGGGCTGAAAAGTTGAGGACTCGTAACCTTTCAACTGGAACTGGTACTCCATCTGAGTCTCAACATCTTTTAGGGTTGGGTCAGCCTGGCAACCCACATGTGAGTGATACCAACCAACCAAAACCAGGTTAGATTTATCCATGCTACTCATTGCCTGGATATTAGATTGTTATCATCATCAACACAATGTTTATTTTTATCAATACCATCATCACCACTGATTTGAGTACCACCATTACTGTCATCATCATCATCATCATCTCATCTTCAACCTTTTACTACCTCATATTCAACTTTATCTGTTTCATCTTTTGAAGAATTGAGAAAACACTTGCATGGATATGCTTGTGTTACAATTAGCTCTGTTTTATAAAGAAAAATATGTATTTTAAAAATAATTTATAATCTAAAAAGTATGTATCTTCAGATGTACTATGACACAGCTGCTAAAAATAGAATAACCATAGCAAACTTATGAGAATCATGAATATTAATGAACTGACGTTGAGCTGAAGAGTCCCACTTGCCTGCCAGATAGCCGACAACTTCAGAGCTGACAAGATGGCAGTGAAAGTGCTGTATTTCCATAGTTTATTTTATTTAATTACTTCCAACTTTAAACAAATAAAACATCATTTAAATAATTTTAATTATAATAAATCAAGTGTGATATTAAATATAAAATCAAATATTCTAATTAAATATCAAGTATAAAAATACTTTAATGTTAAAATAAAAATATTAAACAGTGCAACAAAAACGAAATAACAACACCTAATGCGAATAACCACTGTAGGCATCAATATCATTATTATTACTATTATTATTATTATTAGTAGTAGTAGTAGTAGTAGTAGTAGTAGTAGTAGCAGTATTACTAACCAAGAGAAGGAGACAGTTTTTGGTAATATTGAGTCTGAATGGCTGAACTCGACTGACGTTAGAGAACGGAAGACATTCCACAAACAGGTTCGGAATTCTGCCGTGTATGTGAGAGAAAAAAGATGGAAATATTTTTATTTAATAATAAAAAACTATGAAGAAGATAATTTAATATAAAATTAATATAAATATTTAACAGCAGAAAAGAAACCAAAAAAAGTTCAAAACTAGTAATAAAAAAATACCCTTGAAAATTTCTCTTTCCTAGTTTTGCATGAGGCACAGACTCCTGTGAGTTAGTCAGCGCAGAACAAGTAAGCATCCAATTTAAGCCTGAAAAACCATAATAATCATCATCATCATCATCATGAAGTCTAAATTATGAGGTAAGACAACAAAATAAATGCTAAATATTCACAAATAAACAAAAACAAACTTAAAACAAAATAAAAACCGTTGAACATGAAACTTTGAAATAAATATAAATAAGACTTGACCATATTCATTGTCTTCGACAGGTTTAGTCTGCCTTAATGAAAAAATACAAAAAATTATTTTTTCAATAAAATACAAACTATAATTTTAAATTAAATTAATTTAGCTTTCTGTTACACGTTAATGCTGGATGAATAGACACTCCGATAACAACAGAAAATTACATATGTTTCAACATTACTACACATTATAAAAAATTATATATATTTCAACATTGTTTCATATTATAAAAAAAAATTACATAAGTTTCAACATTAAATCTGACAAACTCGATTTTTTCTTCTTCCATTCCTTCCAGATCAGTTTCGATATCATAAATATTCTGTAATAAATATTTATTAATATTATTATTATTATCATTAATATTCTTGAACAGAATTCAATCTCAACAAATCATCACGATAATTTCATCCATAAAAATTGGTCAGCAATTTTTTAAACCATAAATAAAATAATATTATAACAACCACTCACATCCGCTGGAACAACAAAAGGCTTGTGTTTCTTGAGCCACACGGACTTGTATATGTCCAGGCTCCTACCCTTGTATTTCACCTGCTCACTTGAGCTACAGGTGAGCTTCTCATTTGGTGCAACCACTTTTTTGCAATGGACTATCCAAGCACTTGTACTTGTAAAGATTGTCTCTGTTTTGCCCCACTTTACCTTCGAATCTTCCAAAAGGTCCGCAGTGAACTTTTGACCCTGATAAGCAAAACAGCACAGTATATTAGGTTTTAAATAAAAAAAATTAAGATATAAAATTGATTTACTTAATTTTTCACAAATGATCATTTAACTAAAATTAAGCAAACAAACTCCCACGCTATCAGTAAATTAATTATATACTCGTTGACAGTCTCAAAAAAAGTAATAAAAATAAGTGAATCGTTAAAAACAGTTTTTCACGAATCTTTAAATATAAAAATGACAACCTTTTATACATAATATATAAAAAAATCCAAACCGCTGGACCAATTTAAACAAAATTTGGCATGAAGGTAGTGATTAAAATAGAAAAAAATAGGGGAGGTTGAACAAAATGTTGCTCATCTGTTTTATATTTTAGGGTCAAAAAACCTCTTTTGAACTTTATTGCATAATAAACAGGCCAGGCCTGAAATGTTGTCCTATGAAACCAGCTGGGCCACAAAAAATCGGCTTGTGCCATACTCTAATTTTCACAGAGGCGGCGATTGGGGGTAGCTTGGGGGCAACGGCCCCCCAAGATTTTGTCCACCAAAAAAAATTTTTATTAGCTCACTTATGCTTGAGTATTTAGATTAGTTGATAAACATAGTATTTTTCATACATTTTGAATTATATCTACTTAGTTATATCATATATTTCTGCTAATATTTTTCAATCTTGTAGTGGCTTCGGTCCATCTGATCGAGCTCATATGAACTTTAGCCTCTTGTGTCTGCAGGGGCACAACTAGGGGGGCGCAAGCCAAATCGGAGGGCCCTGCAATTTTTCCAAATATGATGAGTTTTTCTTTGAGTGGAGGGTAGGGGGTGCTACATTTATTCTCAATCTATTATATGCCTAAATATTTGTATGTTTATACATATCATAAACTTATTTTTTAACATTTGCTTAACTAGTTTGAGACTGAGTTTGACTATCTTCAGTTTGCGGTCTTTCTTTTCTATCATTAATAAATTATTAAAGATACAAAAAAAACTGCAGACTGAAGAGTTAAAACATGTTTTTGCCTGCGGCGGGCTTTTTCCCTTTTTCAAACTTGAGCCCCAGCAGGATTTTTGGCTAGTTGCGCCCCTGTGATTCTGTTCCCGCTTGACATGCACTTTGTAAAATGCTCCAGGTTAAATTTAAAAAATCTTCGCCCCCCAAGGTTTTGCTGAATTGCCGCCACTGAATTATCATATGTTGAAATGAGAGAGAGAGAGAGAGAGAGAGAGAGAGAGAAATAAAGCGATAGAGACAAAGAGCGAGAGAGAAACCAGAGAAAAAATTTCTGAAAACCCCAGCAACCCTGCTAGTCCTTTATATTTTGTAATTCGACAGCTTATAATTTTTTGCAAATAATTTTTTGATCATGTTAAATCTATGAAATAGAATAACATTGACCACAGTTTTCTAAATACTTGATATGTGAAGTATGAGAGAATTGAAAATATAGGAAACTTTTGAATCAATATGAAAAAACAAAGTTTTTATTGCAAATTTTAAAATTGAAAAATTAAATATCACTTTCTTTTTGAATAAACTAAAAACTGATTGTTCAATTCTTGACAAAGAATTTGTAATTTATATAATTTTTAAAATCAGTTTTATTGGATGATGGGAATTTTTTTTGTTAAAGATATTAGTTATTTTCATTGTTTGCATGAAACGAATGGCATTATTTCTACATGCTTTTATTAACTTTCACTTATCCGGATGTCCATGGGATGTCCGCAGACATTTTTGAGTTCGGAAGATCATTATAAAATTCATACACTTCAAAAAATTCAAAGTTAAATTAAAAAAAAATAATGATAAAAAAAACCAAAATTTTTAAAATAAATTAAAGAAACATATAATTAAGGACAAAAATTTATATCGGCACAGTAACTACAAACCAGTGTGATTTCAGTTAACGAAAACGGAATTGTCCGTTAACGGATTTAAAATATTTCCGTTAACGGAAACTGAAACTGGTATATTTATTATGTTTTTTTATTTCTCTTTTGCAACGCCTTTTCCAAGAAAAGTCTTGCTCGAAGGCGAGAAAGGGTACTTGCAGAGGCAGCAATATGCACCAATACGGAAACAAAATAAGAACTGAAATGAGAAGAACGAAAATTAAAACTGAAATTAAAAAACGGAAAATATTTTAGAAAAATCGGTCATCTTGAAAAAATTAATTCCTATTTATAATTTCTGTGGAACGTCTTTTTTCATTTTGAAAAAATAGGCGCTATTTTAAGAATTAAAGGTTATGAGTGGAAATCTAGTTCATTTGAATAGTTAAAAATAAATGTCTTATAGTAGTTGTTTTTGTTGTGTTTAGCGTGAACGTATTCGTAATTAAATTAAATTTAAAATCGATTCTGATAATTTTGGAATAATTTTTTATAATCATGAGTTATGTCAGAAGAAAAAGAGCTTGTCCGGTATGGGAGTATTTCGATACGGACAATTTGACTAATGTTTCTAAATGTAAAGTTATGGTTCACAGAAACTTTTGTGGTAAAAAATAGTTTGACAAAACTCTACAAATGCAAAAGTTCATTTAAAAGTTTTTAATAGCAAATTGTATGAAGATGTTATAAAGAAAGATGCTTGAGTTAGTTTCTGCTCCAGCTTCTGAAGTTTGTGCTGAGAGAATCTTCAGTTTATGTGGTGATTTAACCATTGGAGAAAGAAACAGAATGAGTAAATCTCTTGAACAGCGTGTATTTTTGAAAATGAACATGAGTGCTATTGTGAATTTAGAATTATTGTAACTAAATTATTGTCGATTTTTTAATTTTATTCATTAAAATCATTTTTTGAGTTCATTGAGTCTACAAAACAACCAAATTATTTTAATTGAATTCATTTTACAATTAATATTACTGGTTAAATATTGCAATATGATTAATTGAACAGATTGAAAACCAGAAATATAATTTTAGAAAAAGAACTGAAACTGAAATGAAAATTCAGCTAAAACTGAAACTGAAATTGCACAAAAAACTAAAATAGAAACTGAAATTATGTTAAAATAGAAATAACAACGGAATTAAATTTAATTTCTATTAAAAGAAATAGAAACTGAAATAGAAATTATTATCAAAACGAAAATAACACTACTACAAACATCTTTTGTTTACTATTCACTGAGCAATGGAAAAAATTGAGACCTCAGATAGTTGCAATTATTATAAACTAGAAATAGCCCGTCAAAAATGACTGTTTTTTTTTATCGAACTGTCAGGATATTAAATGAAAAACGTTTTCCTTCTCTACCATTACTATAAAAAGTTCAATGAAGTCAAGATCTCATTGCTGTAAATGAATAAGTGTGATAAATCCAGCAAAATGTTTAATGTAATCGAATAACCTCTTGCATAATAAGATTAAGTAAAAATGCTTTGGATCTTTAGGACTGACAGTGTACAACTGCATAATAACTTTTATTACACACCTGTGCATACTAATTTTATCAACTGCTGATCACTGTGGCCGCCGTGTTATGAAAAATTTTTAACATGCATGCATACATACATCAGAAATTATGTATGTTGGTGGCAAGATATTTAACATGAACTAAATATATGACTTAAAATAGTGTGATTATTAAACTGTAATTTTATTTGTTTAGTGAGCTCCAGTGAGGTATTTTGACACACTCAAAAAATAAAAGCCTAAAATCAGTTTTAAGTAATAATTACAAGTTTGTCTATTTTATTAAATAAAAGTGTTACTGAAATACTTCGAAAGTAATTATAATTTATAATTGAATATGGAGCTATTAATTACTATTAGAAAAATTTTACCGCAAAATCAAAAGAAAGAACGTCAGCACCAGGTTTGACCAAACCGTCACTAAGCAGCATGTTTAAAGTGACTCCTCGACCAACTGGAAGATTCAGTTGCTTTTCGTTGTCCTTGTCGCACGTCGGTAAAACTTCTGCTGCCAGGGATAAGGCAACGTTCAGTTTCGGCGCCGTGTCGTCGACCAGCGTCATTTGCGTAGCCTGCATACTCCCACTTTCCAGTAGACCTGAAGACACTTGCCTCAAGCCTGAGCCAGTCATGGATTCTATGATCATTTGACTTTCTGTAATTTTACTTATGTTTGGAATAATTGAATTTATCGGGGCTGGCTGCTGTTGGGCTATACTGGCTATGGCTGATGGATTGGGATCGTTAATCGCGTCAGATAATTCTATCGGTATCACTTTGTTAAGTGTTGGAAGGGCTTTTTCAGTCATATCGTACCAATTTTCACAATTACTCATTCTGTTTACTGTTTTCTTCTGCTTGCTCGACGAGACTTTTTATCGCTATATCAACAAAGAGCTTAATAGCTAGACCATTTTATGCTTACAAATTTGTTTATTAAAAAAATTATTTGTTATTAAAAAAAATTAAAAATGCAAATTTTGTAATTAAAATAATAAAATACAATTAAATTATTTAGCTATTGACAACTTGTATTATTTCACACCTGGTCTTTAGGTCGTATGTTCTAATTTCCGGCGTAAGCAACCAATCACTAATTTACAAACTCATTAGGTGTACTAGACTTAGACTTCTGTGTGTAGAGCTGCTGTGGTATTCAAGTAACGTTTGAGGTGTGGGCAGCACAAAGTTTCAAAGAGTTTATTCGTTATAAAATATTAGTTTCAATAATTATAAAAGGATTAGTAAGTAGAAAGCATCATTATTATGGCAACTGTCAGTTCACATGAAATCAACCTGCATGGCTTGTCAGGGTCGGTTTTGTGGACAGTTCTTGTTGGTTTCATATTTTACGTACTGGGTTTCGCCACGGTCGGGTGGCGCTTCGATGGCAGCCGATGGACAGGGCTATGGCTGACATGTGTTGCTCAATCAGATATTGGCGTGTCAAGTAATTTTATGAAATTAAATACATTCATTATTTATTTAAAGCTAGTGAATTTAACTCATTTTTTTGAAATTGATTTATTTTTTGAATGTTTTTTGTTTCAATTCTAGATTTTTAGAAGATTTTTTCTGTTGCTTGTTTTTTCATTTATAAACATTAATTTTTTAGATTCACTGAAAGCTACTCAGGCCATGATAACTATTGGCTTGATTTTTTTTGTGGCGGCATGCATATGCATAATCATGTATATGTTCATCCACAGCCTGTCATTCAACAAGAACATACTCATTCAAGTCTTTACAGGTTTCTGCTTTGCAGCAGGTTCGTAAATTTGTGTATAAATTTGTTTTCATTCAAAATAAAAAAAATTATTGGCACTAAAGTTTTTCATGGATATTGAAAAATGACCAGTTTAATTTTATTTTCAGTTCTTTTTATTCTCATCGGTGTGGCAGTTTTTGGTGGCGAGTATAAAACGGGTCTCAACTGGTCCTATGCGTTCGCCATCATTGGCGGGATTTTCTGTCTTCTGTCAGGCATTCTCAGCCTCATTCACATGAGAAAATCTGGAGTGATTTGAATAATGCATATGCATACAGGTGCTTCTGTGTAAATTTGTGTGCATGTTTATATGTGCGTGAGTGTACAACTGACAGTGTTTGCTTGAGTCAGTTTTGTTGAGAAAATTAACATTTTTAGTTACTTTTTATTCAAATTTATTTTGGTAAATCATGCTGAATTGGTCATACAGCAAGTTTTCTGTTTAAAAATCGATTTTGTAAAATCAAATGCTTCAATGAAGATATATATATATATATATATATATATATATATATGACATTGAATTTTTATTTTTTAATGCTGCTTACTACCTCTTTGATAGTTAGTTTTGCATTATATATATTTATTAATTTGACATCTCAAAAGTCATGAGCCTTTCAACTGCCATCTTCCTAAATTTTTTATATCTAGCTGGTCACCTAGTTCTTTTTCCCAGTAACCTATATTTTGTTTTATTTTTTGGGAATTTAACTCAATAAACAAAATTAGCTATGGTCACAAATCTTGTTCTTCATGGCAGTTTCTGATAAAACAAGAAAAAAAATAATTTTAGGATTTTTTCAAAAATTAACAAGTTGATTATTTTTTTCAAAAGTTGTTAGACCCAATTAATTAGTTGTTTAAATATGTTTATTATCTTGCGTAATATCACATCATTTCTTATTTTAATTGTCTCAAGATTTGCATTGGAAACTTTCTTAAATAAGATTTGTTCAATGATTGTGCCTTGCTTGTTAGTTAGCTAGTAGTAGAATTTTTTGTCAATTTGTTCGATATCACTTTTTTGTTAGAATTTGAATTTCTAACCAGCTGAATGTTGTACTTGCAATTTTTACTTCTGTTGAGTGTTGTACAATTTTGATGGTGAACTACAGACATCTAAATTAGTTAGTTTTGTGGCCTAGAAGTCATCTGACTAATGCCACGTTAAAGATAGTCAAATTGAATTGAAAATGAAACTTATATCAATATCATTTAAGTGTCTTTCTTACTTTTTGCTAAAAAAAACATCAAATCTTATCTTGTCTTTAACTTAATTCTTATGTCAATAATTCCATGTTGATATTGTAAACTAAGCAAACTAAATATTGTCTATTTGCAATTGTGGGCTATAGTTCTAATAGTTCTAATTTTAGAATACCTGAAATTTTAATGATCAATAAGCCAGTAAAAGTGATTTACATAAACTCTAATTGTTCAGTGACCCATTACATTGCATGTCAAAAGGGCTATTATTTGAGTTAGTTAACTATATAGGTGCGCTTATGTTAACATTAACAACAGTACAGCTCTTATAATTGTACTCATGGGCGCCCGCAGGGCCTAGAAGTCATCTGACTAATGCCACGTTAAAGATAGTCAAATTGAATTGAAAATGAAACTTATATCAATATCATTTAAGTGTCTTTCTTACTTTTTGCTAAAAAAAACATCAAATCTTATCTTGTCTTTAACTTAATTCTTATGTCAATAATTCCATGTTGATATTGTAAACTAAGCAAACTAAATATTGTCTATTTGCAATTGTGGGCTATAGTTCTAATAGTTCTAATTTTAGAATACCTGAAATTTTAATGATCAATAAGCCAGTAAAAGTGATTTACATAAACTCTAATTGTTCAGTGACCCATTACATTGCATGTCAAAAGGGCTATTATTTGAGTTAGTTAACTATATAGGTGCGCTTATGTTAACATTAACAACAGTACAGCTCTTATAATTGTACTCATGGGCGCCCGCAGGGGGGCAATTTATTTGTATCAGCAGGGGGGCAAGGGGACGCTTGGCCCTGGTTTTGTTCCTTAAAAATTTGTTTTCAGTCAAAAAAAGACAAAAATTTTATAATTACCTATATATATATAAATGGGCGCCCGCAGGGGGGGCAAGGGGGCACTTGCCTCCTCTGGATTGATTGATTAAAAAAAATTTTTAGACAAAAATATAAAAAAAATTATAATGAAAACATTTATAGTTAATTGTAACAACTTTGACTCCTTCCATTGACATATCGATATTATCATCATTATCTTTGGGGATGCATCTCCGATGCTCTACTTTTGCTTGATTTCCTCTCTCATTTTTATACAATTTTCCTAACTTTTTCTGCAAAGCCTTTATGGTACCAAATTTTTATCTAACAATGACAGTTTGGCTGTGTCGGAGATATGAACCTCTCCAACTAAAGCATTTTTGTAATTTTTAAAACATTTTTGAATTTGTGTTATGATGTAAAATAAAATAAAGTTAACTGAAAATTGTACTCAATATACCCAATTTTAAACGAAAAATTTCAAAAATTTTCTTGGGGCTAAATTTGGAAAAGAAACGAGAGAAAAAATTTGAGAGAAGAGGGAAAAAAAGAAAAACAAGAAGCTTGCCACCCACTTGGAAAAATTTCTTCGGGCGCCCATGATTGTACTAGCGGAGTTACCCGGCGTTGCTCGGGGTTTTGTTATCGTTTTTCTCTTTTGCTTCCGTTTCCTTCCCGCTTGCTCTCCTGCTTCCAATTGCTTTCCCGTTCCCACGCTTGCTCTCCCGTTCCCGCTCGCGCTTATTTTCTCTTTTCCATTCTTTCTTAACTTCTTTTAGCCCATAAAACGTAAAATAGATTTGCTAAAACTGGATAAAAGCTGCTTGAAGACTTCAAACGTTGTTACGTAAACTAAATTTAAATTTTATTACGCAATTACCTTTGATGGTCGTACATAGGCACTTTTGGCCTGGAAAGGTTTCCACCCCTGAGTCGGGGATCGGAGTAGGGAGTCCAAACCTTCTTGACTTTTTTCCCCTGTATGAGGACTACCTCCTTGCCGAATTGTATGAAGATCACTCCAGCGGTTCAGATTTCTATAAAAGACAAACAGACGGATTTTTTAAAATTTTCATTTTATTCTTTTTCGGTAGCAGTGCCACCTCTTTTGATCTTTAGCGCTGACAGTGTACAATTGTGTAATAACTTATTACACGCCTGCGCGCGTTATGCGAAATTGCTAATATTACTAACATACATACATACATACATACATACATACATACATACATACATACATACATACATACATACATACATACATACATACATACATACATGGGAAAGTAATGTATGTAGATATATGGAGGCTGAAGGATATGTCGCATAGCCGTTTATATATGATGTGGCGTAGTAGGTACTAGACCTCCTAGCCGATTTTTTTTATGTTTGTGGCTGGCTGAACAAATATTTCGGCTGATATCCGGATTAGCCGAATTTACGCGTAAAATTATTATTCGGCTTGAATTTTAAATTATCCGGCTCATGATTCAAATTTGTGGCTGATAATTATTTTAAATTAGGCTAAAATTTAATATAACATGAGAAAAGAATTGTGATACTTAAATTTATTCCTATTTTAAAGCGTCTGTCAGTAGCGATAATAAGTAAAGCAAAGATAATATAATGAAAATTAGACAACGTAATTGATTTCAGAAAAAAATTCAGGAAATTAAACATTGCAAACCAATGTATACATAATAGTTGATTTTGCACTTTTACATTGAAAATTAGTTTTATAATAAGTCAAACGTAACTAATACAAACAAGTAAATTAAAAACGAATTTTTAAAACCAATGCTCTTATATGTAATTAAAACACAAATTTTGCAATCAATTTTTTCTTATATTACTCTTTTATTTTATGTTAAAGTCGAAATATCTTAATTATATCGAAATATCGAAATTAGTTAAAATTATCTAAATTAATTGACTTATTGTAAAACTAATAATTGAATATTGCATTGTCTTCTATTTTAAGCATGTATGCAAAATTTGAAAAAATCTATCATCAGGAAGTGACTCAAAAATTGATTGCAAGATTTGAAACAGACAGAGAAACAAACAGACAGACAGAGAAACCGAGACGACGAGTTAATAAAAGCATTGGTAATAATAATAAAAATATCATCAAAAAGCATCGAATTTAAATATCTCAACTATTTTCATGAAAATTTCGTACACGCTTGAGAATCGCGGTCAGTGAGTGTGGTTCGTGTTAACTTGGTAAAATAGTCTGCCAGTCGGTTAGCGTTTTGTGGTCAAGAAAACCCTCAAGAAAACCCTCAAGAAAACCCTCAAGAAACCCCTCGATAAAATCCTCAAGAAAATTAACTAAATTAATTGACTTATTGTAAAACTAATAATTGAATATTGCATTGTCTTCTATCTTGAGCATGTATGCAAAATTTGAAAAAAATCTATCAACAGGAAGTGACTCAAAAATTGATTGCAAGATTTGAAACAGACAGAGAAACAGACAGAGAAACAGACAGAGAAACAGACAGAGAAACAGAGCCGACGAGTTAATAAAAGCATTGGTAAAAAGGTCTAGGTTAAGCTGGCGTTCGGAAATCTTATAGCGGATTTTCGGCGTAGCGTTTTTGGTTGGCCGCCGGCTAACCGTAATTTTTTCTCGGCTGATTTACGGCGGCTGTAAAAAGTTCGGCGGCGGCGGCGGCCGGCGGCCGGCGGCGGCTAGGAGGTCTAGTAGGTACGATAGGAATTTCTAACGACCACTTAAAAGTATGGTTGTTACAGTTATTGAATCTGAAAATGAAACATTCAGTTAACTTAATCTTTTTAGATTCAGTTACTTTGACTGAAACTGAATCTTTTTTAAAAAACTGTAACTGTAACTGAATCTTTTTTAAAAAACTGTAACTGAAACTGAATCTTTTTTTAAAAACTGTAACTGAAACTGAATCTATTGAAAAAACTGAATCTTTGAAAAATTAATTTTTTAGGATTTTCTTATTATTTTTATGCTTGCGGTTAAAAATTTTGATTCTATGGCACGAACGATGACATCAACCAAAGTTATGGATTGTTGTTTCTTTTTGTATCGTGTTAGTGTTGTGCTGCCTGCATTGATTTTTAGATATTTTTAAGTTCTTATGTCCATTTCGGTACTCCTAAGACATAGGAGTACGGAAATGGAAGATTCTTGTGTTAGCAACGACATTGTCATCAACAATTCTACTTATGAAGACGTATCGTTTCAACAAAATGAATCAGAATCAGCATTAGAACCTCAGACAATGAAAGCTAGATTCTTTAGAACAAGACCTATTACGAACATTGTTCATAAAAGGTTTACAGAATTTGGAACAGATAGCAAGTGCAACATTTGTTCTGTAATTTTATTAGGTAAGAATGGGAAAAATTTAGAGGCTCACTTGAAAAAGCATAGGAAAGAATATGCAGAATATTTATAGGAAAAAGAAGCAAGGAAATCAAAAGTACAACGTACCTAAGTCTACGAAGCAGCCATCAATTAAAAACTTTTTTCATGTAACGGTACGCAAAAGTGAGATAAAAAGGCTCAAATGCGCAGGCCCGTAGGCAGGATTTAGTGAGTGGGGGGGCTATGAAAATTAGTAGGGGGGCTACTGACGAACGAAGGCACCAAAGAAGCCTGACCGCGAGCGCCGCAGGTGCGAAGCCCCTCGCGATAAGGAGATTCGCCAAAGCATTTTGTAGCATTTGACAAAAAATGGCATCCAAAGTTTGTCAGCTAAGCTGAATTAGCTTCTTTCTCTGTTCTAAAACTGTAAGATTAAAGTTATTATAATATTGTAAGACTACGTCCAAGCACTGATTATGAAACTCATGACAATTTTCGTGTGTAAAACATGAATGGATGTGTAGTAGCTTGAAATGAGAAACTAAACTAAAAAGTCCATTTCATTATAATATGGTTTGATCATTGTCAAGACAATTATTTGAATCCGATTTTATTTTATTGCATTCTTGGTATTTGATAGGTATCCATATCAATTGCTTTACAGAGCGATTTTTCAAATGCCAGAAGTACAAGTTTGCTTTTTCTCTCATGGGACATTGATCTTCTCTGTGGTTTTAGCGGTGTCACGACAAAACGTTCACAGACAAAATGTTCAACGACAAAATGTTCCCGACAAAACGTTCACGACAAAACGTTCACGAAAAATGTTCACGCACAAAATGTTCACAGACAAAATGTTCACAGACAAAATGTTTACAGACAAAATGTTCAACGACAAAATGTTCACGACAAAACGTTCACGACACAACGTTCACGACAAAATGTTCACAATTGCAACTTTTAATTTTAGTTTAGTTTTTAAATGATAAGTTGTGTTTCACGAAATGAGCACAAATAAAACGTTAACAATAGTAAATGCAATGCTAATTTCCTCTTTGATACCCCTAACTCAAATGGCAACCAGATGAGTATGGATCGGAGTACTGTAAACTGTTTCAGTAAGAAGAAAATAAAATGACAGATGAGATGAGATAGCTGTAATAGGAAAATACAATTGGTTACGAATTTGAGATCGCTTGAATCTTCAATTTCAAATATGCAAACGACGTAAAGAAGGCTTGATGGCTGTATTATAAAGATTAAAAAGTTAAGGGTATCCAAGAGAAAATTAACCAACGCGCATTAACTAGTTAATAAATGGAACGATGATAAAAAAAGGGTCAAAATATAAAATCTTTATATACACCGATCGAAAAGAAAAAGAAATGCAATTAGTTATTAAATGAGATTTATTTGATGTTTCAATTTTAATTAAATGAACGATAGAAATAAGCTTTGATCGTTGTAGCCTAGCGATTAAGAAGTTATCGGCTTCCAAGAGCAATATAGCCGGCTTTAATTACCTAATTAACGCAGCGATGACTTGGGTTAAGACTCAATAAGCAGCAAATTGAAGATCATTTGATGTTTCAATTTTAATTAAGTGAACGACAGAAACAAATCTTGATCGATATTTTTTGCTTTTTGCATGTTTGGTTTTACGGTTAACTTAAAATAAATGTTTGATAAGTTGATTGTTGCCAATATGTATTAGTGTCATACACACATACTCTGCTTAGGTAAATCAAATGGTGAATAGAAACACCACAAAATATGACTTAATAATTAGTCTGCAAGCGATCTTGACATAATAAAACAATATGTGTATTTTTCAGTGTGAACATTTTGTCGTGAACGTTTTGTCGTGAACGTTTGGTCGTGAACATTTGGTCGTTGAACATTTTGTCTGTGAACATTTTGTCTGTGAAGATTTTGTCGTGAACATTTTGTCGTGAACGTTGTGTCGTGAACGTTTTGTCGGGAACATTTTGTCATTGAACATTTTGTCTGTGAACGTTTTGTCGTGGAACCGGTTTTAGCACTCGTGGCAATCGAGATGCCGAGAGTCATTGCAGCTGAATAGTGCCAATTTAGAGTAGGAAATGCATCTTTATAGTCCAGCATAAAATCCATCATTTCCTGGAGACTGTAGCCTGGTTGAAATTTGTTTTTTAGAAACCTACTTGTAATGAGAACCTCGTCTGCAATATATTTTTCAACATTGTCATGCCTGTTTTGTTTTAGCAGTTGGGTCAACGGTTTAAGGTCGTCGACATCTAAAAACTTGTCTGATGTTGGTAAAAGGGCAGACACTGCATAAGTCAAACCTTTAGAATAACTTAAATAACTATCAACAAAGCTCTCCATCAACTCTCCTAATATACCATCCAACATGCTAAAATAAACTGCACAAAGCTGATTCTACTCTAGTGAACACTATAGTGCTCATTACAGAATCACGTAGCGTGCTAATCTGTACTTTTGCTCTTTTTTGGTATGGGTTTTACCAATTATTCATTCTACAGGCATGCAAATTATTATTATTAATGTTATATTTAAATTTACCTTTATTTATTTAGTTTTATTTAATTGTATTTAAAATTTTAGTGGGGGGGCTTACATTTTTAGTGGGGGGCTGCAGCCCCCCCCCAGCCCCCCCGCTAGCTACTGGCCTGCAAATGCGTATGACAAAGCTGTCCAGTGTCTACACTGTTGCAACAGAATTTGCTGCAGACAGTTCGAAGGTCCTTCCATTAAGAATATTTTTTGCCGTTGTATCGGAAGGTCTTAGTAGATTTCAGCATAATTTTGGCGATGACAAGCTGGAAGTTGAAGTTTTCTATAAATTCAATTACGAATACTTGAGTTAAATAAATTACCAAAATAAAATGGTATTGCAAAGTGATTTGTTATTGTTAATTTCTTCTTAGTAGTTTAGTTAAAAAAAAGTTATGAAAAAACTGAATCAAACTGTAACTGAAACTGAAACTTAATCTTTAAAGATTCAGTTAACGGTAACTGAAACTGAATCTGTCTAAAGTTTCAGTTACTTTAACTGAAACTGAAACTGAATCTTTTTTCAAAACTGTAAAAACCCTACTTAAAAGTACCATAAGTGCATTTATTTCATTTCAGCTTGATGAAATGTCAAGTATTCTATAGCGAAGAGTGAGTCCGCAGTGCAAGCTTTTAAAACAGATGTGCTCATGGGCGCCCGCAGCATAGGTCAAGTGGGGTGTCGCATGACTCACTCACTCACTCTGGAACGCTCGCTTTTTAAATCTTTTATATTAACTTAACCGTGTTTGCTTGCTTGCTTGAGTCATACATTGGGACCCTATCTAACTCAAACAAACCAGCTTCCCTTTATCCAATCTAGTTGAAATTTGGTGGATTTGTCGCTGCTGACTTTACATTCTATTAAATTTTAAAAAGGCTCTATTTAGTTAGTATAGGCAGTGCCGGTTCGAGCCTTTGCGAAGTGAGAACTAGGTGATACCAGTAAAAAGAGGCACCAAATTTAAGAATCTTTATTTATTCTTTATTTCTATTTATTTAAAAAATAAAAAGATACTTGTTTCACCATTTTTGAAAATTTGGTTTCCATGACCTCAAATGTGTGGTGGAAAATAGAGTTATTTGTTTTTTAGAATAACTGCAACTCAAAAACTGTAAGTGCTAAAGATGTAAAAATTAATATTTAGTATCTACAAGTACTTAAGAAATAAAGATATACGTGTTTTACTAATTTTTGAAAATTTGGTTTCTAGGACCTCAAATGTGGGGTGGAAAATAGAATCATATTTTTCTTCGAATAACTGCCACTCTGAAACTGAAAATACTACAGATATAAAAATTATTAATTAGATATACTACTTAGAAAATAAAGTTACATATATTTCACCAATTTTTTTATGTTTCGGTTTTCAGGACTACAAATGTAGGGTGGAGAAAAAGATTATCTGCTTGAAAACTCAATAATTGAAAATGTAAAATCATTAAAAATAAGTATTTTAATTTTTTTAAATAATAAAATACGTGTTTCATTATTTTTTGAATGCTTTGAGGTTTGGTGCCCGTTAAAACTGGCTAAGTCCAGTTCATCACAGATCAGACCAGGCCTCGATTTTTGTGCATATGAAACGGCCAGTTAGGGCTTAAATAACAAGCCGGGCCAAGCTTAAAAAATTTGCGTAGGGCTCTAAGGATAGGAGTACTGCACGAGGTCGGGCTAAGCCGTGATTTAAGAGTCTTCAGACGGGCCAAACCTGAAGTCAAGGTTGAACTAGCCGAGATTTTTTTCAAGTATATAGATATTTTAAGCTTCTAAAAATGGGCCGGGCCCAAATTAGACGGGCCGGGCTGGGCCTGAAATTTTGGCTTATCAAACAGCCCGAGCTGGGCCGTTAAAATCGGCCCGTGCAGTACTCTACTATAGATGCATGGTCCATATTCTCTAATTTCAAGCGAGCAAAGCCGCGACGAGCAATGCTAGTAGGTTTATATTTTTCTTAGAATAATTGCCACTCTGAAACTGAAAATACTACAGATATACAAATTAGTATTTAGATGCTACTTAAAAAATGAAGTTACAAATGTTTTACCAATTTTTTATGTTTTGGCTTCAAGAACTAGAAATGTAGGGTGGAGAAAAGAGTTATTTGCTTGAAAACTCAATAACTGGAAATGTAAAACATTACATTTCAGTAGGTATTTAATAGGTTTAAAAAAAAAGATACGTGTTTCACTATTTAAAAAAAATTAGTTTCGAAGCTTTGGGGCTTTGTGCCCGTTAAAACTGGCTGAATCCAGTTCCACGGACCGGACCAGGCTTCGACTTTTGTGATTATGAAACGGACCGTTGCGGGTCTAAATAAAAAGCCAGCCCTGGAATTTTCTGCCTTGTTTTGTGTTGAGGAAACGATATCCTCTTGTTCTTGTGTCAAGTATCTTGTTTTCATAATTTTCGTTGTCCGTTAATAAACTTTTCTTACACAAATTAAAAAAAAAAAAATTAGCCGAACCGGGTCTAAAAAATCCGTGTAGGGCTCTATGGATTAGAGTATTACACGGGCCGGGCTGGGCCTAGAATTTTAGCTTACGAAACGGGTCGGGCCAAGTTGTCGACGGGACAGGCGTAAAAAATCGGCCCGTGCAATGCCTATAACCTACTCTACTATGGCTGCGCGGTTCAAATTTTCTAATTTCAAGCGATCGAAGACGCGACGGGCACTGCTAGTCTGCTATAATTGAGTTGAATAAAAGTGTGAAAAAGGTGACCATGCGATTCAGTATACCGCTCTCCCTACATCTTATAAGGCACACCTGAGAAGATATAGAGAAGCCAAGAGGCATTTTACAAAGGTATAGACAAAGCTCCTTTAGCAGAACTATTTTAATTTGTTGAACATTGGTTTTTTGTTAAACAAAAAACATGTAAATGATTGCAAATTTGCAGAATTTATAATAATTTGAGCAACGCGATCTAATAATTGATCTCGCCACGCAAACACATATCAGCATTAGGTTAAAAAAGCCAGCATTGAAACATTATGTTTAGAGCTAGCAAGGATACTAATAAAAAATGTTTTAATTTATAAGAAAAAACGCTAGCTGTATTTTTATTAAATAATAATTTAATTGCTTCAAGTAAGGCAAGCAGTTGGTGATATTTCTCTTAGCTGCCACCTATCGATAAAAACAGTAAAACTACGTCCAGCTGCAGTTTGTTGCCATTTTGCGAATTATCTGTGTTTTGTGTCGTTTGACATTTTTGTTTTGTGTTTTGTCTTTTCAAGGTAATTCATGAGTTGCATTTTAGTTTGTAGAAGTGATTTTTTTACTCCGGAGCATTTGGTTTAGCTGTACTTTTTTGGATGTTTCACCGCCCGTAACGGATCTAAAACCCTAAAAAAATACGCTCGCAAGCAGAAGGTAGCCTCAGGCCGCGAAAATGGTGATCTGCCTTTGAGTACATTGTTTTTCAAATTAGAATAAATATTGCAAAGTTGATTTTAATCGACTTTGCGCCTGAAATTTGCAGTAGATATGATCAATCTGTTGACTGACCTGCCTCGTATCAGATCGCCTGGACGCTTACGTGTAGTTACGGTAGTTCGGCGAAACTTGCAATGATGTCTGTTTTCTATTATATCCCAGCGTTAATGTTGTTAATGAATATTCCTCGCAAGTAACTGAAAGTTTCATATAGCAACGTGGCTGTTTATCTGACTTTTAACTTATTATTGATATCATTTTTTTCATCTCAGTATATTTTTATAATATAGATATTATAGATCCTATCAACCTTTTTCTTGTACTTTTGTATATAGCATTTTGATAAAATGCCTAGTGTCATATTTCCATCCTTGTTACAAAGTGAGCAATTATTTTATGACATTGAACTTTGTTCTATTGGATAAAAAAAAACCCTCTTATGAAATCATCTGATGGAATCTCAGTCCTAGTTGTTCACTTTATTATTATAACAAATAAATGCTTTTAATTTAAGTTGCTTTACACTTTGCATGTGATTGGGTTATTTTAAATTTTGTTATGTATATCATAGGACAATATCTTCTGGTTTTAACAAAATGTTTTTTGAGACAGTATTTTTATAGCCAAATTTATTTGACTGATTATCAAAAAATTAATGCTTTTGGTGCACCCTATTATGAATTGTAAACTTTATGCTCTCAGTACTGTGTTTTTCTCTCTATAAACAAATGACAGTCCAAGCTAAACAATTGGCTCTCAAACTATTTTGCTTTTTCATAATAAAAAAATTTCAGCAAATTCACAAACCAATTTTTGTTGTTGAGACCAGCTGCTATCTTTGTTTCAGACAGCTTGAAGAATTTTAAATTTTGTGTGAATCGTTAGTAACTTGGTAAAAATTAATACTGATACCTACAGTCTGCTTTTTATGCACAAATTATTAAACATTGAGTGAGAAAATACAGAATGCATTCATTTCAAGCATTATTAAATGCTATTGGGTATTCAGTAATTTTTTAATTTGACTCCATTTCTTTAATATAACCTATTCCTTATTTCCATTTAATAATGTTAAAACCGATGCAAATAATATATGCACCTCCTCTGTTATCAGATGCTGTTGCCACATAGCATGTATGACTATATTCAGTTTTTTATTATATCTTTACTATAACTGGAAAATATTGCATACCGTTATTTATTGTGTATCATACAGGTCTCTGGTTGTATTGATTAATAAATTGATTGGATTGGTTATTATATCTAAAATATGACAGAAAGAGAAATGATTTCAGAAAACCAGCCCGGAAGCATGAACTCGCAGCCGCCACTGACCGAACCCGATCCTGACACAATAAAGATGTTTGTGGGTCAGATACCTAGGTACATGGACGAAAACGATCTCCACAAGATCTTTGATGAGTTTGGGCCTGTCCACCAACTCAACATTCTCCGGGACAAGCCCACTGGGCACAGCAAGGGTCGTTATCATTTGTTCTTTATTTGATTAATTTGAATACCTCAACAATTAGTTTAATGATTAGTACATAGAGTAGTTTATTGATGGAGTGCTTAATTGATATGGTGGTTAATTAGTTGAGTGGTTCATTGATCAAATAATTGATTTAATGATTTATTAATAAAGCACTTAATTGATATAGTGTTTATTGATGGAGTTATTAGTTGATAGGCAGTTAGTTGAATGAGTTGCTATTAAATTGAGTGGATAATTAATCAAATAATTGATTATGTGAAAGAGATTATTTAATTGATAGAATGGTTATTTGATAAAATGGTTAATTAATTATCTAATCGAGTGATTACGTAAATTAAAGTCGATTATTTTTAAATTGGTCTATTAATAACCAGTTAAAAAAGTCAATATAACTCAGATTGATATAAACAATCAAAAGTCAGAGTTAATAAATAGATAGGTTGATTGAACCTTGATTGATTAAGTCAATTAAACATTTAATTTGTCTCAGTTATCTGAAGCTCATAAGTATGCTTAGGTTTATGTTAGAGGCATAACACATTTGATAAACTGTTCATGTTAGGTTGCTTATCATATGTTATAAACCATTCATGTTATGATGCTTATCATATGTTATAAACAGTTCATGTTAGGCTGCATATCATATTTGATTAGCTTTTCATGTTAGGCTGCATATCCTATTTGATTAGCAAGCAGTTCATGTTAGGCTGCATATTGTATTTGATTAAGTATTTGATTAACCGTTCATGTTAGGCTGCATATCATATTTTTATAAAGGTTCACGTTAGGGCTCATAACATATTTAATAAACCGTTCATCTTAGGGTACATAACATAATTTATAAACAGGCTCATGTTAGGTTGCATAACTTATTTTATAGACAGTTGATGTGCATTAAACACTTGCTAAACATGTGAAGGTTAGGGTGCATAGCAGATTTGATAAACAATTCATATTAGGATGCATAACAGTTCATATTAGGAAGCCGAACAGTTTATGTTGGGGTACATAACTTAATTAGTAAACAGTTCATGTTGGGGTAAAGAACACATTTTAGAAGCAGTTTATGTTAGGAGGCTTAAAATGTTATATTAAAGTTTATGCTGTGATGCATAGCACATTTCATAAACTCTTTCTGTTAAGGTGTATTAACAGATTTGATAAACAATTCCTGTTAGAGCACATAATAGGTTTTATAAACAGTTTATATTTAAGTGCATAACACATTTATAATGGATATTATGACATAACTACTAGATACACAACCTTGATAGGAAATACTCTAAATGGCCTCATGTAGTATTGCTGATTATATCATAATTATGAATGAATTGATGTAACAAACTAGTGTCAGTAAATATGAATAATTTTAAATAAACCACTTTTTTAGAAAGTGTTTTTAAATTCTTCACTTGTTGGTTACAGTTTTATTAATTTTAATATTGTATTTTTTTAAATTAAAAATTTTTTTATACACTGTAGATAAGATAAATTGCAGCATTTTCTGACTTAGACAAGTTGCATAATTATTACAATAGTCTAATATTAATATTTATATAGTCCTTGTCCCTCTGTGTTTAGCTGGAGAGAGAGATAGAGTTGAACTCCAAGGTTGACCGGGGAAGAAACAGATTTTATTTGTATTTATATTTAATATTGTGTGCCAATCTGGAATAGGCTGGGCTAGCAAATGATTTATTGTTTTTTTGAATGATTGATTGGCACGTTGTGTCGTAGCTGGCTGCTACAGCAATAATTTGTTGTGCTACTTTCAAGCAGTTTAAAAGATTCACTCACTCAAGGACGAGTGAGGGAGTAGCTCGGAATTTTCTTATAATTCTTTCTACACTCAACTTGTTTTTGTTGCTGCTCTCAGCTTCATGCAGCACATATTTGTATGTTTCTATATGTATGCTAGTATCATTCTGTGTATGCTAGTATGTTTCTATATGTATGCTAGTATCATTCTGTGTATGCTAGTATGTTTCTATATGTATGCTAGTATGTTTCTGTAAGTGCTAGTTTGCATTTTTTAGCTTATGTGGATGAAGGTTTGAATTTAATATATTATAATGGTATGTATTTTTAAAAATTAAGTATGTGTTGATATGCTTACTTATTAATGTTGGTACTTTCTGTCCAGTCTAAATTAGATGCATGTTTAAATTTATTTTTCTTTTCAGTCTTGAGAATATCCAGGCATTGAAAAAGTACTTCACATGCGGTGTGCCATTGCTGTAGTGTATTATTACTATTATGTATGTTTGTATCCAACTTGTGTACAATGGGAATAATATGTGTTATGAATATTTTTCTACATAAATGTATATAAACATAACTTATTCAAAACATTCTTCTACCATATCTTTCAGCTATAATCCAGGGACAACGCAGTTTTTTTCAAGAGTTCATAATCCAGCTGCCAGATATGAGGTACCAGCAAAATATAAATATATGTCTTAATAAATAAATTTGCTTTCATAAATAAAACGGCAGCTGTAAATTAACTTTAAATTTAGCTAAACAGCTTGGTGAGTGGCTACATTGTGGCACATTACAGAAGTAATCAGGATTAAAAGTTACCTGGAATGTACCAACATATAGGTATCTACATATAGGTGTCCACATATAAATATCCACCTGCAGTGGTTCAGAGGCTTGGTATTATTTTTCCTCACCCGCCTATTGTCTCTCTTAGCGTGATTTCTTAAAGGTGCCTGGTAGATTATTATTTATGTTGTCACTTTACAATTTAAGAAATACCAACCAATGCTGCTAATAATTATAAAAGGAATTGAACCTACACATCCCTGTTAACCAGCGAATGTGATTTTTAATGTACTAGGCGTCATTAGTGATCACATTTGCTCTTGCATTTAAAAACTGATAGGATATAATCTTATATATAAAAATGAATGTTTGTTTGTTTGTATGTATGTATGTATGTATGTTTGTAAATTATGGCATCAAACGTAAACCAACCACCCAACAGATTTTATTGAAATTTGGTACACTTAAGTAAGATAATCAGCCGGTGGTTTGTGTCAAGTTTGAAAAAAATTGTTAATCCATTGGTGTTTTATGGACAAAAAACGTTTAGGTCAGCTGTTGTAAGGGAAAGTAATTTGTTTCTCCAAAATACAAATAAACTAATTTATAATTGAGCTATAAAATTTTTTAAACAATTTGTTTGTCAGTTTGTCAAAGAAATTTGACCAAAAAGAAAAAAACAGCACAATAAGAAAATAAGAACCTTTAAAAAGCCTGAGCAAAGGCTGGTAAACCAGCTAGTGATAGATAAATAGATATATCATAATCATATTTTATTTTGGCCTTACAAAGTGGAAGGGAAGAAGTTGTACATTTGTTAAGTAATTAGTTATTCTGTTTGTTCTCGATGGTGCATTGCTAGCAGTTGTAATGTGATGTGACTCTTTCAGCATTTCAATATTAACAAGTGAAGTGCATAGTTCGGTTATGTGCATGTACATTGTCAGCTACATGTCGTGCGTGCATTGCATTGGTGTGTGTGTGAGTGTGTGTGTGTGTGTGTGTGTGTGTGTGTGTGTGTGTGTGTGTGTGTGTGTGTGTGTGTGTGTGTGTGTGTGTGTGTGTGTGTGTGTGTGTGTGTGTGTGTGTGTATGGGGTGACCTGGTCGCATAAATCGGTCAAGGTTGTGTGCAGGACAGGACGCGAAGTTGAGTAGTTTGATTGGTTTCAATAATTTCTGATGATCAATGGATTATTATAAAAAATTAATTGAATAATTTGAAATGAATATATTGTGGTGATATCAAGAAGGGCGGAAAAGGTCTTAAGATCATAACTCTGATTGCAAAAATAAGCATGTTATAAGAAATGAATAAATAAACAAGTAAATAAATTGTTAATTATAAGCTAATTTTAATAAATAAAAAATAAATAAATTTGTACTATTTAACCTAGCAGTGAACAGATAAGCAAAAGCATACAGATTATTACAATAATGGCAACAAAAAAGCAAGTTATTATATATCTATGATGTACAATGTATCCAATCCAATGAATATATCTAGGATGCATTGTGTATGCGTATTATATTGTGCAATGTACGTAAATAAAAATAAACACGTGGTGTAACATTTGCTTTTGTGCAGACGCCACTAGTTCTCTTGTATTTTCAAGGTCGTTCGCAGTATGGTAATGATGATAATATTGGTTATTGTTAGAAATTATTGTGTATTTGTTTTATGTCAAATAGGTGGTTAAATAGTTGCGGTTTTTGATTGCATTTTAATTGATAATGAATTGAGATTTTGACAAGCAAATAAAAATCTTTTTGTAAACATCTTTTTGTTCTTCATGTTTGTTTTTGGAGCAATTTTATATAAATTAACTTTCAACATCCTGTTTGCATGTATTTATTTATTTATTTTCTTTCGATGCATCCGTTCCAGGCTGTTGTTTTGTGACCTTCTACACAAGAAGAGCAGCTCTGGAAGCTCAGAATGCCCTTCACAATGTCAAAACTCTACCAGGGGTAACTTTCTCCTTATTGTTTTCATTTCTAAATTATCATGGTGGCGGTTAGGTGGTGATGACTAAGACGACTAAGTTGTAGTGAGGTTGTGGTGGTAGTGATGATGACGATGATCACCATGTTGTTACTAAACTGGTTATGATGATGATGACGACCACGCTATTAATAAAGTGATGATAATGATGATGGTGAACAGGCTGTTGTAAGGTGTCATAATGATTATTATGGTAACCAGATTGTATATAGATTGTGGTGGGGGGGTAGCAACGAAGTTGTAAGGTGGTGGTGATAACGGTGACCTGTTTGTAGTAACCTGGTGGCGATGATGATTGATTATGGCAATTATAGTCCCCATGGTGATGATTTTAAGTAAGGTTTTGATGATGATGATGGTTGCCAAGTTGCGTGTAAATAAGACTTGTTTAATAAGGCGATGATGATGACGAATATGGATCAGTTGGTTGTGTATTAATGACATTTTGGTTAAACTGTCTAATAATTTTTAATCTTTGAGAAAATTGAAGATAGAGAGGAATGAGAAAAAATGTGATGGAATTGTTACATACAAACAGGCTGTGATGGAAATGTTACATACAAACATAAGTTGATAGTCATTTCATTTTCGCTCTATCATAATCATACAATACAGACATTTCATTCTCCATACACTCTGTTCACTGAAACATTACTATTTCTTCTCTTATTATTTTTAAAAAAGTTCTTCATTTATACAACTGCATATAACCTGGAGACATTTTTTTGTGTGGTCGTAGGTTTTTGCAAGAAGTGTTCTCATCACACCATCAGCTAATTCGAAATAATTTTGTAGATAGAGTGTACCATATGGATGGACAGCGATTTATTATAACCTGTTGTTGATGTTTTTGTACAACAACAACCATCAACAATAATAACAATAATAATAATAATTATGATAGCGACTATTTTAATTGTAGAAGTCATGTCATTGCTGCAGTAGAAAATTGATAGTGGTCACTGTTGATAATGGTGGCTACTAACTGGTTTCAACTTGATAGAAGTAGTGATACCAAAGGGGGGCTGTTAGTTCAACAGTACACGTTGTAGGCATTGTAATCAAATCATAGGCGTATGAGACGGGGCATATGCCCCCAAATTTCAGTGGGTCACTAATTTTTCGGGCAGATCAGATTTGCCCCCACCGCATAAACTTCCCCTACGCCTATGGTTGTAATTTGAATGTAAAGATTGTGGATGTTTTATTGTGTGCTCTGTGATTTTATTTAAATGTTTCATGAACTTATAATTTTAAGATTTCATTGAGAATTTCTGAAGATATAGATGTTGTTCTATAATATTACTGATTTAAATCTCTGTACAGGAGTTGTATTGGCATCTTGTCTTGTTTGTGTTTACACCATCTCTACGGTACTTGTACTTTTTGTTTTGCATTTGCGTCATCCGTACGAAGTGGTTTGTGTGTGTGTGTTTGCTTGTTTGTATAAATTTCTTTCTTTCCATTGCTTTCGTTTATTTAGATTGACATCGGGAGTGGTTAATCTTCTTTTAAGTTATTATTTATTATATTTATGTCTCTTGGATCCGCTCACACTAAGAGAGCGCTGAAATTTGGAGTGTCTTAGTATCTGCAGTACGATTTAATTTACTCAAAATAATAAATGACAATACAAGGATTACTCCTTCAACTAACTAAATACTTGATTTGAAAGCTGTTTTTAACGGAAAACGTTCACTATTTCTACCTGGAAAAATTATTTTAAAATAATAAAACTTTTTTCCACCTCAGTTTTGAGTTTTGTTATAAAATATTTGTTTTGTGAAATTGGTTATCTCATATAGGAAGAAGTATTTATCTCTTTCAGTATTTCAAAACGATTAGCTGATTATTCTTTATGTTGCATTCACAACAACTTCTCCAAAAATAGTCCATGATGACCAGTGGGGGGCGCGTCAAAAGTTGACAACTTTCCTCTAAAAATGGGTGGGAAACGTTTTCCCGGTTTTTACACTCATGGCAAAATGCTTATTTAATAAAAACCTCATCACCATGCTGCCTGTGAACAGGGCCGAATAGTAATTGGTCGACTAAAGCTGTGGTGTCATTTTTCTCTTTCCTACATGTACATGACTGATGTTTGTGTGTGTGTTCAGTTTACAGTCGTTTTGAAAATTTGATTTACACACGTGACAGACAATATTAAATTTTATATAACAGTTCATAGTGCTTTAAAACGGTTTTTTAAGACTGAAATAGTGGTATGTCGCGGCTCATAATTTTATTGATTCTGTTTCTTTCTCCTTCCTCCTTTACACAGGCCTGGTACTGGCTCACATTACACCAGGTGGAGTTGACAATATAAGATGTCCTACACATTGGTGTTTCTGTAAAATATGCATAAAATACTTTTTCGGTTTTTATGTTGATAAGTTAACAAGAGGTTATTGTGCTTATTATTACCTTTACTATTTTAATAAAACTTACCATTCACCTTGAAAAATTCCCTTTTTAGTATCTGATACCGGTGTCCAATGCCCAATGTGGTTCAACACTTTAAAGAGACGCTATGCCTAAAGAGGAACGCTGTATTCAATATTCATGTTCCTCTTTTTTGGTGCACATAGTGTTTTCTTTTTCCTTACAGACTCTTCCTAAGAACCATTACTTTCGTTCTTAGCTCCAGTTTAGTGATCATAAGTATGCCGACACTGCTCTGAGATTAGAAGTTCCAGGACTCCACTTTATGGAGCGGTTAAATTCAGTTGCTGCTTATTTTATATTATAGATCTAAAAAGGGCTTTTTTCTGCAGATGCCACTTCTCTAAGCAAAAGAGACGTCATTTAAAAAGTATTAAACAAGGAAATTAGTTTAAAAAAACCTGCACATGATGAGCTTTCAACTAATTATTATATTAAAAAGATTACCATTGCTTTAACTTTTATGTTAGTTAGACTGATGTTTATGGTGCTCTGTGCCATATTATTTACTTATAATAGGTTCTATGAATTAGTCATGGGATCTGCTTATTATTATTATTGTTCAAAGTCACAGCTTTCTCTGCTGGTTTTCTTGACCGGACCGGAAATCCACCGGATTTCTAAGGTCTTCTTTTTTCTTTGTTTTTCTTTAAATCAAAGCACTTTTCGGAGGATACTTGCAGTTCCTAGCAAGGCAATTTTCTGGATTTGAATTGCAGTTGGTTTTCCTGGAATTCTCTCGAGGTATTTTTGGAAGCCAACTTTGATTGTCCCTAAGGCTCCAACCACAACCGGGATTACACAAGTCTTGGTTTTCCACATTCTTAATACTTCAATTTCAAGATCTTTGTATTTGCTGAGTTTTTCAACTTCTTTAATGGAAATGTTGTCATTTGGAACGGCAACATCTATTAGGAGACACTTTTTCTTTAAAACGAATAATTATTATTATTATATAATTTATTATTATTATTATTATTATTATTATTATTATCATCATCATTATTATTATTATTATTATTATTATTATCATCATCATCATCATCATCATCATCATCATCATTATCATTATCATTATTATTATTATTATTATTATTATTATTATTATTATTATTATTATTATTATTTCTTTTTTTACCAATGCTTTTATTAATTCGTCGTCTCTGTTTCTCTGTCTGTCTGTTTCTCTGTCTTTTTCAAATCTTGCAATCAATTTTTGAGTCACTTCCTGATGATAGATTTTTTTTCAAATTTTGCATACATGCTCAAAATAGAAGACAATGCAATATTCAATTATTAGTTTTACAATAAGTCAATTAATTTAGTTAATTTTCTTGAGGGTTTTATCGAGGGGTTTCTTGAGGGTTTTCTTGAGGGTTTTCTTGAGGGTTTTCTTGACCACAAAACGCTAACCGACTGGCAGACTATTTTACCAAGTTAACACGAACCACACTCACTGACCGTGATTCTCAAGCGTGTACCAAATTTTCATGAAAATAGTTGAGATATTTAAATTCGATGCTTTTTGATGATATTTTTATTATTATTACCAATGCTTTTATTAACTCGTCGTCTCTGTTTCTCTGTCTGTCTGTTTGTTTCTTTGTCTGTCTGTTTGTTTCTTTGTCTGTCTGTTTGTTTCTCTGTCTGTTTCAAATCTTGCAATCAATTTTTGAGTCACTTCCTGATGATAGATTTTTTTCAAATTTTGCATACATGCTCAAAATAGAAGACAATGCAATATTCAATTATTAGTTTTACAATAAGTCAATTAATTTAGTTAATTTTAATTAATTTCGATATTTCGATATAATTAAGATATTTCGACTTTAATATAAAATAAAAGAGTAATATAAAAAAAATTGATTGCAAAATTTGTGTTTTAATTACATATAAGAGCATTGGTTTTAAAAATTTGTTTTTAATTTACTTGTTTAATTAATAACCTTTTTACTGGAAGTCAGTTACAAAGTAACTCAGCTTGCTTGGTGTGGTGGCTCGTAATTTTAATTGAAGAAACGTCTTCACTGTCTTCAGTACTCTTCAGGTTAACTTTACTTGTTTATATGATGTTGGTCGTCTCTTTCAAACTCTTTCAAACCACAATCGCTTAACATTTGTAAAAAAATGTACATCATAGCTGAGTAAATAAAACGTACATGCATAGAATACGTGTGTGCATAAGTGCATACATACTTTTTTCGTATTTGCGTGGATGGACCTTTCGCCCACCTACGTATTTGTAATCGGACATTTCTTTATTTTTCCACCAAGTCAAACTTCTACCCGTTTCTATACCTCTCATTGCCCAGAATAATAGGCTTATATTTCTTCAAAAAAATTGTATTTGTGAAGTGTTCGCATTCGTAATTTTCTATCTTTTCTTCTTTCATCCTCTTACTCTCTCTCTCTCTTTCATTTTCTCACGCTCCTCCTCTTTTCTCTGCATGGCTGCACAAATGCGTGTCTTTTACATTGTGTGTAGTGTACACGTACGTATGAGATATAATAATAATGATATTATTATTATTAATAAAAATGAAAATAAAAATATGCTTGTCATTGTTCTGCATGCTAATTGGATGTGTAATGATAAGAGAGGCAATTGGTCAGGTATGTTTAACGCACACACAAACAGCAGGGACGTTAGTAGGGGGGGTATAAAGAGAAACGTCGAGAAAGGAGAGTTATAGAATCATCTATGAACAGAAAATAATGACTTAAAAATATGCATGCATGTTCTAAATACACATACATACATACTTACATACATACATACATACATACATACATACATACATACATACATACATACATACATACATACATACATACATACATACATACACATACACACACATACACACACACACACACACACACACACATATATATATATATATATATATATATATATATATATATATATATATATATATATATATATATATATAAAAATTATGTCTGCCTTTCCGTTTTCACAAAGCATTTGTATTATCTTTTTAAAGGCTACCTGTTGCTATGAGAGTGCCCCAGTTTTTTGCCCACTTACAGGTGAGTAAGTGGGTGGGAGTCATGTCATAGTAGAGTGATGTAGTTAAAATGGACGATGTTTGATAGAGCTTTGGTGATTTGTATTCAGCATCTATGTGTCTTCGTTTAAAGGATTATTTCTAGGCTGCACTGGCCAGGGCCGTAGCTAACATGCTGGTCCTGGGGGGGTGTAACCATCCCATTTTACCGAAAAATTTTTTAGTCATTTCTAAAAAATAAATTACTGGTTTTATATATTCGTTATTAAAAAAACATATAATTTTGGTAGTGGCGGATCCAGAAATTTTATAAAGGAGAAGGTCTGAAAATTTGTATTTTTTTTTTAAATTTTGAATACTGTTGTTATACAACCCGTTTTAAATCATTTATAATTTCCTTTATTCGGTGAAACAAAACTAAACGGTTTGAAGTTAAATTTTATAATAACTCATTTTCCCCTCTTTTTTATCTCATTTTTTCTGTATTTTTTTCTCTATAGCAATGTCAACACAAGACACCGTTTTGTTCATTGTGCTGCGGAATTCATCAGATACTTCAAAGCTGAGAATAACTTTTTAGCTGTAGTATTAAGTATACTAGAATAGTTTCAATCAGACAGAAAAAAGTTATCATTTATTACAGAAGGCGAAATATTATTTTTTTCGAAAAGAATGGCTTTTTATTTTCATTGGTAAACGTTTTTGTGGGAGTGATTATACGAGACTCTGTCATTTGTTAAACTCCAACTGGAACGGTTCAAGACAAACTCGACTTCTATGATTTTTGACAGCGAGATTTTTTCATGGCTACAAGGTTAACATAAGCAGTTGCACTTATTTTGGGAATTTGTCCGCCTTGAAACCGTACCTTTAGTCGGTTCATGAGATGGTCAGAGAATAAATTGAAAATGGTTTTTTCTGTACTATTCTTCTGGGCCATGGAAAAAAGAGGTGTCCTGGGTTGACATTGCTACAGAAAGAAAAAAATACAGAAAGAAAACGAGAGAAATAAAAGTGAGAGAGAAAGAAAAAGAAAAAAGAGTAAATAAAAAGTTAAATTTCTTATGTTTGGTTTTACTGAATAAAAAAATCAAGATGACTTACAACGAACTGCAAAACGACAGAAATATAAATTTTAAAAAAAAACTGAAAAAATATTTTCGGGCCCCTCATTACGAAATTTCCGGATCCGCCGCTGTGCATTACTTAGCTTCGGGTTTTTTCGCTAGGTCTGCTATCTTTCCGAAGCCTAGCTCTATCAAAATTTCCCAATGAGATCGTGTGCTGGTTTGCGCTTTCGTTTCACAGTCTAGCCGTGGACTTCTTAATATATATCAGGATGTCCATTGTGCTGCTTGGCTAGCACTTGCTCATTAATGCCCATGTGTGTGTGTGTGCTGGTATTCGCTACCATCCTACAGCGTAGCCGACCGACATTATATCTTTACTGACATTATATTTTTAACTGATAATATAAATTTTACCGACAATATATTTTTAACTGAATATAAGTTGTGCCGACAATACCTATATTCTTAACTGACAATATAAATTGTACAGACAATATATTTTTACCGACGGCGTGTAAAATAGTGGGGGGGTGCTCCACCCCCCCACACCCCCCCGTCCCGACGGGCCTGGCACTGGCCTGGGGCGTCGTGTAAAAAGAAGCTGAGACAACGAGGTGGGTATATATAAGGATTGGGTAAGAGACAAATCTGCATTAGATAAATGAGTGAATATGACTTGGTTTGTGAATGGTGAATGAGAAATAGACAGAAAAACGAAGAATGAAAATGACCCCGATGAATCTTGAATGCATAATATCGAGGTCAATCACGACCGACCAGGAGTCGGTAGAACTCAAACCTGCCTTCCTTTAACTAGGTCACTGGCAACGGCCTGCTTGCCTTTGCATTTTGTCGAATATTTAAATTGTTGTTTCTATTTCCGGTTTAGTTGCATAATTCATTCTTAATTAATTTTAAATCTAATCAGTTTTATTCAACCATAATAAAAACATAAAAATGACTTTGCCCTCACGTAGCGCTGTTGTTCATTTAGTTTCGTTCATTTCTCACTTGAATGTACTTAATAATGAAGTAATTTATATTATATAATATATTAAATGAGTGAAATTAACTCTGGTATATTTAAAATTGAAATGCACAAATGGAGTAAATAAATCTTCATGTAACCCTTTCATATACTCATTCAACCCATTTACTCTTCCCTCTTTGTCCATGACATTGGCTTTTTTCTCAAGTTCAACCCCTATAGCTTAAAATATATAGATTTTCTCTCCTCAGCTAGCTGTATGCAAGCTGCCTAGTTGTTATGCATGTAAAGACATTTCATTCTTCCAGTCATGGACAAGAAATTTAGAGTTTGACCTTTAGCGAACTAGCTTTTATATAATGAGATCAGAGGTTACAGTTAAAAACTGGTTATATATGGATGATGGGTAAAGGATAGATGGGAAGATAGACAAAATTAAAACGCGAAACTTTTAAAATTAATTTTTCATATGCGAACTCACAAATTTGCTCCTCTCCATAAAAAGTGTTTTTTACATCCTTTCTGTAATGATGTGTCTTAGGTGACAACTATTTGTCAAAGGTTTAAAAAATGTTGTATTTGAAAATATATGAAAGTGTTTGATAATATATAAAAGTATTTGAAAATATGTGAGAGTATTTGAAAATATAAAAAATTATTTGATAAGATATAAAAGTATTTGGGTATTTATAAAAGTATTTGGGTATTTATAAAAGTATTTGGGTATTTATAAAAGTATTTGGGTATTTATAAAAGTATTTGGGTATTTATAAAAGTATTTGGGTATTTATAAAAGTATTTGGGTATTTATAAAAGTATTTGGGTATTTATAAAAGTATTTGAAAATATATGAAATTACATATTTGATATTACAGTAAAAGTCCTGAAGGGCGAACATCCGTCGGGGAAGAGCAAAAGTGTCCGCTTCTCATGACATGCTATTAGAAACCAGTCAATAAGCTACAAATGCATATGAAATGAACCCCAAAAATATAATAAACTGCTGCCAAAAAATAAATAATGACACACAAAAACATATTTATTTTACTACAAAATACAAGTTTCAGCTATTAATTACAGGTACTAAAAAATTGCTAATTTTTGTCGGCTTAGTGGCATGTCTTATTCATCTAATTGTAAAGCTGCAAATAGGCACTGTGTTCAAGTATCTTGGACAAGAATAATAAATTTGACACCAGGTCTGTAGTTCCCAAACTTGTCTCCATCAAGCTTCGAATCTTTAAAAATAGATTTAATTATAATGGCAGGCTTTGATTTTTGCACAAAGATTTTTTGTACGCTAGTCGGGGGATCCAGCAGTGCTGCTAACTTCGGCCTCGTGGTAAAAGAGCCGATACCAATTGCCAATTATACGCTGATAATCGGCGCACCTCTAGTATATTCGTGTTAAAGGAAAAACCATTATCAACGACGCACCGCCTTTATTTGCTTATGCTTAAGTCCGCTCTTTTAAGGATGACTAGACTAGTATTCCCAGTCATCCAAGTTGTCAGAACATTGTAAATTAGATGAAAAACAAGTAAATTAAAAACGAATTTTTAAAACCAATGCTCTTATATGTAATTAAAACACAAATTTTGCAATCAATTTTTTCTTATATTACTCTTTTATTTTATGTTAAAGTCGAAATATCTTAATTATATCGAAATATCGAAATTAATTAAAATTATCTAAATTAATTGACTTATTGTAAAACTAATAATTGAATATTGCATTGTCTTCTATTTTGAGCATGTATGCAAAATTTGAAAAAATCTATCATCAGGAAGTGACTCAAAAATTGATTGCAAGATTTGAAACAGACAGAGAAACAAACAGACAGACAGAGAAACAGAGACGACGAGTTAATAAAAGCATTGGTAATAATAATAAAAATATCATCAAAAAGCATCGAATTTAAATATCTCAACTATTTTCATGAAAATTTGGTACCCGCTTGAGAATCGCGGTCAGTGAGTGTGGTTCGTGTTAACTTGGTAAAATAGTCTGCCAGTCGGTTAGCGTTTTGTGGTCAAGAAAACCCTCAAGAAAACCCTCAAGAAAACCCTCAAGAAACCCCTCGATAAAATCCTCAAGAAAATTAACTAAATTAATTGACTTATTGTAAAACTAATAATTGAATATTGCATTGTCTTTTATCTTGAGCATGTATGCAAAATTTGAAAAAAATCTATCATCAGGAAGTGACTCAAAAATTGATTGCAAGATTTGAAACAGACAGAGAAACAGACAGACAGAGAAACAGACAGACAGAGAAACAGAGCCGACGAGTTAATAAAAGCATTGGTAAAAAAACAGTCGTTGGCTGCTTCAGAGCTCTGAACTCGTTTATGGCAGGCGTCTTACCATATTTAATACTGGTGTCGTGCTACATTTGGGTCTGTCTTCAGGTTCGCAATGTGGCTAAACCTATTTGGCTGGCGACTACAGTAAACGGCACTCGGTTATGCCATGTATGTGTTATGTATATTTGTAGGTATGTTTGTAGTTTGTATATATAAAGAACCCAAGCGATTGTGCTTCGTTAAAGTGTTCACAGTAATTAATTAATTAATTAATTAAGTTATTTAATTTTCCAAGACGTCACAGCCACGTGAACATCTCTTCTATTGGTCCCGTCTCGAAGCTAAAAAGTCCGTTTTCCCCGCACGTTGTGTGTGCTCGGCTTACCATTCTGTCCTTCTTTATGAGGCAGAAAGGCCGGGGTAGGGAGACCCCATTATTTTTTGTCTGAACGTTCTGATCATAAATAAATACACTCGCTTTGATGCTAACCGTGGTGATGACGTGCAATGCGGTGATGATAATGATGATTATATGATTACTGTGATTGGTTTGGTGGTTTATATATCCTATGACTGTTCTGGATTTGTGTGTGTCCGTCTGTGAGGATTGTGAAATTTTTTCACGCCCGTTTATTTACAACAGAGGTTGGGGTTTTGACTCTCCTGTCATGTTTCTTTTGCTATTTCTGTTCTAGTTCTTTATTGTATGTATTTTGTACGGCCTTAAACCTTGTTTGCTTGTTGTGCCTACACCTGGTATATACACATAATGAGTGTGTGTGTGTTTGAATGTAATATATATGTAGGTGTTTGTGCATTTGTCATTTGTTTTTGGGCCTTTTTCGCAGCAAGGACTGTTAATTTGAGCACCTGAATTTCATGACTTCAGGTTGCATAGAACATGTCAATACTCAATACTCACATAACTCCAAACAGTAAACACCACGCTCACACATACACAGACACGCATCTTCACACGTGCTAACAAACCCACACACACACACGCACGCACACGCACACACACACACGTTACTGAACGTCTGTTTAATGTCGACGACAGCCCTCATTTTTCCTATGAATTTAAAAGGTCAGCTGCTGTTAATAAGGTGATGCCAAAAATTAATTTTTTTTTGAATCAACCAATTCAAAAGCATACAGTTTTCTGCATTGCTGTTTTAGTATAAAAAACAATGTACAATGTTATTGTATCAGTTGGATGATTGCCTTTGTTCAAGATCCATGAGTGGGAGTTTGGAAGGGAGTGAGGTAGTTCAGGAATATACTTTCTTCAGTGGGTGACGACAAAGGCAGGTTTTTGGTCACTCTTTCTTATCCTGTTACAGTATATTTACTACATTGGTTATTTTATTTCTTTCACTAGGTTTTCTTTTCTTCACCAACTGTTGCTAATAAATAGTTTCTACATTTTGTATACACTGTTGCCATCTTGCTTGGCCTAACTTAACATGTATACATGTTTCTCTCCTACCACATTCTCTTTTTCTGGCTTATATAAATGAATTCCATGAAAAATAAATGGTTTTGACCAGGCAAGATTTGCCAGACTTGTGTGGTAGTATGAACAATTTTCAGCTCTCAACAATTTCAACAAAAACTATGTGTTTTCAACATTTATGCTTGTGTTTATGTAAGTCTGTGACTGTTTGTCAGCTTGCCTTTGCATTAAAACGAGCTTTTAAACAAAATTTATGCATAATGCATCTTCCTGGGCATGCAGTTTTAGCATTCTCGATGTTTGACGCTGTGATGTTTCAATATCATCAATAGGATTTTCAAATTTAAAAAGCACAAGGTAAAACATGAAAGACAATATAATAAATAATTTTCACATCATAAAAAATATATTTAAAAAAAACAACGTTTTTCGTGCGCCATAAAAAGTATAAAATAGCATTCCTATAATTCGTATACAACGCAAAACGTTGCAGGCGCATTATTTTTTTAGAACTATTTGTTTTACTAAAGTTTTGATGTTGTAGCCTATATGCGCCCGCAACGTTTTTCGTTGTATATGAATTATAGGAATATTATTTTATACTTTTTAGGGCACAAGAAAAACGTTTTTTAACAAATGTATTTTGTATTATGTAATAATTATTTTCTACTTTTTCGTTTATGATGGGTGAAATTTTTTAAGCATTTCAGTTTTTTACTTTTTTTCGCTAGGTGCAATATATGATCTACTGGTCAGGTGCAATTTAAAAAAAAACACCATTGTATGGAATTCGAGGACAGACAAAATCTCAAACAAACTGACCTAATAAAAACGTAAAATATGACATAGTCGTAACCGATCAACCTATTATTGCCGACTCCGATTAATCGGAATTTTGCACTAATCGGCAATATCCGATTTCAGAAACAAAAGTCAGTTACTGCCTAATTGTCATTTTACGTTTTGACCTAGTAGACCTATTGAAATGTTAAGTATCTCTTGCTCTATCTGTCTGTTAGTCTGTTTATCAAGATCTTCAAGATCAGCTGGTCGAGTACAAGATTGCAACAATAGTACATAAATCCCTACACGGCCATGCTCCTCAATACCTGTCACTGACGTACCGGGACGGCAGAGGCTCAGATCAGCATCCAGGGTTTTCTCCTGACACTGCTGACCATCGCACAATGCTCTATGGAAGATCCATCGACGTCATCGGGCCTAAAATGTGGACCAAACATCCTCACCACTTCATTTAGTTTAATCAGCTTCCATACAACATTCAAGACTTTTCTATTCAGGAAATTCTTCCCTTCTTGTTAACAGTGGTCTTGAAATTTAGTAGAACATAACTCCACTTAAATCATACTCGGTTTCATTATCATTTATCTGTTTGTCTGTCGGTCCGTCAATGGGCAAAAGAAATGCAGAAGGTTTTTTCTTTAAAAAGTCAATCAATTAATATTGATGAAAACCATGACGTCCTTGTTATATGGGTGATAGTTCTTTGTAGAGCTATCGTTTATTTTATATTATTATTACTTTTTTCAATGAATTATTTTCTCAGATTTTAAAATCAATAATTTGAAATCAAGGCAAAAATATACGTAACGAATAAAATGTCCTCTATACCTAGAGACTGATGAAAACCTAAACCATTAAAATCCTACACACACAGTAAAGTATTTATTGCACATTAGCTAATCAAATTTATAATAAATTATGTGTTTTTAATAGGTTTTTATACACTACACTATTGTCGGTATGTAACTAACTTTCTCTTTTATAGCTAAAAATAGGTTATTGTATTATTATTTGGCATCACCTGTAAGTATGATGGCATGTGTTGGGTAACATTTTAAGGTCAGGTCTCGTCAAGGTGAGAGCTAAAAGTGACCCGGCTGTTTGTCGGTGGATTGTTAATTAGTTTTCATACTTTTGAGTAACAACAACAACATACATCATACATGCGTACTCGTACTCGTACATACCCTGTTACCGGGCTGCCTGGCCTATGGCTTAACAGATGTTAGGCACTCTATGATTGGCTGTTTCGCTCTGATTTCGATTTAAATAAATATAAATAATTTATTTTGTCATTTAAAATAAATAAATATATTCGTGCTAAGAGTATTTAAAGTTAAATGATTATTGTTTGCATTAGATTTTATTTTATTGATTGTTTTTGTTTTGTTTCAGATGCAACACCCAATCCAGATGAAGCCAGCTGACAGTGAAAAGAGGGGTCTGTTATGTTTTTTGTACAATTTAATCCCCCCTCTTTCATCCCCATCCTCCACTTATTTTGCATACTATTTATTTAATCACTTCACCTTCTTTTAAGTATATTTTTTTCTCTGTTATCTCTATATGTATAATGTATATATCAGTTTCTTTAATGTTATTTGTTTTTTTTATTTCTGGAATATCCTGGCCACTTTATTTCTCTTTTTTTCTCTTTTTTTTTCTCTCTCTCTCTCTCTCTCTCTCTCTTTCTCTTTCTCCCATTTGTTTGTTTTTCCTCTACATTTCTCACTCTCACTCTTTCTTCTTCCTTAAGGATGTTCCAGATTATTTTTCTTCACTATACTTCTTCTGATTTATTCGACATTTTCTTCATAATATCTTTCTCTACCAAGTAGGAAAATACTAACTACAACAACATTAACAGCAAAACTTTTCCAAACTTTCAGTCTACCTTTTGCTCTTTGTCAATCTTTCCAGCCAGTTGCATTGTTTTCTTTCTTTTTTTTTAAATTTTCCTATTTTTTAATTCTCTTTTTGAGCTTATTTGTGGATTACTGCTCCTCATTGGGGCTTTCTATTACTTCTGTTCAACTAGCCAATAGTAAACTTTCTGAGTCCTTGTTGTTGATTGGTTTAAGTTTTCTCCAGGCAGTTAGTAGATTTTATTTCATCCAGCAGTTTGACCTTTTTTATTTACAAAACTTGAAATAAAATGGTTTTGCTATGTTTATTTGTCATTCTAGGTAATCTGTTTGATTTATTTAAAAATTTAGAATATTAAAATTTGACAATTTGCTACAGTGGAAGAGAGAAAATTATTTGTGGGAATGCTTTCGAAGAAGTGCACGGAGAGTGACGTGAGGCACATGTTTTCTCCCTTTGGCACTATCGAGGAGTGCACTGTACTCAGGGAACAGAACGGACAAAGCAGAGGTCAGTGAAGGGACAGATGGATGGGTAGATTGGTGATTTAATTGTAGGTAGATAAGTATTTATATTGAAATTTTTCACAATTTTATTTCTCCATCCTTTTTACTGTCTCCAAAATCCTCGGCAAGATGCCAGAACCTTTATCTTTACTTACAATTTTGACCGCAGTCTGCTGACAATGTTGCTGATTCTCTCAGCAGTCGAATGCAGTTTTTTGCAGTCCTGTAGAAACTCGAGCGATTGTCTCACTCTAAAATTTTTTACTCATGCAACTGTTGATCATATGAAGCTTCCATTCGGTCAATGGCAGCCTTGATCTGATCATGGGCCACCGAGTGAACTTTCAAGCCTGCATACTTACTCTTTGATTTCATTATGCTTTCTGGGTTTTCCAAACACAAGATCACATGGCAGTCATAGCTCCTGACCAGCCAAACAGCACTTTATTTGGATTTATCCTCATTCAACCTTGGGCAGATTAAGAGGTGGGCAAAATACTGACCTCAAGGTATTTAAAATACCAAATACTAAAATACTTTAGAAATTTATTTAAAATATTAAAATAGCAATTACTTCTTCAAAGGGTTCAAAATACTAAAACAAAAAATATGTATTTCAAAATACTTTTATTTAAAATACAAATACAATTTATTCGACACACATAATCTGAGATATAAATAAAATGTTTTTTTCAAAAAAAAATTAAAAATCAAGTTCATTGTTTGCCTTTAACAGTAAATGCTGCTGAAAATTTTCAGTCATACATGCTCTTTTTTCGTTGAGAACCATCCCTGCATATGAAAACAGCCGCTCAACTGGCACAGAAGATGGTATCCCAGTGTAGTATCTGGAAAAAATTCGCTTCACTGTAGGATACTTGTGTACAATATCAAATGAAGTAGACTTGTCATCAAAATATTGAAAAACTTCAATATCTGTGACAACTTCATTTGATGAAGTTGCTAAACTTTTAAAGGAAAAAAATCATTACTTTCTAGCATGACTAAATCAGATGCACTACTTTCATCAATGTTAGTTACACCTGTAAGTGCTTGTTTAGTTCGCACAAGAAAAAAACTTTTTATTCTTTCCAGACTGTCCGCTGGGACCCATCTTAATTTTTAAAAAAGGATGAGATACAGCTGCTCCGATGTAGTCGCTAACCCCAATGCCAGAATTCAAATAAGACCTGAATCGCTTAGCCATGGCTTCTTTTGGTCCCCTGCACAACGGTGCACATTATGCCATATTTTTATTGCGTAAGGATATAAGTTTGTCTTAAATGCATAACATTGTTGGCAACAATGACCCATATAACAATTCTGTTTTCACTTTCTGAAATACTTTTGACACAATTTCTTTCACTCATTTTAACTGATTTAGAAGAATAGGAAACACCGAATTCAAAACAGGAAATGTAAAGACCAAGTCCATGTTAAAAGTAAAAGGAAGTGACTAAATAGTCAAGATTCTATGCAAAAAGTTTTCTTTGACAAAACTGAAATATGAAAGTATTTTTGAAAAAGTATTTTTAAAAAAGTATTTTGATAAGTGTTTTTTAAAATACAAATACTCTAAAAAAGTATTTAAAATACCAAAATACGAAATACTACATCCTCGGTATTTAAATATCAAATAAAATGCATATTTTAAATACTTGTATTTGAAATAGTGTCCACCTCTGGGCAGATTCCATTTTATCAGATCCCTTGTTCCATCAAGAGCAATGGAATGTGTCAGTCAACCCGTTTCTTTCCAACTATGAACGATGAATGGCCCAGTCATGTCACTCCAAAATTTCATAAAAGTTCCTGCCCTGATCTGAATGGCATCCCATTGATAACATACAATCAATAACTGACCAGCCCAGTCATTGACCACAGTGTTGGCGATTGCTACCACCTCCTGCGTGATCACAGTGGTGGATATAGGTTTTTACCGCATGGAAGGCGATAAGTATTTTATAAGGCTGCCTGAGGATTTGTTGCCTTTAATGATTGACTGGTTCCAGGGATGTCAATTATCGCGCCAGTTTTTCTCCTGGCTTTTAAGTCCTGACGCTGAAGTGGGCCCCCATGAGATTGAACTGGGCCTCTCAATGAGGTTAAAGTGGCCATCCTAAACTTTGAATTGGGCCCTCCTGGAAAGTACCTACGACTACCCCATGGTCATCAGCTATTTTAGGATTAAAAATTATAAAAACCTCTGACATTTTTTCGAAATGCGGTTATGACTACCTTTTCCCCTTGGTTATCATATCAGCTATTTTGGGAGGACTAGTATGAGATTTAGGAATGTTTTGGCCTTTTCAACATCTTGCCTTCCAATAGTTTTGTTGAAATGGCATTCCTGATTGGTTCAGGTATAACTTTACCGTAGACAATCCTTGAAGGATTACATCGCCTATTTCATTTTTTCTGGAAGTTGGTGATCCGAAAAATGACCATATTTTGGCATCTTTGATGCATCTATTTTACCACCCTCTATCAGTTTCACCTCATGTTTGTTTGTAAAGAAATCTTGTAATCGACTTTTCGACCACTTCCCATTCAAATTTTGCACATAAATGTACTTTTGAAAACAATACATGAATTTAGAGGCGTCATTGGGGGCAGGGGTTCCCAATAGTTTTTCAAAAAAAATTTTGGAAAAAGAAAAGGAGGATGTTTTAGAAATTTTTTGGAACAAAGACAATACAGGAATCCAGGAGTCAGGGGTTGCCCCACTAAAGATTTTCCTAATTTTTGAAAATAAATATGGAGGAAGTTGAGGAAAATGTTTGGAATGAAGAAAATACACGATTCTGGGGGCGTCATTTGGGAGCGAGCAGGGGGCCCCCAGAGATTTTGCAAAAAAACTTTTTTTGAAAAAATAGTTATGAAGGAAGTTTTAAAAAAATTTTGGAGAGAGTTTAAAAAAAATTGAAAAAATTAGTGGCGGGGAGCATGGAGGGCCATTGCCTTTCCTCAAAGTTTTTCGAAAAAACATTTTTTTGGTAAAATAAATAAGGAGGAAGGTTTTAGAAAATTTTTGAAAAAGTACCCTTACTACCCCCCCCCTCGGTAAAAAGAGCGTGGTTTTAAAAAAAATATTTTTTAACTTTCACTTGTTTAAAAATGCTGTTGGTTCCTGAAGCAAAAACACAGTGTTTATGGAACCCGTGCAATATTTTAAAGCAAGAGAGGCAGAGATAGTGTGTTCTTCAACCACTCAAGCTTTCCAGACTTTCAAATTTATTTTTTTCACCGAGGCAGTGTGAACACATAGTGAATGAATCTGGCCATTCTGGTTCAGTTTATAGTGCCTACAATACCATGACAATTCCGACAAAACTTTGGGCACCCTAAAGTCAATGAGAGATGTTCATAAAATTCAACATTCCAATTACATGCTCAGCTCCAGTGGAGTGCCTTTTAAGTGATTGAGGCATGGTTTTCACCAAGCCACAAAATAGGCTCTTATATGTAACTTTTTAAAAGCTGCTTCTCCTTAAGAATAACCAACAGTTTTTGGAGAAACTATAGAATTTTTGTCCCTGTGTATTTTATCACCGAAAACAGACAGTTGTATTTGTAGAAAAAAATACTTTTCTAGTAGGATTTTGGATTTCAAATACAAAGTACTTTGTATTAGTATTTGAAATATAATTTAAATTGTGTATTGGTATTCTGTATTTGAAATACTTTAAAAAAATATTTGTACGATGTACAAGCAGTCATTGTTATCAATCCAAAACAAATAAAAAACCTTCATTGCTTTAAGTTTTACAATTATTCAGAGTTTAAACATATATGAAGACAAAATAGGAAGTTATTATGCAAACCTTTGCATAAAATCCACACAAGTTATCAAATTCCTTGGAGTTATTTAAAATTTTCTGGTAGAATTTATATACATAAAGACATTTTTTGGCCAAAATTTGTTAAATTCGTGAAGAGAATGAAAGGCATCATCATCTTCTAAGAATTCCACAGAGTCCAACAATGCTCATCCGCAGGGCACACCTCTGCAATGTGTTGCCACAAAATCGGTACGACCTCCTCTGTGCTCCACCTGATTCGTGTCATTCGTCCAGTTGTCGTCATCCTTATGTTCTGAGACACAACTGGGGGAACTCTGTTTCAGATAAGTTTTTTGCTGCAGCAACTAGCAACAAGCTGGTCCAGAACCATTTCCACCAACTTTTTAGTTGCCTCTGAGCCTTAACTCTCAACAGCCATTACTCCAGACAAACCACTGACAGACGATACCTTGTCCTTGTTCGATTTGTCCTCAATTGCTGTCTTTTTTCTTTTAAGTGAAAGTTTTTTTTCAACAGACTTTGAACTTGAAGTGCTTCTCTTCTTGAGTTCCTCTTTTTCTGTAATATTTTATTTCTTAGCTTAGCTTGGTTTTTTATAACTTCCCTGTCAGTATAAAAGTGACCATTTGGAGTCGGTTCTTAAGGTAATTCTTTTTTCCATTGTTGCTAGGGTTTTGTTTCCTCAATTCTATTTTCCATTTAAAACAGAGAGTTTTTCCAATGCTTTCCAGTCCATTTCCTAAATCATGTTTTTGACACCAAATATTACGATGTTAGATCGTATAAGGGTTCAATAAAAATGGTTTTAGTCTATTAAATAAATAAGTGCTTAACAAGATGACAGTAAGCTTTAACTCCTGTAATTAAAACTTGTCTAATAAATGATGTATATAAATCTAAAATAATACTCGTAAAAAACAAGCACAAAGACCCCTTTATATGTTCATTTCTGAATCTTTCTTTCTATGCATTTGAATGAAAAACAGGCTGTGCATTTGTCACCTTCTCCAGCAGGCAATGTGCACAGAATGCAATCAGAAGCCTTCATCACTCCAGAACTATGGAGGTTAGTCTGAAATGGTTCAATATTATTAGAAATTTTCATATTAATAAGTTTTCATATGTTTTATACTCTGAGTTTACCTTTTAAGCTTGTTAGTGGTAGTTTGACATGGTACATTGTTATTGGTCCAATGTGTCAACAAATCAGTTAACACTCAAATTTTGATTTTTCAAGGTGATTAGTTTTTGGGATTTATTTTTCAAATTATAATTTGGCATTTAAAACATGATTTTTGACCTCATCAGGGGTGCAGATCGCCTCTGGTCGTAAAACTAGCAGACTCCCATCAGGAAAAAGAGATGAAAAGACTCCAACAGATGCAAGCACAACTACTTAATGGGGCCAACATGGCCAACCTTGGAGCTCTGGGACAGCAGTACCTCACTGTTGGTTCCACTGTTGTTTTTTTTTATTAGCATATTTGAGTCTGACTCTGTCATCTATCACCATTTCACCATAATCATCATCTTAACCACCAAGGAAACTATTGTTTTGTCATCATGTCAATGTTATTTTTTTACTACATCAGTTTTCAACATCACTGATGTTATATTTTCCATCCAGCTCCTGCAACAGACGAGTGCAGGCAACCTTGGTTCAACTTTAGGAAATTTAGGGAATTCGAATAATCTCGGTAGGTAGCCATATTAAGTACTTCTTATTAATTCAAAATCAACAAAAGGTTAAGTTTTGAACTTTAAGATTTGTGTGTTTAGTATGGATAATATGTATATACGTATTATTTTTACATATATATAACAGCTTATTTGCCTCTGAAACACCTGACAAGGCCATCAACACAGAATATCTTCATCTTCACTCGTGGCCTTGACCGCAATCCACAAAAGACATGTTTAATTTATTTTACTGTCTGATGCAGTCTCTTCCAGACTTGCTGGAGCCTGCGTAATCTTCCGATTCTTCGTTGTGGGCTGGAATACCACACCAACTCGTTATATCTAAATTTGTTCACAACTGATTGTTGATCACAGCTAACCCCAACACAGTCACTCTTTTAATTTCTAACGTCTTCTAAGCCTCTGAACACGAGATTAACGTCAACTCAAAACTCTTTAATATCTTCAAGTGCAAGCTCCCTTTTCTTCACAGTCTCCTCCATAAACCTCATTGTTACTGCAAGTTTGTCGTCTGACATAGTCGCTGACAACAGGACTACCACAACAGCTTTATTACACGCACTGTTTAAATCACACATCCGTTCCTTAAATCCTTGTGTGTTACCTGTTTGGAGTACCACGTTTTCAATGCTATTCTTCGATTCCAGCCGAAAATTTTTATTCACGATTTTATTTACCTAAGCAGAGTATATGTGTATGAGAGCATGAAACTGTCTAGCATTATCGCAATCATGTATTGCAAAACTGAGCAAACATTATTATTTTGAATATTATCTTATTATTTTTGAAGCGTGTTGTTACTAGTTTTCCAGTTGTCCATGGCTCTCTGAACTTTAATGTGTTTATTATCTTCTTAATATGCTAATTAGGATATTTGATTGTAGTGTATCACTTGAAACTGGGATATTTCGAATTAGAAATTTTGACCAGGGACATTATGAACTGTGCAGATCTAATTAAACACACATCACTACGCTTCAGATATTTCATCTGTTGCCCGAGTTGTGCATTCAACTTCCGGCATTGTCTATTTTGAACGTTTTATTTGTGCTTATTTCGTGAAACACAGAATATTTGATCATTTAAAAAATAAACTAAAATCAAAGTTGCTATCGTGAGCATTTTGTCGTGAACGTTGTTTCGTGAACGTTTTGTCGTGAACATTTTGTGGTTGAACATTTTAACTGTGAACGTTTTGTCGGTGTTCATTTTGTCGTGAACATTTTGTTGCGAACGTTGTGTCGTGAACGTTTTGTCAGTAACGTTTTGTCGTTGAACATTTTGTCTGTGAATGTTTTGTCGTGGAACTGTCGGCACCATTGCCTTTCATTTTTCTGCACTGAGTTGTTCATGGTGGCACACGGTTTCAGTTATGAAACCGTGTGCGAACTGATTTATTTAGGCCTGCCCTGGGCCCTTTCGCATCTCGGCCAGACACAAAATTTCCCCTCTTGGCATGTGTTAGCTTGAGTTGTTTTGCCTGTTGTTTACATTGACTTCGGTCCAAGCCATTTTGATAACATTAATATGCTAGCTAAGCCCATGTAGGGCTCTATTTAACTTTATTCTATGAAATTGGATTATTCTACATTTCCTTTGCTCTGCACAGTGTTTGTACTGCAAGGCAACATGTGTAACATTCTCCACGATTGTAATATTTAATATAAATTGCTTTTTATGGTAATTTATTAGTTTTGTTTTAACCAATTATTTATTTCATTAATACATAGTTTCACAATATAGTAATATTTCATTTTTTCTCATAGGATTGAATGCCCTACAGATGCAGCAGTTGCTGAACGCCGCCCAAACCGTGCCTGGTTTCCACAACCAACCCCCGAATGCCCCCTTCACAGGTTGGCCTGGAGGTCACAATGAAAATACCTTTTCCATTAATAATGGTATTAAATTAAACTTGTTGAAACATGCAAAGGTATGACATGTGCTCTCTGGTGCATAAGGTGCTATTTTGAATCCTGGTTATCATTTAGGATGCTCATTCAAATGATTAAGGGCATATTTAAAAACTAGCACGTCATAAGTTGAGCTGCTGTAATGAGGTATGACTTCTATTTCAAACACCGTGCTATTTCAGGTATTTCCAAAATGCACAAGCCTAACCTAATACTGTTGAGATGGCTTTGTACCATGCTATTAATGCTCTGATGTCATGATCTTTATCAGGATTTAACTCTTTTCTTTAAATGACCCAAGGCAGAGATTAAATTGTAGTAGAGGTTTTGAAATGGTGACCAGAATATGAGTCTGCATCTATGTCTTATTCATCTTATTTCTGCAATGATATATTAACTGCTTCTAGCTAAAAATAGATTAGTTTTGTTTGAAAATGAAAAAGATATAATTGACATCTCTTCATATTCATGAAGGTGACAACATGGCTGGATTTTCAAACCTCGCTGCTTTGGCTGCTCTGACAAACAAGTTCCCTGGTAAGTGGTTTGGTTTTCTTTTTAAATATAAATCATTTTGCAATCGTAGCGCCACCTAACATCGTTGCGTAAAGTTATAACATACATACAGACATCGGAAATTGTGTATGTTGATGGTTTATTAATCATTAAGATGCAAGTATTTTAATTATATTTATATTAGTTTATTTATTGCCATTTCTTAATAATTTTTTACATTAACTAATTTATTTATATATTATGGTATTTTAGCTGTTATAATAATATTAATTGGTTCATAATGATATTTCAATAATATTAATTAAAGCGATTAAATGAATCATAACTATATATGAATATGAATTAGTTAAGTATTGAAGTAGTTATTGATTTTTATGAAACACTATCTTTTCATTGTGTGTTGCTGTTTTTATTGATCACCAGGCAATGCTTCGAGCCTGGCAGCTCTGCAGCAGCTGACAAACAACTCCAGTGGGGGCCTTGGAACAGGTGCTCCCAATCTTTCGGGACTGTCCATGTCACCAGGTGGTCTGCTTGTTTTATTCATTTCTTTTAATTAATATGTTTTTTTATTTTCATATTCATATATGGTTTTTATTATTAAGGATAATGGTGCTAAAAGGAGGAGAATTTAATTTATTTTTCATAATGGTTATATTGATTATTAGAGGTGCACCGATAATGCATTGGCTGATTATCAGCTACAGAATATCAGCCATTTGCCGATAACTATTGACTTTTAAAGCTTGTTTGTTCATTAATATGTTTACTACACTGTCAAATGACATATGTTATTAAGTTGTTTCTGCTATAGTTTTCACTGGCTCGCACTCAACAGTTACAAGTTACAACTGCATTTAAATTAAACTTATTGAGATACACATAAAAACACATCATTATTCACCAAAAACTAAAAAGTGACAATACTTCACATTACTGCAGGTTAACTCACATGTTTGTCCTATGACCACTTCCCAACCACATTTCTTTCCCACAAAAAAGTCTTGATTAAACTCCATCATATAATTGTATAAAAAAAAGTTTTCTTCCAGATTTTTCAGATTTTTAAAAACAACAATCGAAGTCAAACATCAACATGTGCGGAAAGTTGATAGAAACCAGACTTTTTTTTATTTAATAATTAGTTATTAATGATAAATAAGTTGTACACAATGTGTTTTGAGAAAAATATGACAAAATTTAACAGGAAACACTTCAACATGCAGCGCTGGTTGCATATCGGTAGAGTGTTCACCTGTCGATTCTTAGGTCGACAGTTCAAGCCTTACGTGCGTCACCAACGTTACTCCCTCAAGCAAGGAGTTCACTCGCATTGCTTAATGGGTAGGCACCTATAAATTGCTGCCTTTGCAAGGACCCTTTCTCGTCTTTGTGCAAGACTTGTCTTGCACAAAGACGTGTGCTAAATGTTAGTAGAAAAAAACTTTGAAAAAAATAATGTCTGGGGCAGTAAAACAAGGGCACGTTTTTACAAAGGTCTGAACATTTTTACTGGATCGTTAAGCTGGGAATGGTATTTTACAAGAGCAAATAGTCATAGTGAGTCTCTCCAGAGACGATAAGTATGCACAAGTTTTTCGAGTGACAAAAAGCCAAGTGGAATCTTCTTGGGGTAAATACTAGAAAGAGAAAGTAAGGGTGTAAAAAACTAAGTGAAAAAGCGATAAAAAATTTTTCCAGTGAAAAAAGCTGGGTGCAAAATACTGGGGCAAAAATCGTAGGGCCAAATTTTCCCAAGAACAAAAAGCTGGAAACGAAAATTTGCAGGAGCTAATATTTTCTAGGATGTGGAGTTGTTTTGGTAAAAGTCAGAAGCGAAAACCCGGGGGCTAACTTTTACAGGGGCTAAAACCCGGGAGTACACTTTGTCAGGAGCAAAACACGGGGTGAAAACCGGGGGCGAACTTTCTTAGAGGCAAAACCGAAAACCGGGGCGAAAAACCAGTGGCGAACTTTTCCAGGGGCGAAAAGACGGGCGAACTTTCTACATTCCCATGAGATTATATGGTAACCCTGCTATTTCGGAGAGTTATAGTTTACGGAAGTGGCAGCATTTTATAAAAGTGAACAAACATCATTTTTAAAAAAATGACAATCTTAAAATGAGAAATTATTTAAAAGAGTGACAAAAAATTTAATAATTCTTTATTTTGTTGCATTACTTGTACTATTGTTTTTCTGCATAATCTTTTGCTGGTTATTTCTGTCACCTAAATAATTATTATATGCACTAATTGCCAGAAACATTCCAAGGATGATGGAAAAAACCAAAGATCGACAGTCAAACTGTTGATTAAAAGAATGGCATCATGCCTGTCATATATGTCTATGGGAGATATTTGTAAAAGCAATATTGATTATTTTGAATAGCAATAGTTGGTGCCATTTTTTTTACTAAAAGTTGTCTGCTGTTCTTTGATTTTTCATTAATTTTGGAATATTTCTGACAATCAGTTCTACTTTTGAATCTGTGTAAGGATTGCCTAGTCGCTCCTTTATTATGGTGTTGTTTAACCATTATTTCAAAGTGCCTGGGTCAGCATTCCAGATTGTTGTTAGTTTATGAAAAGCTGTCAGCTTTCAAATGATGGATACAGATCAATTTGTGGTCACAGTCTTAAAACACCTGGTGTAAAGGACTATAAACTATTAAAAAAAACAATTTGTGGTTAAAAATTTGGGTGAAAGACATTATTACTACTGTGGTCATCTCCCTTTTTTTGCTACCAGTGCATTTGAAAATACTGCATGAGCTTAAATTGTGTTCAAGTTCAAGACTTCATTGGGTTTGCAGGTACATTTTAGATTGTTCCTTTAAGTTCTTTTTTATATATTGTTTGTCTTCTAGACTAGATCTTCATTGGGTTTATAGGTACATTTAGACTGTTCTTTTGAATTCTTTTTTATATATTGCTTGTCTTGAGTGCAATAGACAGTCAGGCATATGAAAATTATTTAGGAAAATCATTTTAATTATTGCCGTTTCGTTTTGCTATTATATTTCATTTTTTTTTATTTAGGATCAAGTATTAATCTTTATATTATACAAGTTTTCCTCCTAAATCTCGAACTCAACTTGTATGACTATTTATTTAGCATTTAAAAAAATCTAATCTGCAGGTCAATTTCGGCCCACGGGCCGCTAGTTGAATAGCTCTGGTCTACATCATCACAGTACATCAGTGGCTTATTGTCGCTGCTATTTCATAGTCAATCAGTTGCCAGATGTAGAGCTAGACGATTTATGCACTTTTGTGACTTTTTTTTTTTTAAATGTGCACTATAAATTGATTGATATAATAATAGTAAATAATAGTAAATACCTGAATAATAATAATCTCTAACAAGTGGGGTGATTTTTAATGATGGGCAGAAGTCGATGCAATGCCACATAGCTACTGCTTAGAGTGTAAAAGTTAGTGAGCCCAATGCAGGCCTGAGATACTCTGCATATTAATAAAGTTGCAAATTATTATTATTAATTATTGTAATCTTCAGAACTATCTCTGAGACTCAATCATTACTGTTGTTAATCTTTGATAACTAAATTGAAAATGGCTGATCGTACAATTTGTTGATATAGATAACAAGGGTGCAAGACAAATTAAACCTTTTATAATAGATCAACTTCTCTCTCCTGTCAGCAATTGTAACCCTTTTTCTTTACTGTCACAGGAAGCATCAGTCTGAGCAACAATTCACAACAGCTCAACTCACTTGGCAACATGAGCACCCTGCAGAACTCCCTGCCCTCCATTCCCGGTAATTCCGTCCTGGGGGGCAATGGTGCCACCGTCACAGGTGGTCTCAATGATTTGAACAGGGGTGGTGTCCAAAATGCAGGCAGTGGAGGAGGCCTGGGGACGGAGTCACCAGGGGCTGGGCTGTCATCCTATCAGCAACCTTATGCCAATCTTACTGGGCTTCTTAATACTGGTTTGTCATATAATTTTAATAATGTTTATGTGACATTGTTTTTGGTTATTTTCAATTTAATTAAATTACATAATTTTTAATTAATGCTTATCAAGCAGTTTCATGTGCATTAAAATAATCATTTAATATATAATTATAAATTTATTAAAGACTATTGAATCACTGGAATCAAATAGTACCCACAGCTGGCTCCTCTAATCTACCCAATAATCAACAGCTGAGGTTTCACTTTATAACCAAGAAAAATGCAGGAGAAATTAGTCCATCCAGTACTAAAACATTCTTAGCATTCTTTCTCTAGAAAACCACCTTGCTCGGCCGATTGTTTATTTACGTGTATGTGTGTGTGCTCGTGTGGGGATACAATGTCTACTGATGTGTAAGGATGTGCTTAGTGATTGTTGACCTTTAATCCGTGTTAGCGTTCTACGGTGAGTTTCTTTCCTAGCTTAGGTGCGTGAACTTAGCCACGGAAAGATGAGTGAGGCCGCTAGATTATATAAGTAGATATCCTAATTTGCCCTATTTATGTAAATTAGTAAGATATTATTAAAATTATTTGTGGATAAGAAAAACATAAAAATAAGTTGTTCTCAAACTCTTAAAAACTATCTTCATTCTATGCAGCCAGTTTTTCTAGCGCTCTCTCAGCGCAGCTGCAACAAAATGCTGCACTTGCTGGGGGACAGTACCAAAACTCTGGTGGATCAGCCATCAATCCTAATTCTCCTGCTGGCAAGCAGACCGAAGGTGGAAATTATTATTTTTAACTGATGAAATGTTTTCATGGTGCTTTTACTTCTCTTGTCAATATTTGTTTGTTTTAGTCTGCTTATGAGGGCCATTCATCTGAAATTGCTTTATTATTATTTATCAGCATCAGCAGCACACTTGCAATTTTATAAAGTTTTCTGAGAATATATTAAGGATTTTAAGCTGCATAATTGATAAGCAAATGTAATCTTGTCATTAATCTAATCAGCCATTTTTTTTCTCACTAAGATTTGAGTAATTTTGTATTTTATTTCATTACTTTCAATCATTTTGTTTTTCTCCGCAGGTCCAGAAGGCTCGAACCTGTTCATCTACCACCTTCCGCAAGAGTTTGGAGATCAGGAGCTGATGCAAATGTTTGTGGCATTCGGAAACGTCATATCTTCGAAGGTCTACATTGACAAACAAACCAACCTCAGCAAGTGCTTTGGTTAGTGCTGTTTTTGTAACTAGCTATTATGTAGGTACTTGTTTGTGCCGTTTGTATTGTTTGCTAATAGTTTGTAAGATTATCATGAATATTCTACTAGCCTCTGCTAAAAAATTTAGGATATACAGTATAATCTAGTATAATCTCGCTATAGCATACTTCAAGGGACCAAAGTAGTTCAGAAGTTGTTTAGGATATACAGTAAAAGTCCTCTGGAGCATCCCCTCAAGAGCGGACGTTAAGAGCAAGACACTTTTGCTCGGCACTGATTTTTTCAGATCTGTATTCGGCCTAAATGGGGTTTTGAAGAATGGACAGTTGAAAGAAACGAAAAGTGAACAGACTCTTAGGAACAAGTCGCCTTTAATGTTTTGGAGAACGAACAGCGCTGAGATGAGTTATACAACGTAGACAGTTTTATTGCATGTCAGTCATGTTGAGCCCTACAAGGGCAGGTCTTTCGTGACCCACCCCGTTTTACAGGCCAATAATCTGGAATCGAGACCAATTTGCAAGAATCAAGCCATGTAAATATTGTTATAAATTCACTTCCTTATTAAATATACGTTCATTTTATTTTGGTTCTCGTCTTATGTGACTGTGAAGTTTTTTTATGTTTGCAACCACTTGATGCAGGCATCATCTCACAAGTAAAAGTTTTAAACAAAACTGCTGAGACATTTTTAGCAGAGATGGATCACAAAGCCATAGAGCTGACCAAATCTGCCAATTTGCTGCATGTAATTAAATAGCTAGATCTTGTTTGGGGTAGCATGCAGTCAATGTTCATCACAAAGTTCTTTAAGAGGTGCAGCTTTGAACCTGGAGACAACATGGATCTTACACCTGAGCCCATCCCAGAAATTGACCATCAAATAAAACATATGTTGGGCTCTGTTTTGTGGGAAGAATTTGTTACCATAAATGACAGTGACAATTATCACCACAAGAACAGCTTTTGAATATGCTAAAGAGTTGATGAATTTTGTCAATTATTGGGCAACGAAGAGCTGTACAAATTATCGGATTCTCCAATGTTCAAATAGAAGTTAAAATTTTTAAACTAAAACATGTCATGTCCTGAGAGGCAGAAAGACACAAGAAGCAGAAACGTTTGCTCTTCCCGAGGCTGTTCGCTCTTCAGGACTTTTACTGTATTATTAATTATAAAAGTGTAATTGAATGTTTAGGATATATTATTACCTAATTACAAAAGTGTAATTGAATGTTTAAGATATATTATTAATTACAAAAATGTAATTGAATGTTTCGGATATATTATTAATAACAAAAATGTAATTGAATTTTTAGGATGTATTATTAATTAAAAAAATGTACCTGAATGTTTAGGATATATTGTTAATTACAAAAGTGTAATTGAATGTTTAGGATATATCGTTAATTAGGAAAGTGTAATTGAATGTCAGGATATATTATTAATTACAAAAATGTAATTGAATGTTTAGGATATATTATTAATTAAGAAAGTGTAATTGAATGCTTAGGATATATTTAGGGAGTAACCGACTTTTGGTCAGGAAATCGGATATTGTCGATTAGTGCAAAATTCCGATTAATCGGAGTCTGCAACATTAGATTAACCGATTCCGACTTTGTCATGTTTTATTATACTGTCTTTCATGTTTTACCTTGTGCTTTCTAAATTTGAATATTTGATTGATGACAAATAAACATTGCACAGTCAAACGTCCAGAATACTAGAACTACATGCACAGGGGGATGCACTATGCATACATTTTGTTTTTTGAAGTTTATTAGTAGTAGGAAACGTGGATTATTAAACCAGGAAATCGTTTTTATGTGTAAAGGGCTTAACATCTCGCTAATTAAACGGCGGTTGGTGAATACGGCCCCTGCTGTTACTTCAATTGCTATAAAATATGCAAAACAAACACTTTTGTATCCAATTCTGTGATATAAAATTTGTCTACGTACACTACTAGAATTAATTTAAATATTATTATTCAATTAATTCGAAATAGTTAATAATGGCGCAGAGAAGCAAAAGTTGGGAATTTTTTGAAATCAATGCGATTGACAAATCGAGGGCCAACTGTTTAGTTTGCAATGAAAAACTAAAACGAGGGGGAAGCGATGCCCGCCCTTTCACTACGAGTGGATTGATTACATATCTGAGAACATGACACCCAGACAATTTTTCTAAATATTCTGGAATCTGTGAAAATGACAAGAAACGAAAAGCAGAAAACGAATTGAAAACTGCCAAAAAGCAAAAACCGTCCTGGGTACCCACCAAAATAGTTTTCAGAAGAATTGGCAAACATTTTCGTTGATGTGAAATTTTTCATATCAGACATTGCCGATTAATCGGACCGAAACATGAATCGGCAAATTTTTGAACCAAAAATCGGAAATCGGCAAAAAATTGAAATCGGTTACTCCCTAGAAATATTATTAATTACAAAAGTTGTAATTGAATGTTTAAGATATATTATTAATTAGGGATGTGCCAGATACTATATTTCACTGGATACAGGATAGCAGCCAGATAATAAAATTTCTGGATACCAGATACCGGATTATACGGATCCGGATGTCAGATACCGGGTATTATTAAAACATTATTAATTAAAAAAATGAAAAAGCTGATGGAAACTTGAAAGTTTTAAGTTCAAAAGTTTTAACTTTAAAAGTAATGAGTAATAACATATGAAAAGATTTAATCAAGTTGCAACTAATTCTACAAAAAGGTACATATACAAAGTAACATTCAAATTATTTGCTAACTAGCCTAGCTGATTAACTGTTAATGTGTTTTTATTTTTTAATATTGGTGCTTCAAGAGCGGCACATTTATTTTTAACATTATTAGTTGCTCGGTTTTTCTGGCAAGAGACGGTAACGAGTGTCACTCAACAGATTTCCTGCACAGCTAAAAAGGCTTTCACAGTCAACATTTGCCGGTGGCGGCGCCAGAAAGTTTTTAGCAAACATAGACAAGAATGGGAAGCGATCGCGATTGGCTTTCCTATCAATGGATCATCGGTAGAAGTAATTTCTGAGGTTGATAAACTGGCTCCGAAAAGTAAACTTCTATATCACGCTCTGCCGATGAAAGCTTCTGAGTGGGAGACGCATCAGTGGCATCACCTCTAACAGATTGTGGTGGTTAAGCTGAGGTCGATGAGCCGTAATTGAAATCATATACTGAAAGATCTACCTTCTATCTACACATATATTATAATTAAGTTTTTTTTATATTTTACCGGATATCAAATTGCCGGATGCCGGATAGCATCCGGATCAGCGGCACATCCCTATTATTAATTACAAAAATGTAATTGAATGTTTTGGATCAACATACATAATTTCCTATGTCTGTATGTATGTACGTATGTTAGCAATTTTGCATAACGGGACGGCCATGGTGGTCAGCAGTTGCTAAAATTAGTGAGCGTTGGCGTGTAATAAAAGTTATTACGGATTTGTACACTGTCAGCCCTAAAGATCAAAAGAAGCGGCATTGCAATCAAAAATAATATATAAGGAAATTTTAAAAAATCCGTCATTTTTGAGGGGGCTATCTCTAGTAAATTTTAAAAAATCTGTCATTTTTGAGGGGGCTATCTCTAGTATATTATTAAATAGGAAAGTGTAATTGAATGTTTAGGATATATTATTAATTATTTTTTTATTTATTTATTTGACAAATTTAAAGTGGCGTAAATCAAACGACTTCAAGGCCACATACAAAAATGAATAGAACAAAAAGTTAAATTTTCATAAGGTATTGTTTCAATTCTTTTTTAAACATTACAAAATCAGGTGCTGCTCTTATCTCCAAGGGAAGACTATTCCAAATTTTTGCTGCTGCAGCAGGAAAACTTCTATCACCAGCACTTTTTAGACGAGTAGAGGGAACGAAGAGAAGAGCTGAAGATGCAGATCTGAGATTCCCCCTTGATTGAATATTACTAATGGGCAAAATTACTTCCATTAAGTATGAAGGAGCCAAACAGTTGAGACATTTAAAGACTATTTGAGCTACTTTGAAGATAATTCTACACCTGACGTTCAACCAATGTAGTTCTTGAAGTACTGGAGTGATGTGATCGCAGCGTCTTCGACCGGTCAAAAGCCTTGCCGCCGCATTCACCACTGATTGAAGGCGATGAGTCAAGATCTTCGGGAGTCCAACCAGTGTGGAATTACAATAGTCCAGTTTTGAAAACACCAATGAAGTAATAAGCAAGTTAAGCGCCAGGGGGGGTAGAGATGAAGCAACAGTTTTGATTTGACGTAAGGTTGAAAAGCAGCTTTGGGTGATGCGACTAACGTGAGTGCTCATACGCATGTCTGAATCAAAGAAAGCACCCAAATTGCGAACTGAATCAGATGGAGAGATCCAATCTTTACCCATTCTCAGCGGTGCTGCTTGGAACTTACGTTTCATCCGACTGGTTGACAGCCAAATTACTTCAGACTTGCTTGAATTCAGCTGAAGGCGACTGGAAGACATCCATAGGCTCACATCATCAATGCATGTAGAAACTACTGACGAGAGTTCAATTGCCTTAACAGGATCACAATGACCATAGATCTGTGTGTCATCAGCATAAAAGTGCGCACAAAGTCCATGATTGGAGATAATTGTTTCTAGGTGAGCTATATACATTGTAAAGAGAGTTGGTCCAAGAACTGAACCCTGAGGCACTCCACAGTTAAGTAGCAAAGTACCAGAAATGTCCTCTCCAACCCTAATTAGTGTAATTGAATGTTTAGGATATATTGTTAATTAAAAAAGTTGTAATTGAATGTTTAAGATGTATTGTTAATTAAGAAAGTGTTATTGAATATTTAGGGTATATAATTAATTACTAAATAACTTATTAAAATTAAAAATACCTCAGGATTTGTAAGCTACGACAGCCCGGCAGCTGCTCAGAATGCGATCCAAGCTATGAATGGCTTCCAAATTGGGGTGAAGAGGCTCAAGGTGCAGCTGAAACGACCCAAGACTGAAGTCAGGCTCTACTAGATATGTGAGTGAGTGAGTCTGTGATTGAATGGAGAGGTGAAGGAGTGAATAACAGGTGATTTCAGGATACCTCAACTTTTTAAAATATATCAATGGACTGGCACATGCGCCTGTCTTTTTTAAACATGACTTGAAGTGATTGAAATTTTTTTTCTATTTTTTATTTGTAGATTTTTTCACATATAAGTTTCATCTTCTGAACATTTTTACAGATGGAATTGAGAATGGGATGAATGCCAGTCTGGATGAAAAGAGAAGAATAATGAATGAATTGAAGAGAAGAATAAGAAAATGTTTAAAAGGATCAATTTGTTACTCAGCCGTGACGATCGGCTCTCTTCTCTTTCATCCATCCGTTCGTTTTTCACATCGATCAGCTGTTTTCTTCATCATCATCATAATCACATTCGTTATCAGGAGTGATCGGCTTCGGTTGTTTGTAGCTACTACATGGTTGAATGCATCGTTACACATGTACACAGTAATACACAGAGAAAGGTTTAGTGATATACTTAAACCAAAACACATTGTTTATACATATATATAATTAATTGTGTGATGCTTGTGTAGAAGTTTATCAATGGTTTGTTTCTTTATTTCAATGTGGTGGTTGTGGTGATGTTCATTTGTTTTTCATAGTTTGAAAACTTTTTTCCTTTCAATTCTCTTTGAGGCTTCCTTTGTTTATCTTTCTTTTCATAATTTGTTTGTTTGTTGGTTCCTCACGTGTTTCTTCCTCGTCCTTACCGTCAAAACACGTACACGCACGCGTGGATATTCAATTGTGCATAGAAGAAATGTATCCAAGTGTTATCATTTTATTGTATGTGCATTGTGCATCACGATGGTGTACTCAGTGATATCGTGCATGGATCGGTCAGCCATTTGATTTTTCAAGCGTGGAAAGAAATGTGTTTTTTTTAATTATAATTTTGTTTGCTGGGCATATAGCCACATGTTTTATTCTACTGCAGGAGTTAGCTTTTTGAACATTTAGGTAGGTGTTCTTGTGTGTGCACGTGTGTGCATGTTATTGTGATAGTTTTATGGTATGTGAATTGTTCTGGTATCATTCTTTTTCGATCGTGTTAGTGTGGTAAGCATCTTTGCACGTTAATACGCCACTGTTTGGTTACGTGATGTGATTTTCTACGTGTTGTCGATTTGAAAAGAACGTGCTCCTGTAAATATATTCAGAGATGCATTAATGATTATTGAGATGCATTAATGATTATTGTTGTCTTTTAATCAGCTTTCTTTTTCTTGTTTCTTTTTTTTATGAATTGTTTGTATTTTTGTCCAGTTAAGTCTGTCCATTCTACTGTGTATGAATTTCTAATAACACAATATAAAGGGAATTTCAGAATCATATTTCCATTAGCATAAAAATTTTTGTTTTGCATGGAAATCTTTGCTATGGCGACTGTTTTCTCCAATTTTTGTTTGGTTCTTTTTCATTAATTCTTTTAAATTGATAATTTTATTTGTATATAATTTAGTCAGCCATATATATATATATATATATATATATATATATATATATATATATATATATATATATATATATATATATATATATATATATATATATATATATATATATATATATATATATATATTAGATTTTCGTATATTTTTTCAAATAGGAATGCTGATATCTGTTTATTGTGTCATATTTGTGTAGTTCTTCCTTTAATATATGAATTGAATCGTGTTTGTAAATTATGCTTGAAATGTTTGTCAACAATCATTGGTTTTGCAATTATTTGGAAATAATCAGTTGATTTGATTTTTTTAGTTTTCTTGTTTATCTCGCATCGTTTTTAAGTTTTTTTCCAATTAATTTCTTGTTAAATCTTCATGCTGTTATCCAAAATGGTCAAACTTTTTTTAAAGTTATCTTTTTATTTATTTAATTGAATTGAATTTTTGTTAATTAATACCCACAAAATAATTTTATTTCAATTCATTGTTCGATTTTATTTTAAAATACCATTTGGCCAGTTGTCATTAGTAACCAGCGGAAGGCTGCTGCTATGACCGATGGATGGTGCAGAAGATAGTACTAATGATGATGGCAGTTTGCAGTCTGGCCTACAGTTGTTCATGAAGAATATTGATATAAACAGGTGCTCCTTGTTTACATATGTTTCTTATACATTGTTGTTGTTGTTGTTGCACTGGCTTTGTGTTAGTTTTATTTTTTATTACTTCTTGATTTGTCGGTACCTTTTCATTTATTTTACGAAAAAAGATTCTAACTAATTTTATAATGTGGGCAGTTTGAGATGCAGTTTTTTGTGAATGGTGATTTTGGTTGGCAGGTTGTTGTTTGTTGTGGTCCTCATCATTACACTTTTGAGAGTTTCTGTTGTTGTCGTAGGTAGGAGGGGGGAGACATCATGCCTGCTCCTAAAACAATTTGTATTCTTTTAGTTTGGTAGGTTTGTGTATGTGAGTGTGTGTTTGTGATTGCATGTCAGTCTTTATTATGAATATCATTCTGTTTTGTAATAGTAACGACTGAATACAGATGAAAGATGTAAGAGTTATTCTGCAGGGTATATAACAACCAGATGCACAACACACATACATAAAACAAACAAATGTGATGCACTACACACGTACATAGACACATAAATGTGATGTACTACAGACGGATGGATATACAACTCTCAAATGTGATGCATAAAACATTTAGATGGGCAACAAAAATTCATGTACTTACACATTTCTAAAAAAAAAAACGTACAGAGATATGGAAGGATCATTGTATATAGACCAAGTAAAACATCATCTGTGTACTGACATATATGTATTTGTTCTCTAATTTAAACTTTTTGTAAAGAAACTAAACATAAATATGTACTTTCTGTAAATGCATGTAACTGTGGTACTTAATGTGTGCATTAATGTGATATTCAGCACATGCAGATATCTTGGGTGTAACATTGTATGTAGATGCAGGTATGCTATTAGTTTCTAAGCACATACACACAGATATATATGTCTGTGTGTGCGCGCGCGCGTGTGTGTGTGTGTGTGTGTGTGTGTGTGTGTGTGTGGTTTATGGTCACCATGGTTTCACTTAGGTATGGATGGCATGATTGTCTCTATTAGATATACTTGGCTGTGCCTTCAGACAAATGGACAGACAGTGAGAGAGACGTGAAAACGTTCTTTTAAATTAATTTTTTTCTTATTTATGTTTCTCATGAATTTGTTTGTTTTGTTTTGTGAATTTGTTGTGTTTTCGTTTCTGTTTGGATTCATCTTATTAGGAGAGATGGCATATGATTTGTCATTTGTTTCAATGTATGTGTGTTTCTTTCTTTTATAAATCTTCTTGATTAGTCATAGAATCACCATTAGTAACATTTATGTACAACAAACAAAAAATGTATACAGAAACATCCTGCATATAAATATCTATGTGTACTTGATTGGAATAATTAATTTTCTTACTATTCAGCACATGCAGATTTTATATTATACTTACTTACTAACTATATAAATTATTGAGCTTGTTTTATAAATTACTAGTTAGACTCGTATAATCACGTTTCTAATTCTCCGTTCTAATTCATATTTCTTTTTTCTTTATAAAGTGAATTATTATTATTTATTAATTCAAGGTCGCCTTACAAAACGAACCAACCATTCTAAAATAATCTTTCTTGAAAAAACATTTTAGCAGAATTTTATTTTTGTTTAAACGAGAATGAAGGACATAATGTTATTTATGTAATATTATTTATGTAATATTATTTTGCAAAAAAAAGATTAAAATTACTTAAAACTTTTATTTATTTGTTTATTTATTATCTGCATGAGGTGAATCGTAGTGATGATCGAAGCACAGTCATCTGTCATTGTCGAATGTCAAGAAAGCTTCAACTAAGTAATTCACATCTGCTTCTGCACCTATATATGTATGTATGTGTGTGTGTGCGTGTGTTGTGGTGTGTGCCCAATGTTTTTTTCTTTTCATATCTGCAGTTTGTTGTGTCGTGGATTATTTTTATTTTCATTTCATCACCCTTGCCTGATGCCTTGCATTGAGTGAGTTTTAATTTGATCGTAATGTTATAACGATTTATGTAGTTCATTCAACTGACGTATTTAATAAATTGTAGTTTGTTGTTGTTTGTGTTTCACGTGATTGTTTTTTGTTATTGAACATTGTGAATGTCATATGGTTATTACGTTAAAATCAATCTGTTACATTACATTACATTACATACTACATCATCACTGCAAGAAATATTCGTCTTTGATACACAGAGTCCAGTCCTGATTCGGAGAGTTTTGTTTCATCAGAAGTATGCCGTTTGTTTTGCATGTATTGTTTCATTACTGGTACTGTTAATATTTTGGTTTCACCTTGTTCATCATCGAGGGCATATTGTTTAATTGAAACACATAAGATACAATGGCATATTCACGCTTAACAGATTAATGAAAATTTTATATGTCGGATTTGCCTGTTGGTTCTTATTCGTCTAAGAATAACATATTCTCTTTATTCAGTTACAACATATTAAAAGATAATTTGTCAGCTTACTTCTTTTTTATGTTTGCATTGCTCTTTTCCATTCGTGTTATTTATCATCCTTTCATTCAAAATCCATCGCTTATTTTTATTACATACCTTTTTAATTATAATGACTCTTTTAAGACTGTAATTATTCACTAAGTGATGATCAATTAACAACGCGCATATTATTGCTATCTTCCTGTTTGAATGTTTTACTTTCTAAATTCAAATTACCTCAAGATCGAGATGGTGCTGATCAGTAAACTGTTGAAGTGAGTAGTAAACCGAGTAGTAGTTTTGCTGCTGCTACGTCGAAACAGCAAGTTTTAATGTTTCTGTTGTGAATGTGTGCGACGCTTGTTTTGCTTGTTACTTTTGCTGCTCTCTTTCTCTCTCTCTCTCTCTCGATGACTTAAACATTTTATATTTTTGGTAACGACAATCTGGCTGTTCAAGTCAGTTGTGTCGTTTTCGGAACATTGACATAGTTTCCCTACTGCGATAGATCTTTTAAATTATGCATGTTTTTTGTTGTGTTATTATTACTACAGAATTATGGTTAATTTTTATTGATTATTATAAATATTATTATTAAATAGTTCACCTTTATCACTGTCTGTTAACTCATGGCCATTTCGAACATATGCCGTCCATCGGAACGAATCAAGTCGTTTGTTTATGTGACCTCTCCGTACACACGTGTGCATCTTTTTAGGGACGTGTCAGGTGATCGTGTGTGTGTGTGTGTGTGTGTCTGCATATGCTTATGTAGTTTGTCGATGTTGACACTCATGGGTGATATTGTACAGAGTAAGTAGTGATTCACTTTTTTCTTGCAAGCAAGATTCGCTGTACAGTAAATCTAGTATCAGATTCGTGTGTGTGTGCATTTGTTAGTTGTGTCTGCTTTTGTATCCTTAGTGTGTGTGTGTGCATGTTTTCATCATGCTCTTGACCGATTTTCCCATTATGATGGTTTACTTGTAGTGGGACTTCTAACCCTGATGTTTTTTTTTCTGTCTCCTACTACTGGTTACTGCCCTTTAGAACCTAAAAGTGACTTGCGTCTTTATTATCATATTACAAGATCCTATTTGTTTCCATCGGATTGTTTCACTTGTTTCAAAACACCTGTATATTTATTCGTTTCACCTCCTCGATGTGTCGTTTGTTTCTCGTCATTTCTTTGTTGAAATGTCAAACGTGCTGGAACGGCACTGGAGAAAAAGTACTTTTGAAACCTGCAGAATAGTTTAGTTCTTGATATCATATATAAACGTTTACGTGTTAATACGTTTGTATGTCATTATGTGCATATGAATATGAATATCTAGATGGATTGTGGATTTTTCTTGAGGAATTTTCTGTTATTTCTTTAATAAGTTTTCTGTTCAACCTACAGATTATAATATGTTCAATTGTGCACACGAAAAACAAACCGATTTTATGATTACAAAGAGAATAAACAGTCACATACACAAACAGGTAAAAATATTAAACTTTTTTGCACTACCATCATTATCTTGTTTGCCATTGTAGTCGTTACTTCACGTGTTTGTACAGTTTGATCGCGACAGTAGCAGAATAGCATCGGACGATACGGTTTGTAGAGGTACAACGTGTTGTTGCATCCAGGTGCAATGTGTTGTTGCATCCTGGTGCAATGTGTTGTTGCATCCAGGTGCAATGTGTTGTTGCATCCTGGTGCAATGTGTTGTTGCATCCTGGTGCAATGTGTTGTTGCATCCTGGTGCAATGTGTTGTTGCATCCTGGTGCAATGACACTTTAAAGGGTCAGTCTCATGCATGTTGATTTTGTTTCATTCTTCTACGTGGCACTCGAGCGTCATTACGAGTTTTCACTGTAATAATTATTATTATGTGGCAGAAAAAACTAAAACTAAAATAAAAACAAGTTTTTTTTACTTTATTTGTGTCCGTGTTCAGAGTGGTTTTCCTGTGCGTGCGTGCGTGTGTGTGTGGACACGTTCGTCGCTTCTTTTTCGATACTAATCGTCTTTTTTTTGAATACGAGTGGCTTGATTATTGTTATCATCATTTTTAACAATCTATTCTTCGTTTTAATGTAATTTCGTTGATCATTATCATTACCGTCGTCAGTGTTGCTGTTGTAATTACTGTCATCGTCGTCGTTGTAACGGATCTTTTCAGTTCAACCATGCATGCAAACTATGAACATTTTGTCTGTCATCGAAGTTATTGTTGATACAGTGATGTGATTCTATACGCTGAAGACACTGCATAAATGTACACAGGTATGTAAACAAGTACAATGAAAAATAAGAATAAATACAAGTAGATGGACATTAATGTGGTGCTATCGAATATACATAGAAGACCTCATTGATTCTCTCACGCACACACACATACAAACAGACAGACAAGGACGCAAACAAAGACATACATGTGCACGCAAGATAAATACTTGAAAGCTATGTGAGGAAATAACCTCTCTCTGATCTAAGGCACGACCTCATCAGGCCACGGCATACCATTTTTTCTGGATAGTCGGATTACTGGCAGTAACAAGTACTATGACTAACTATATCGCTACTAATGTCGTTGTTATAATTGTCGTCGTCGTCGTCATTGTTTCTGTAGAGTGAATATAATAATTGTGTATCGGTACTACCACTAATACATTATTGTGACTATTGTTCTTTAGAAGGTTATGTGGTTAATCAGTTTACAGTTTTATAATTCTTGAGTTTCTTCCTTTGGTCTCTTTGCGATATGTTTCTTGTGTCTCGGCAGAACGGAATTATATTGTAATCATAGATGATTTTATTACTGTCTTTCTTTGGTTATTTTTAATTTTTTTCTAACTCATGGATTCGACTACTTGGTTCACAACGTAAAACTGTCGATGCGTTTCTGTAAACGAGTTCCTTGAAATCAATTCTGGTATTTTTCTTCTCTGTCTGAGTTCTAAGCTCATTGATTTGTTCAATGTACTTCTGGTTCTTTGTTCTTTCTTACATCAGATTTTCTTTTCAATTCTAAAGAGATTTGACTACCTGTCAAATTCTCAATTTTTCTGAATTTTCACTTTACACCCGGTTTTGCTAAATTCTTTCAAATAACCATCTTGGTGACATGGCCATTCTTCCCCTATCTTTGTTAAACATATATCTTTTTATTTCTCTGCATTAAAGAGTAACTATGTAATATATTTATATGTAATAGACGTCTATAAATATGTACTTGTATTTATCTATAAATCTGGCAATTGTTGTTGGTGACATTTTTTCATTGTGTTTTTTCACGTTTTACTTATCGTTATTCGTGTCGATTTTATTACAGCATTCTCTCCCTCGAGAGAAATTACTCTACGTACCGTTGCAAGACACAATTTACATATTCAGTTGTTAGTTTACCCGTTACGCTTTTAGCGGCCATTAAAACTTCTCGGATGTGGGATTACATATGTTGATTGGGATATTATTAGTTTGTGATAGCAGTGTTCAGATGAGAATTTGTTATATTCCTCGAAAGCCTTTATTACACAGACTGATGGCGTCGTCTCGGTCTGTTTACCATCCTTTTCGCTACTTATATTGATCATTATCATCCTGTTTTTTTTATTATTTCCTTTCTTTCAATTCTCATTCATTTTAATTGTGGTTACTGTTGTCGTTGACGTCGTTGCAGAGTTTGTTATTATCCGATTGTTCAGTTTGATTCAGTTTTGCATTAAAACTTTAATCAATTCAAGTTAACTTGTTGTGTTTCAATCTCAGTCGCTGTAATCGTGGCCTTGTAATAATAATAAAATAAATAATAATAGAACCGATTAGAATTTCCATATGCTAAGCCAGGAAACGGCACGTCGATATCACACAGAGTAACTTGCTACCCGGACCGGACGCTATCCATGGGCTGCACCTTATTATTATCCGACTTAAGCTGGTACTCATTTGTCGACCACAAGTGGATGAAGAAAGGCTGAGTTGACTTGGTCCGTGTTCATGAAGCCTGGATAACGCTAACCCAAGGGTAAAAGCTTCCTCCCGGAGTGCATCGGAAATAATTATTGATGCATGTCGTTTGGGAAGCACTACGGCACTACTCATGCTATTGAACCTGGAATAAATTTAAAATTTACTCCTCCAGCAATTGGAGATTTAAAATTTCTAGTGAAGAAACTGTTGATCTTTTGTTTACTAAACTGCTTTACTTTATTGAAAAAGACATGCATAAGAAAATCAAATTGAAGACTCAAATATAAGAACAATTTTGGAACAAAAAGCTTTATGGAAACCACACTTTGAATCTATTTCGAAAAGATGCAAGCAAAGCATCAATGTAATGAGGGATATATCTGGGTACAGGAGGGCCAGGCCCCCCCCCGAAAGCTTGCCAATGTTGATGTTGAAGTGACGCGCGTGCCCGTGTTTTTGACACATATTTGAGTTAACAATTATCTTGCAAATTAAATATTTAATAAGTTATCCAAAATATTAGGGCGAGAGTTGTCCATGGGTCTATTTTTGAAAACCCGACCCGCCAGAAAATCTGACCCGACTTGACCTATTTTTGTTTTTTCTTTTGCGACGCGACCCGACCCACTTTGGCTAGGACCCAATTGTCAGAAGGGCCACATACCGCAGCTGATGCTCTGCAACATTGTCAATATTCCATCTACCAGCAGATAAATACGCTGCTGAAACTCTTCACCACTTGCCCTTTTCTTCCGCGACAGCCGAGAGATCCTTCTCAACTATGCGCAGACTCAAATCTTATCTACGCTCCACAATTTACCAGACAAGGCTGAATGGGTTTGCACAGATGACTATCAATCGCGACCTTAACATCTTCATCGACATTTGTTGCAGACAAAACGTCGGCTGAATTTCATATTGTAATTTACTGTTCGAAATTAAATGTCTTATGATTTGTTATTATGAATTATTGTTGAAACTGTCGTTAAGTCTTGACTTTTGTTGGTCGTAAATTTCTCAGTAAAACTCCTTACTAATCAGTTTTTCCCCCAGACCCCCGAAAAAATTTCTGGCTGCGCCCCTGTCTTGGTACGAATGGGGTGCGTCAAAATCGACTGTGCTGCTATTACTACAAAATGGCAACCAAATCTATTTTAGATTACGGATGTGAGGCATATGATCAGTCCTCTGATAGTTAAAAAAATTCGTCAGCATTTACAACTAGGGCTCACAATCACAATCCCGGGATTAGACGTCGGGATACCGGGATTGAGTTTATTGTATTAGATATGCTATACATATTACAAATGTTTTTTAAAGTTTTGTATTGAATATAGAAACTGATATCATCTGTTGTACAACTGACTCCAACTAAATTCTTGTAAAATTTAGTAAATTTATAGCATTTAAGCTCCAACTTTGGCGGTTTATGATGTTCTGTATAGCAACAGGGTTAGTGCCTACTGATCCGAGGACAACTGATCCCAGTACAACTGATCCCAGTACAACTGATCCCAGGACAACTGATCCCAGGACAACTGATCCCAGTACAACTGATCCCACGGACAACTGATCCCACGGACAACTGATCCCATGGACAACTGATCCCATAGACAACTGATCCCATAGACATTAGCAACTCGTTTTTTATTTCATTTTTTGACGACAATGGTGGTGATGATGCTTACGTAGCCAGCTTACAATGGTTGGCTGCATACGACAATGGTGGTGGTGATAATGATACTGGCTACTCCAGTTAGTAAACGGAGAAATAATATTTAGTATAAGCGCACGATGGCACGATACACATTCGAAATGAAAATGACAAGTTCGTATTACTCTTCATCGTTTCACTCCTTTCTGCGTGAAGTTCATAATGAGAAATGGAACCGTGCCAAACCAAAAATAATAGAGTTTAGCTCATTTCAGAAGTTGTTTTTTTTCGAAGATATGAATTAAATGAATTAATGAAGACACTCCAACATTAATTCTTATCGGCTTATTTAGGAGTCCATGACTAGGACCATCACAACAGCATCCAAACATACTCATACATACATATATACATACATACATACATACATACATACATACATACATACATACATACATACATACATACATACATACATACATACATACATACATACATACATACATACATACATACATACATACATACATACATACATACATACATACATACATACATACATACATACATACATACATTCATACATACATACATACATACATACATACATACATACATACATACATACATACATACATACATACATACACACACACACACACATACATACATACATACATACATACATACATACATACACATACATTCGTACATACAAACAGAAATCGGAAATTATGTATGTTAATATCAGTTTATTGATTGCAGAAACAGTGAAATATAAAATGATGCAGATATGGGATCAGTTGTCCATGGGATCAGTTGTCCGTGGGATCAGTTGTCCTGGGATCAGTAGTCCTGGGATCAGTAGTCCTGGGATCAGTAGTCCTGGGATCAGTTGTCCTGGGATCAGTTGCGATGATCCCATAGCAACAAACTTGTTGCATAAATGAATCCGCTTCAGTCATAGTAAAATGTGATGATTTGATGTCATTTCAACACCAGTTTTGGCTAATTTGTAATGTTTTATAAAACAATTGTGATTCCAACAATAGTAAAAAAAAATTTAATAAATCTTAGCATCTGTAAAATTTGCATATAATATTGGAGGAAGATTGTGGATAACAAAAATAAATATTTAAAAGCAGCGAAATGGGAGGAAGTGGCTGGCTGCAAAAATCGCAATCTAAATCTCAGTCGCCTAATCTAACATTCTGTTTTTGCCATAACTTCTTTGAAACGAATGCCAAAAGTTTAAAATAAAGTAGAAGAAAAAATTTCTAGAAAAAGAAGCAACTTCTTGAAAGAGGTTTTTTATGGGATCATCGCAACTGATCCCAGGACAACTGATCCCAGGACTACTGATCCCAGGACAACTGATCCCAGGACAACTGATCCCGGGACAACCGATCCCATTGACAACTGATCCCACGGACAACTGATCCCACGGACAACTGATCCCATAGACAACTGATCCCATATCTGCATCATTTTATATTTCACTGTTTCTGCAATCAATAAACTGATATAAACATACATAATTTCCGATTTCTGTTTGTATGTACGAATGTATGTGTATGTATGTATGTATGTATGTATGTATGTATGTATGTATGTATGTATGTATGTATGTATGTATGTATGTATGTCAGTATGTATGTATGTATGTATGTATGTATGTATGTATGTATGTATGTATGTATGTATGTATGTATGTATGTATGTATGTATGTATGTATGTATGTATGTATGTATGTATGTATGAATGTATGTATGTATGTATGTATGTATGTATGTATGTATGTATGTATGTATGTATGTATGTATGTATGTATGTATGTATGTATGTATGTATGTATGTATGTATGTATGTATGTATGTATGTATGTATGTATGTATGTATGTATGTATGTATGTATGTATGTATGTATGTATGTATGTATGTATGTATGTATGTATGTATGTATGTATGTATGTATGTATGTATGTATGTATGTATGTATGTATGTATGTATGTATGTATGTATGTATGTATGTATGTATGTATGTATGTATGTATGTATGTATGTATGTATGTATGTATGTATGTATGTATGTATGTATGTATGTATGTATGTATGTATGTATGTATGGAAAGGAGTGAAACGATGAAAAGTAATACGAACTTGTCAATTTCATTTCGACTGTGTATCGTGCCCTCGTGCGCTTATACTAAATATTATTTCTCCGTTTACTAATTGAAGTAGCCAGTATCATTATCACCACCACCGTTGTCGTATGCAGCCAGCCATAGTAAGCTGGCTACGTAAGCATCATCACCACCATTGTCGTCAAAAATGAGTTAAAAAATGAGTTGCTTATGTCTAGGGGATCAGTTGTCTATGGGATCAGTTGTCCATGGGATCAGTTGTCCGTGGGATCAGTTGTCCGTGGGATCATTTGTACTGGGATCAGTTGTTCTGGGATCAGTTGTCCTGGGATCAGTTGTACTGGGATCAGTTGTCCTGGGATCAGTAGGCACTAACCCGTTTTTTATTGTCAAAAACCTTCCAAAAAGTAGAAAATAACTTCTGATCACACCCTTTATATTGACAGGAAAGTTGTTTCAAGATTGTTTTTAAAAATGACCAATTATGAGGGAAAGAATAAATTTTCTCCATCATATATCACACATGTACATGTATCACACAAAACAATCCTGAAGTAACTTTCCTGTCAATATAAAGGGTGTGATCAGAAGTTATTTTCTACTTTTTGGCGGGTTTTTGACAATAAAAAACCTCTTTGAAGAAGTTGCTTCTTTTTCTAGAATTTTTTTCGACTACTTTATTTAACTACTAGGGTAAACTGACCAATTACTGGCCACAAGATTTTTGCAAGTCACGTAGGTTTTCAGCCCATAGGACCACACACGTTTATTTATATAAACATTGCGCAGTTTCAAAATCTCTATCAAATACAAATCATGGTTTTTGCATGCAATAAATTAAAATAAATTTTTAGAGCCATTTTTTGAGAAAGCTCGATTTGTACCAATTAATGGCCATGGAGTACCATTTACTGACCATCCGGTGTACATTTAGTTTCACTGACCAGTATATAAAACAAACTACTTTAAACATAATGAACAGGTAAAATCAACGTTATCAAATATTCCAAAATCACTTGCACATGAGATGTGGCAACGAATTTTGAAACATTTAACGCATTGGACCCAATCATCACTGTACTTGGAATTTTCAGCATCAAAATACAATTTGTTTCATGTTTTTGCCGTCTAATTCGTTTTGTAGTTTTTGTTTTTTGATAACTCTGTTTTTTCTGATTGCTTACTATCACCTTTTTGAAACAGCTTTTTTTGCAATCCTTTGTTTTACTAGTTTCTGTCTTTATTTTTAACTTTGGCAGCTTTCTCCTTAATTTTGGAGTTGTAAGCTTCATCTGAAGTGAGGAAAAAATGTTTCATGTTTGTTTTTCTATTATTTTCCTTTTTTGCGAGTTTAAGGAGCAGGATAATACAAAATATCAGAATCAGAATCCAATAGGTTTGATGAATTTTGAAATTAAAATTGTGGTAGGTAACTTTTTTTTAAAGTTTTTTATATTTTCTTTTTCTTTAAAATACTTTTGAACCTTCTGTTTGTCCATGCACATATGCACATATGCACATATGCACATATGCACATATGACGTACAGCAGCTGTTTCTTCCGAACAGTGCAAAGTCATTTCCAAATTTCGTTTTTTTCATAAGTCTCCACCATTTTTCGCTAGGAGTTTCTTTTTTAAAAGAAACTTTATGCTTTTTTGCAAGTTTTCCAGCATACTCCAAAAACTGCTGCTTCCCAAAACCAATTCCTAACTGAGCCCTGTTACCAGCGTAACCGACTAATTTTCGTTCTAATTCTCCAAGAATTGGTTTTTTCCTGGTTGTGCCCCAATGTGGGATTTTTTTAGAAAGAATCAATTGCCATGTGGCACGTGGAACTCCAGATGTTTTACTAGCATTTCGTTGAGACATGGTACCATTTGCTACTTCCAGCACAGCTTTATTCAAGTCGTTATCTGTCCACATATGCCTTTTTCTGCAAATTTGTTGAAGTTTTTCTGTTGATGTTGCACTTTTTGCTGTTTTCTTCTGTGTTTTTGAGTTCATTACATTTTCAAACACAGTAGATTTTTTACTAGCTGGCTTCATACGTAAAATATGTCCTGCAAACATGATTCATGGTATATAATATTAGCCTTAAATTTCGGCACATAAATGAAACACAATAAACAATAAAACAATAAGACCTGGTAAATATATTAAAAGAATAAATAACTAAAAATATTATAATTAATGTCACCAACTATTTATTATTGGTTATAAAGTACCATTTACTGGCCATAATGTACCATATACTGGCCATGGCCAGTATATGGTACATTATGGTACTAATAGGTGGCCATTAATTGTTTTTTTATGGTCTACTATTTCTCATTTCTAAGTTACTTTTAGTGGGAATTTAGATGAAAGAACTGAAAAAAGTAAATGAGAACAAGTTATAGTGTCCCCTTTCATTTGGATTTATTTTGCAAAACGTCCAGATAATTCACTGGTTCAGTTGAAAAAAGAATTTCAACTAAAGTTTTCGAACTTTTAAGACCGAAAGTTTGTAAACTTTTGAGCTTCTATGTAGCGATAAATAAAGCCGAGAGCCTGAATAAGTAACACTAGACTTCAAAATTACATTTAACCAAAGAGTTTAAAACTTTAAAAAAATCTAAGTCATGGTGATTTTTTTATATGCGCCTGAAAACTGGCCAGTAATTGGTCAGTGGCCAGCAATTGGTCAGTTTACCCTATAGTGACTTCTAGTGGCAAGGTTGTTACTTTGTCTGTATCATCCCCATTAGAAAACAATGGTCGAGAAAAAAAATATAATTGCTGAAGCACTCGGACTTTAAATAAGATTAGAATTGCTTGAATTTGTTTTCCTTCTGGTTGTGCTCACAAAAATGTTTGAAAGTGTGAATACTGTTTCAAAAATGCTACAGAATGATACAATTGACTTAATGAGTGCTTCAAATCTGCTTAAAAATTTGTTTGAACTCATGTTGGCCTTCAGGCAGTGGCGTCTACTACTGTATACTCAAGAGGCAGCTACTTCATACAAATCAAAATTGGGGGGGGGGGGGGGATTTTAATTTTTACTCAAAACTGGGGGGGGAACTTTATGCCCTGGGAAATTTTATTTTAGGACCGGCTATATAATTGACAGTAGGTATTTACTATTACCAAAGAGATATAATAGCTGGAGGGAGAACGAAGTAAAATTATGCGACTTTACAAGGAACCGTCTATGTTGTAACTTAATTTTCAATAAAATACCGCGTAATCATCATAATTTAGAGTTATCCAATCACACTCCGTTTTTAAAAAAAAAACTATCCAATGATGTTATTTCAATAGCGTCATAAGCAACCAAAGCATGATTAAAAGTTAATATGTTGTTGTTATTGGTTTTTAAGCGACGATTTGTAAATAAAATAAATAAAATAAAATGGCTATATTTGAATTGCGTTTGTTATCATCTGAAATCATTAGTCCGTCTCAAATTCAAAACATTTGTAACTTTTATGATTTGAATGCAAAAGACATTGCAAATGAAAGAAATGATTTTTTGCCAGTTTTTCAGTCAATGGTTGATTTTGTTAGTATCGAGGATATATATTCTGACAAAAAAGAAAGATCACAGCAACTTCGGCCTGAAACACTACGTACAAACGGATCTGGAGAACCGAGTAATAACGAGGATTGTGAAAATGATGACAAATGTGATGTTTCTGATGATGATCAAACTTCTAACAATTGGATTGACTATAGTTTCGTTAAGCCATTGCGAGCTCTAGAAGAACTGTCGTTGTTTCCTAATTTACTTTGTTTTGTAAAAATATTGACAACAATAACGGTAACAAGTTGCAGTGCTGAGCGTGCAATGAGTCGGGTGAAAATTATAAAAAATCGATTACGAAGCACAATGATCGATGATTGGTTTTCATCTCTAACAGTTTTAGCGAGCGAGAGAGTCATACTAGAGTCATTGCAAACAAAAGACATTATTGATCGATTTGCTATGTGTTCGACCAAACTGCAGAGGTTGTTAATGACCTAAAAGGATGAGACTTAAATTTAAGTTTCTCGACAGTACACAGTATCGGTAACTAAAACTATCATAATTACCTATTATTTTATATTTAATTACTAGAAGTATTCTAATGCTACAGTACATATTGAAGATATTATTACTTTATCAGAGTAATATTTTATATTTTTACTATGTCAATTGACAGTGCTCATGCCTCACTTCTGAAAGTGGGAGTATGCAGAGCACATACTAAAATAACTTAAGTCGAGTTCTTAGACAACAACATGCCCCAAAATGCATCATTTCTTTTTGGCTAGTTGAGAAAATTTGTATGAGGAGAAGCACACCAAGAAACCTTCCCAAACCCTTCCAATTTGGCTCAATTATTCATGACTAGCAAGTTTGGCGCGTTGCGCCTCACATCTTGGCGATACGCGCTTTGAACAAAGCGCTTCGCCGTACCAAAAAATATTTTTCCCAAAACTGGGGGGGGGGGGAAGTTGCTTCATGAGGCTTGGGGGGGATAGACGCCCCTGCCTTCAGGAACAATTCAAATGAATACTATATTGCTAAGGAAACGGCAGTCTTTCTTGTCCAACAATGGGGCGTAGAGACCAATTTTGTAAAAGGTAAATGAATCCCAAAAGCAAAGAAGCATTTTGATGAGCTATGCGATGATAGCCGATCCAGAAATGCGATTCAAAGTAAATGTAGTTTACCGCACTCTTGACATTCTCATTAATCAGGTTGTTCAACGGTTCAGAGAAATGTAGGTTGTGGTAGATACATTTGGCATAATGTACCCCCGTGAATTGACTGGCGCCACCGATGAGCAACTATTCACAAAAGCGACAAAGTTACAACAACAGTATTCAAATGACATAGCACCATCATTTTTCGAGCAGCTACAAAGCTTTAGAATGGTTCTCAAACAAGAAATTAAGAAAATAAACACAATCAAAAAGTTGAATCATCTTTTGATAATCAAAAATAGTTCTCTTGCTACATCACTCCCAGATGTCTGCACTGCATATCTTCTCTTCCTCACTTTACCAGTAATTGTGGCAACAGCAGAGAGGTCGTTCTCCAAGCTTAAGCTCATCAAAAACTATTTGCGTAGTACCATGTTGCAAGATAGACTATCTGGATTAGCCATTCTCAGCATAGAAAACGAAATCGCAGAGAAAATGGACGTTTATGAACTCGTTAACATTTTTGCAGAGAAGAAGTGCCGCAGAAAGAAATTCTGAACATATTGTAGAGTGTAGAGGAATGTCTTTAAACTATTAAATAGATTTAATTAAAGTGATGTTTAAACATGTTATGACAATCACTGTCAATCAGTGCACGCATTTACTGGTTTATTTTTTTTTTAAATAACTGTTGGAGTGGGGGCCCGTATATAAATTTGCTGTGGGGCCCGTGGTGAGATAGCTACGCCACTGACTCCAACCCAACCCAAAACTTTAAATTTTGAAACCCGAACACGGAATTTGGAAAATCAAAGACCCAAACTTGGTTTTTGTAAAATTTTAAGCCCACACCCAAAAATTCAAAATTTAAGAACCCGAAATAAGGACATCCCTAAAAACTATTAAGAAATGCATTACGCCCACTGATCTCTATTATAGAGATTAATGGTTACTTGCTAACACTTGTTAATAAGAGGTGTAATGGGTTTATGAAGATAATAATAGCAGCTGAAGCTGAATACAAAAGTAAATGCCACTTGTCGGAAAGATTAACCAATAATGAAATGGGTTATATTTAATATTAATAGCATAATTATGAGTGCTAATTATATTTACAAACGTTCTAAAACGTTACTTTTCGGAATGATATAAATAATTACAATGCAGGATGTCAACTTATCTTTGCAGCAGGAACATCTAATAGAATCGGTTCTATTGTGTCAACACCAAATATTTTTTTAAATTACCTCGGCAGTGTTGCTTTAATATTGAAATGTGGCTTTGCATTGTACTAATTTTTCAAGTTTTGTTTGTTTCACCAAATGCCGGCATGGGTTGCGTTGGAAACGGTGAGTTCGTTATTAAAACTAAAACATTTACTGAAATTGAGACAAAACAATCAAACATTTATGTTGTGTATGTTAATACAAACATTTAACAATTAAATTTTTGTATAAATCAAGTATTTCAGTTTACGGTACGTCACATTTTGGCAACGAACGTATAATAACGGTCCAATACAGTTCATGATCAAGTGAAAGAATGGCAAATTGGTGTGATCGAAACTCTTTGTGAAACTTTTTCGGCGCTCGTAACTAACAAATAGAACAAGTTTTGCAATAATCTTTAATATTTCTATCCATTTCTGGGAACCAAAAATTGAGATTAATTGTATATTTCGTTGAAGTAAAAGCCACGTATTTCGCGAATGAAACGTCGAGTCCTGTTTCAAGCACAACAGGTAATCCTGTTCAGTGGCGTAGCTTCAGATTCAGGGCCCCCGCAAAAATTGTCATTGGACCCCTTCCCCTTTTCATCACTTACAACGGGCGTTTGTCCTTTGTCCGGGTATTATTGCATTTTTTTCACTTTATGCATCTGCTATTTCGTGCATTTTAGCACATTAACAGTGCTAATTTTTTTAAAATTGTTTATGCATCTGCTAGTTTGTGCATTTCAGCATATTTACAGCGCTAATGATCATTTACACATTTGGTAGACTACAAATTATACCGACAGTTTGGCAGAATGCGCTTTCTATATATAAGCAGTCTAAGTTAGAGGGAGCATGACTGAGGTTTACAAAATGTTGCAAGGAAAATTTAATATTAATGTATCACCGGAGTTAGATTTAAATAAATTCAGTAACTCCATGGAGCATCATCTAAAGTTAGCTGCACATTTGACCCCAGGGGCGCCGAAATGGTTTTGAAAGTGGTGGGGGGGGGCAAATAAGTTTTTTGGGATCTTTAAATGCCCGCAGGCGAGTTTTATAAAAGTTATGATGAAATGCATCTATATCTGATATCATTGATTTTAAACAAAAAGAAACTTTTTCTAAAATAAAAAGTAAGAAACTGAATGACAGTCTAGTATTTAGATAATTTAAACTTGATGGAAATTTGTAAATCTCTTTGTATGCTACGAATTTCCAACAAGTTTAGATTGTCTGTTTTTTCGTTATGTACAGTTAAAAACATGACAATTCGTCGTCGCAGGACAATTCTTCGCCAACCAAACCTAAACAAATTGCACTTGAAGCCAATAAACTAGGATGTGCTCTTTTGTGAGTTTAATCGGACTATCTGTTGTATATATATATATATATATATATATATATATATATATATATATATATATACATACACACACACACACACACACACACACACACACACACACACACATATATATATATAATTAAAAAAGTGTGAAGACTAAAAAGTAGAAAATAAAAATAAATTAAAAAAAAACTTTTTAAAAAATAGTCTTATTATGCACTAAAAAGTAAAAAATAAAATCGTACTTTTTGGTATTTTCTCACCACGTAAAAAAGACAAAATTTCTTCTCTCAGTGAAAAAAAAATCGAGACAAACATTTCCCAGCGCTCGACCACCGGACCTCACAGTGTAGTGGCAGTTCACAATATTTGGCATCTAACTCGTCAAAAAATGTCACAAATTGTCTGTGCCTGTGATCTTCATTGCCTTCGCAAATAAAGTTAACAATTGCGATGACAGTTGTCATTTCTTCGGTCATTTTTACAAACTTGCCACATAGGGCTTCCTGGTGGATAATACAGTGCAAGGTGCAACAGTTTACATTATTTTTCCTGAGTAACCCAACCAATCCTTCTTTGGTATCTCTCATTGCAGGCGTCTGTATCAATGCACGAACATTTTCCAAACCCACCATACTGAGTCACAGACGACTCCAGTGCATTGTAAATATCCACTGCTTTAGTGCTGCAGTCTAGTGGAACTAAATCAAGTAATTCTTCACGAAAAGTGAATGAATCGTCAATGGTTTTTACAAAAATCATCAGCTGGGTTCTGTCGGTGACATATCTGTGCTCTCGTCAAGCGCAAGTGAGAAGTATTTACAGTTACCGACAATTGATGCCAGCTTAGTTGAAACGTGTTCGTTAATGTCAATAATTCTTCTTGCAACTGTTTGGTGTGATAGGGAAAGAGTTTCAAAACTTTAGGCAGTTTTGTCTTCACCGAATGCAAGAGCCATCTGTATGGTGCAAGTTTGGTGGCCATTTATATTCAAAAAAGTGTTCTAACCTGTTTAAAAAATAGCAGATGGTTAGTTTGAGTAAAAGGCGCCCCACGTTTTAAGTTTAAAAAATGTATGGCTTGTTTGTTATACGAATGTCCACAATTAATGCATGCCTCCATAAAAACATTTGTCACACAGCCCAGTGAAAAATTATTTTCATCTTTTTAGTTCACAAAAAAGTGGTACTTTAAAAAGTTTTTTAAATCTTTTATTATTCAATAAAATTCTAAAAATAATATGTTTTGAATAAAAAATTCCAACATAAACAAGTTTTGACAAACTTTAAGACTTTTATTACTTGCACTGCTTTCCCGAAAAATAAGTGACCCACAAAATTTGGGGAATGGGGAATTTGTCCTCCTTCCATCTTCTACGTCCGTGCTGTGGGAATATTAATGTCATCCTAAAGATTTGGTAAAGAGAAGTGTTTTCAGCCTTCCATGGAACTCCGTTTCTGGTGCTGTAAGTCTGAGTGATGTCGGAAGGTAGTTCCAGATCCTGAAACCAATGACTCCAAAGCATCTGTCGCCAAGTGCTGCTCGACGGGAGGTGGGCACGACGAGTTCTCCAGAAGACGAAGATCTGAGTCTCCTGCGCCGATGATAGAGCTGGTTGGTTGAAGGTCTTCACTGAGATAACACGGACCATTTTCATGCAAACACGAGCAGCGCGACTTTGTAAGCTATTCTTTCCGGAAGGCAAAGACAAGAGGTGGGCACGACGAGTTATCCAGAAAACGAAGATCTGAGTCTTCTGGGTTCTTGAAGAATAGTTGTCGCGTGGTCATACTTCCTGCTGTTGGTGATCATCTTAGCGGCGATGTTGATGACGATCTGGAACCGGTTGAGTTGGAAGTGTTGAATTGCAGAAGTTGATCCGTGATAGAATGAGGGCTGTCACGAAGGTCTTCCTTCCAAGGATGGGTAGAGATCTGCTCACACTCCTGATCTGCCTGAGGATGGAGACCTGTGACCGCATGGAGAGGTCAGAGTCTAGGAAGATTTCAAGATTTCTAACTGCGGATAAGGGGCTGATGTTAACACCACAGATGTTGATAGGGTTATTTGGAATTGGATAGAGGAGGCGCTTTGAGGAATTTAAACATTTGCTGGTAAAATGACTTGTTCCCTGAAACCACTGACTTTTTTTTAAGTTTTATAACTTAAAATGACAATTATTATGATCACAAAATATAAAATCTACTCTTCAATTTTTTAATAATTTTCAGGGACCATGTGTTCAAAATGTCAATGCAATTATAATCGGACCAGTGTAATCTGCCGCAAAACCTCAATTAAAGATCTGGACGATTTTCCGCAAAATGTAACTTTTCTGATTATAGAGCATAGCGGAATTAAAAGTATTAAAAGTGGTGCTTTTAAAAATTGTTTCAAATTGAAATCTTTGCTACTGGAAGGAAATCGTGGTTTAACTTACATTTCTCCAGATGCATTTCAAGACACACCTCTGAAAAGACTTCAAATACACAGTTACTTTCTAGATTTGACCAACAGCATAAATGTTTTTTCTCCATTAAATGCTAGCCTTAAAAACCTAAAAATTTCCCTGAACCCTAAAATACCTGACATTGTTTTTGAGCCATTAAGCAGATTGGAATCTTTAGCTATCAGTGGAAATGGGAATGGAAACTTCGGGTCTGGTTTTTCTGGTCTGCTTTCACTCAAAGCCTTACAAATAAAAATGCCAACTGACAAATCCAATTCAACCATACATAACAGTACTTTCAAAAATTTCCGATTATGCAAAAAATTGTCGAAATTAATACTCACTAAAAGTAATTTAGTTAGCATTGCTCCAGATTCCTTTGAACATTTAAAATATTTGAAGTATCTTGATTTGAGCTCCAATTTTGCTCTCAAACTTGATGATCTGACAAATTCTTTGGAATCTTTGTCATCCGATATAGAAGTGTTAAATTTAACATATTTGGTTGGAAACTTTAATCCTACGCTTACACTCACTGAGGAATTTTACGGCAAATTGAAAAATAAAACTCATTTGAAAATTCTTGAGCTGGGTAAAAACGACATTGTTCACATCGATGCTGGATTCACGGCTTCACTCAAACATTTAGAAAAACTTGTGATATCGTACAACAGGCTGACTAATGTTTTGAATTTAGTTGGTGGCTTGTTTATGATGGTCAATCTGAGCTACATCGATGCTACATATCAAGCAAAAAGATATCCCGGACTGCCTGATTTCAATTATGACCAGGTAAACATTTTCAAGAACCCAACCTATAAAAAATTTTTAACATCGAAAAAACTTGGCAAAAAAACGTTATGCCAAGCTGCCTCCGTTCAAAAAATTAAATGCAAATTCCCAAAAAACATGGACAACGGTGATATGAATTTTAGAAGCTGGTGCCTACCCTGTCCAAGAAATCTTAAAACTGCACAGCTAGACAGTTTCATTAATGCCGACACTAAAAATCTTCCTCCAATGTTGTTAATTGGCGATTGCTCAGTAGTCAACCTATATATGCGATTCAACGGCTTTGAACAAATCACTGGGCCAATCATGATAGACAGGCCATCCAAAAATTGGGAACCGGTGAAAATCGACCTCAGTTTCAACAATATTATCTGTTTAGCATGGAACGTTTTCAATTTTAGCATAACAAGGGGCTTAATTATTGGTAAGGTTTTATATTTCTTAATTGCTTATTTATTTTGAAATATGCTTCAAACTATAATTTCCAGATAATATTTTATATATAATTTTTTTTAAATCTTTTATATTAACTTAATCTCCGGTCTTGTTTGCTTGCATACTTGTTTACTTGCTTGAATGTTTGCAAACCTTTAAAGTTAAAATTAACTAACTTCCCGTCATCCAATCAAGCTGAAATTTGAAATATATGTTGGCTTTTTATGACAATGCATTTTATCAAAGTTTAAAAATTTTTTAAAAATAAATTAATAAAAAATAATTATCTGGAGAATGAGCGGGAACGGGAACGGAAAAGCGATCGAGAGCGAAAGACCGAGCGGGAAATGGAAAGCGACCGGGAACGGGAAAGCGATATGGAACGGGAGAGCAAGCGGGAACGGGAAAGCGACCGCGAACGGGAGAGCAAGTGGAGAAAGAAACGGGAGCAAGAGAAAAACAATAGAAAAATCTCTTAAAACCCCGGGCAACGCGGGTACCCCGCTAGTTATAAATATAATTTAGACTGATTTATTTTTCCTAGGTAAGCTTTTGCTCGAGCACAATGAACTCTCCGATCAGCTTGCTAACGACGATGAAGGGAAAACCTTTTCGCTTTATTCGAATCTGACAGAACTGAACCTTGCCAGCAACAGGATAAAAAAATTAGGAAAAAAATCCTTTCAAGCACTTTACAGTCTAGAAATTTTAAACCTTTCCAGAAACTCTCTTCAAATTCTTCGGTTTGACGTATCGGGTCTTACGAAACTGAAGTAAATATTTAGCAATACTCAAAAATAATAAAAAACTGGTGGATTATAGTTTTTTAAGTTTCGAGATCATTGGTTTTTGCTACATTATTTGGTTTTTTTGCTAGTGTAAACAAGGGCCGTTGCTTGAAACATCTCTACTAATTTTGCTCTACAGTTGACTTTTGCTGGGTTCAAGCCTCGTACCCTTAGGGATGTCACGGGTACCCAACCCGAACCCGAAGTTTGTTACTACCCGGTCTTTTTTGAATATCCGAACCCGAACCTGAACTTTTGAAAACCTGAAACACGAACCGAACCCGAACTCTCTAAAAATTGCAACCATAACCATAACCCGAACTCAAATTTTTGACAAACAAAACCTGAATCCAAATTTTGAAAATGAAAACCCCAAACCTGAACCCGAAATCTGGAATTAAAAATCATTTTCTGTCATTTTGTTTCATGAACAACATTCTTTCTGCAGTATGGTTCAATGAGTAACGCCTCTGAACAGTTGCTTAAATAGAACGCTGGTTAATGGGTAGATAATAGCGTTAAGTTATGATTACCTAGATCAGAAAAGTTAGCTAATTTTATCTACCACTGAAGCGGATCTTCTTGTACTGAAAATTATTTTTCATATAAATACTTATCAGAACAATCATTAAAAAGAGTTATAACGCAAACAACTAATCTCGTGTGACGTGTTGGTCTAGTGGCTGAGAAACCGGCTTGGGTATCTGTAGTACCCGGGTTTGATTTCAGGCTAGGGCGCGTGGTTTTCTTGAACAAGGAACTAACTAAATCATGTTTGCTCAGGTCCGCTCAGCCTTTCATTTTTAGCTTGTCAATAAATGAGTGCTGAATTGGATATATTTTATGTAGCGACGCCCTAAGTCTCATAACCTTTACCTTTTTATCTTTTACAACATTATTTTAATACATATTATAAGTTTTAATAACTAGATCTAACTTTTGACAAAAGCGTCTTCTAAGTATAGTTTTTTTCTATTATTTAAATTTCAAATAAGCAATTTGAAAGCAATTAAGAACCGTTTATTTTATGTTATAGCTACAGAATTCGTTATAATAAGAACGAGACGCTCATATGTAATGCTAGACCAATTTAAGAAAAAGATCCACTTTTAAACAGAATTCAAGGAAAATAAGATGAAATTATAGACAAGATTGAAATGCATAAGTATTTACTGAGTACTTATGCTGTTTATTATTGTAATAGAAAACTTACCAAATATTTCACTTAATCGGTTTAGCCAATCTATATATATAAAAATGAATGTTTGTATTTATGTATGTTAATGTCATTTATGCATTGCTACACCATTCATCCGATCGTAATGAAATTTTCACACAACCTTGAGAGTCAAGGGGAAAGTCAAATAAAAAAAAAATTTGAAATCCGTCACAAAATGAGCGGAGCGGAGCGGGTGAGCGAGCGGGAACTATATATATATGTATGTGCGTATGTATGTGTGTATGTATGTATGTGTATGTGCATGTATGTGTGTCTGTGTGTGTGTTTATGTATGTACTAGCGGAGATACCCGGCGTTGCCCGGGTTTTTTAGAGGTTTTTCTAATGTTTGTCTCTTTCTCTCCCGTTTCCTTTCCCACCTGCTTTCCCACTCCCGTTCGTTTTCCCGTTTTCGGTCGTTTTCCCGCTCCCGGTCGCTTTCCCGCTCCCGGTCGCTTTCCCGCTCCCGGTCGCTTTACCACTCCCGGTCGCTTTCCCGCTCACGTTTGCTCTCCCATTCCCGCTCACGCTTGCTTTTCCGTTCCCGCTCGCTGTCCGTTCCGGGTCGCTTTCCCGTTTCTATAATAGACAAACTAACCCACAAACATTCATATATATATATATATATATATAGTCTTAGCAAATCTATTTTACGTTTTATAGGCTAACAGAAGTTATGAAAGAATGGAAAAGAAAAAATGAGCGTGAACGGGAGAGCAACCGTGACCGGGAATGGGAGAGCAAGTATGACCGGGAACGGGAGAGCAAGCGTGAGCGGGAACGGGAAAGCGACCGGGAACGGGAAAGCGACCGGGAACGGAAAAGCCACCGGGAACGGGAAAGCGACCGGGAACGGGAAAGCGACCGGGAACGGGAAAGCGACCGGGAACGCGGAAAGCGATCGGGAACGCGGAAAGCGACTGGAATCGGGAGAGCAAGCTTGGAAGGAAACGCGAGCAAGAGAGAAAATCGATAACAAAACTTCTGAGCGGGAAAGCGACCGGGAGCTGGAAAACGACCGAGAGCGGAAAAGCGACCGGGAACGCGACGAAAACGGGAAAGTGGAGAAGGAAACGGGAGCGAGAGGGACAAACATTAGAAAAACCTCTAAAAACCCCGGGCAACGCCGGGTAACCCCGCTAGTTATATATATAACTAGCATTCCCGTTGCGACTTCGCTCACTTAAAAGAGAGAACACGTATCCACAGCAGCGTACTGCACGGGAGGATTTTTTACGGCTTGACTCGGTTCGGTCCGTCGACAACTTGGCCCGGCCCGCTTCATAAGCCAAAATTTCAGGCCCGGCACGGCCCATCTAATTTGGGTCTGGCCCGTTTTAACAGGCCTAAAATTTCTATATATTTGGCGAAAAATCTCGGCCCGTCCCACCTTGACTTCAGGTTTGGCCCATCCGGTCTGAAGACCGTAAAATCACGGCCTGGCCCGGTTCGTGCAGCACTCTAATCCATAGTGCCCTACACGGATATTTTTAGACCCGGCCCGGCTTATTTCATAGACAGAAAATTTCAGGCCTGGCTTGTTATTCAGGCTCAAACTGCCCCGTTTCATAAGCAAAAAAGTCGAGGCATGGACTCAACCAATTTAACGGTACAAAACCTCAAAGCTTGGAGACTAATATTTTGAAAAAATAATAAAACACGTATTTTATAATTTAAAAAAACCTTAATATTGAATTTTAATGTTTTTACATTTTCAGTTATTGAGTTTTCAAGCCAATATAATCCTTTTCTCCGCCTTACATTTGTAGTCCTGGAAACCAAAAGATAAAAAAAAATTGAAAATTTTTTTAACTTTATCTTTTAAGTAGTATCTACATAGTTACTAATTTGTATATCTGTAGTATTTTTAGTTTCAGAGTCGCAGTTTAAAAAAAACCCTATTACCCCTAAATATTAATTTTCAAATCTGTAGCATTCACAGTTTTTGAGTAGCTGTTACTTTAAAAAACAAATAACCCTATTTTCCACTCCACATTTGAGGTCCAGGAAAAATTTTTTTCAAAAAATGGTGAAACATGTATATCATCATTTTTTGAGTAGATGCTAATTATTAATTTTTACATCTGTAGCATTTACAGTTTCTGAGTAGCTGTTACTTTAAAAAACAAATAACCCTTTTTTCCACCCCACATTTGAGGTCCTGGAAACCAAATTTTTAAAAAATGGTGAAACAGGTATTTTTTCATTTTTTAAGAAGAATCACCTTTTCTGGATCAATTTAAAAGAATTACGAATCAATTTAAAAGAAATACGAATCAATTTAAAAGAAATACGAATCAATTTAACAAAATACGAATCAATTTAAAAGAAATACGAATCAATTTAAAAGAAATACGAATAAATTTAAAAGTACTTTCTTGTACCAGATGTTTTTGAACTACCTCAACTTTACAATAAGGTTTTACATAACAAGAACTATGAAACAATATATATGAATCAACAATCCAGAAGGTATGAGCAGGGTTGTTAAGAGCGGTAACGCCGCGCTACCGCTATTGTTGTAGTGGCGCTATTTTTAAGGTAGCGGTAGCGGCGCTACTGGCTGACAAGATCGTTAATGGTATAATAAAATAAGCGGTAATACTCAACGGAGCGTGTATTAAAGAAAATATAAATATTCGTATATATTTTTATTATTTTTATTAAAAATAAATTTTTATGCTTTCATTTTAAAATTATTTTTATTTCTTTTAAATTGATTCGTATTTCATTTAAATTGATTCGTATTTCATTTAAATTGATCCGTATTACTTTTAAATTGGTCCGTATTTCTTTTAAATTGATTCGCATTTATTTTAAATTGATTCGTAATTCTTTTAAATTGATCCAGAAAAGGTGTAGATACCAAATTTCAAAAGGCCCTCATTTTTGGTTTTCGAGACATACATTGTTTTTCAGTTTCATCCTCTCAGGAGCAAAATTTTCAAAAATCTTATTTTAGTGGGTGCTTACGCTATAAAAGTAATATAATTTCCAAATTTCACGTTCCTAGGATGAGGCGTTTGAGCTCGGCGTTTATTATCAGTCAGTCAGTCAGGACATGTTTTTATATATAGATAGATAGATAGAAAAAATATATAATAGTCTACGTCTGTCTAAGACGTTTTTGTGTGACGATTTGCTATCTATGACAAATTAACTTATATATAATGATAATAAATAATTATATAATAAAAAAATTTATATAAAATACGAATCAATTTAAAAGAAATACGAATCAATTTAAAAGAAATACGAATCAATTTAAAAGAAATACGAATAAATTTAAAAGTACTTTCTTGTACCAGAAGTAAGGTAAATATTTTTTAATTTAATTAAATATTAAAAGATATTTCAAAATTTTGCACAGTCAACCCTAAAGATAAAAAAAAGTGCCGCTGCAATCGAAAAATAATAAATAAATTAAGTTAAAAAATCCGTCATTTTTGACTGGCTATCTCTAGTAAAATATATATTAAGAACACTCTCAGGCGCATTTCCCAAATTATGAAAATGGTTCTACCTAAACACGACCCAACCCGACACGAACCCGATCCGAAGCCGAAAGTTTTAATTTTGAAACCCGGACCCGGACCCGAACCCGGAATTTTGAAAATCGAAAACCCAAACCCGATTTTTCAAAAAGTTGAAAACTTGAAGCCGGTTTTTAGACAAATTAAAACCTGAACCCGAACCTGAATATTCAAAAATTAAGAACCCGAACACGAAAAGTGAAAAGTGAAAAAATTCGTACCCGTGACAACCATACCTACCATTCAATTATTACTGATTGTTAACTTGTTTACTTTGTAATACAGTTTATCAAGGATTAATTACAAACAACTCTAGTTTAAAAATTAACTATAAACTAATTTGTTTTAGATTTTTAGATATTTCGGAAAATCTTATCGTTTTTATCGACCAGGCTCAACTTTACGTTTTTTCCATGAAAAGTTATGCGGTAGGTTACATAAATTTTAACATTTCCATCTTGGACAACCCACTGCAGTGTAGCTGTAGCGCTCTAGACTTTCTGTCCTGGATAATTTCTAATTCTACCAAAATCTCAAACTACAGCGAACTCACGTGTCTTAACAGTGACGGAACACAAAGAAATCTATCCGATATCAAACACAAAGAAATCTATCCGATATCAACACAATTTATAGAAATCTTCGTCTTTTTTGCTACGCTGCTTTGCCTCTGGAAATCACAGGTGGTCTTTTGGGTTTGGCCATGATTTGCTGTCTTGTTGGTAATTTGGCATACAAATATCGTTGGGATATTCGGTATTATTTGCTCCAGAGAGCTCAAAATAAAAGAAGGGAGAGATTATCTATGTATAAGTGCAATTACAAATACGATGCTTTTGTCTGCTATGAAACGAGTGATCGAGATTGGGTAGTTAAAGAGCTTTTAACAAATCTGGAAAATGTCAATTCTGCCGTGAGCAAACCAGCTGAGCTGTATAATGACTGCAATATAACGAGCGATCGCAACAACGTCACGTTCTCTACAGCTGATGAAGGCAGTTCTAATTTTGATAGCGACAGAGAACAGTTGATCAGACAACGAAGCGTGAAAAATGTAATTTGTTCCACTTCTGAAGAGTTCTTCGCATATGAAGGACTGAAACTGTGCATCCACGAAAGAGATTTCATGCCAGGATGCCAAGTGGAAAGCAACATCCAGAATGCGCTTGAAAACAGCAGGTATATGTCGGTTGCAAAATTATATATATATATATATATATATATATATATATATATATATATATATATATATATATATATATATATATATATATATATATATATAAAGCTTTTTTTATTGTCACGTTTTTCTAATGCACTAAAAAGAAGGATATAAAATATTAAAAAAACTTTTTTAAATACCACGTTTTTGTGAACTAAAAAGATGAAAATAATTTTTTTCTGGGCTGTGTGAGAAATGTCTTTATGATTTTTAAAACTTGAAATGTGGGGCGCCATTTATATTAAAAAAAATCATTCTATCCTGGTTAAAAAATAGCATATGGCTAGTTTGAGTAAAAGGCGTCCTACGTTTTAAGTTCTAAAAACTTTTGGCTTATTTGTTATACGAATGTCAACCATTAATGCATGACTCTATAAAAACATTTCTCACACACAGACAAAAACGTGGTATTTTGAAAAGTTTCTTTTAAATATTTATTTCTTCTAAATTTCGTCTATTTTGATTTTTTTACTTATTTTCAGTTTTGAACGTCATTTCTTGTAATAATATTGTTATAAATTTTTTAGTATTTGAAAAAAATAAATTTTGAGATCCACGGGGGGGGGGGGGGGCCATGGCACTTCCCTGGCCCCTCCTGCATCTGCTACTGTGTGTATATATACTAGCAGGGTACCCACGTTGCCCAAGGTTTTCAGAGATTTTTATTGTTTTTCTTTCGCTCCCGTTTCCTTCCCCGCTTGCTCTCACGCTTACTTTCCAGTTCCCACTTTGCTCTCCAGTTCCCGTTTGCTCTCCGGTTCCCGCTCCCTCTTTAGATTTATTGCTAAGGTGCAATTAGGTTCTTAATGTATATATATATATATATATATATATATATATATATATATATATATATATATATATATATATATATATATACATATATATATATATATATATATATATATATATATATATATATTGTTTTTATATTGTTTTTTTTATTTTTTTAAGAAAGGTCATTCTGGTAGTGTCTAAAAACTTCCTGAAGAGCCAGTGGTGCTGTCTGGAATTGGAGATGGCAAAGGTGGAAAGTCTGCTGAGGGGTGTAAACCTGGTTGTGACTGTTTTTCTTGAACCAGTTGAAGAAAAATTTGTAAGTCTTGAGTGGCTGACCAAATACTACACCTACCTGGAGTGGTTCAAATTCGATGAATACAGGTAAGCACAGTAGGGTTTTGAAATATGTGCAATCAGACTTCCACACTTAAAAATTGAAAAATATGCTTTTTTATAACAGTTTGAGTATTAATAATAATCTACATACATAATTTCCTATGTTGGTATGTATGTATGTATGTATGTATGTATGTATGTATGTATGTATGTATGTATGTATGTATGTATGTATGTATGTATGTATGTATGTATGTATGTATGTATGTATGTATGTATGTATGTATGTATGTATGTATGTATGTATGTATGTATGTATGTATGTATGTATGTATGTATGTATGTATGTATGTATGTATGTATGTATGTATGTATGTATGTATGTATGTATGTATGTATGTATGTATGTATGTATGTATGTATGTATGTATGTATGTATGTATGTATGTATGTATGTATGTATGTATGTATGTATGTATGTATGTATGTATGTATGTATGTATGTATGTATGTATGTATGTATGTATGTATGTATGTATGTATGTATGTATGTATGTATGTATGTATGTATGTATGTATGTATGTATGTATGTATGTATGTATGTATGTATGTATGTATGTATGTATGTATGTATGTATGTATGTATGTATGTATGTATGTATGTATGTATGTATGTATGTATGTATGTATGTATGTATGTATGTATGTATGTATGTATGTATGTATGTATGTATGTATGTATGTATGTATGTATGTATGTATGTATGTATGTATGTATGTATGTATGTATGTATGTATGTATGTATGTATGTATGTATGTATGTATGTATGTATGTATGTATGTATGTATGTATGTATGTATGTATGTATGTATGTATGTATGTATGTATGTATGTATGTATGTATGTATGTATGTATGTATGTATGTATGTATGTATGTATGTATGTATGTATGTATGTATGTATGTATGTATGTATGTATGTATGTATGTATGTATGTATGTATGTATGTATGTATGTATGTATGTATGTATGTATGTATGTATGTATGTATGTATGTATGTATGTATTAGAGATGGGAATCGAACCGAACTCGAACCGAACTTTTCGAACTCGAACCCACATTTAAGCATTTCGAACCGAACTCGAACGAACCCAAATTTTTATGCACCGAACTCGAACCGAACTCGAACCCAATGACGGTCGAACTCGAACCGAACTCGAACCCATTAATGGTCGAACTCGAACCGAACTCGAACCCATTAATGGTCGAACTCGAACCGAACTCGAACCCAGTTAAAACATCATCTGAACAAAATTAAAAAAAGCCAACCTAGAAAATTAAATGACAATCTTGGGCCAAGCTTTTTAATATCACTTATTTGATTATTTTTCTTTGCTTTTTTATCTATGAAAAAGAAAAAACGGACCAGCGTTATTTGTTTTGTTATTGTTTTCATTGTTATGAGCGGCGGCATTTCTATTCAATAATTTATAATGGATTGTATCATTGTTTCTTCTCCATCGAAAAAACTTGGTATAGCGAAAGTTAGAAGTGATTGTAAAAACTTTGATAAGCTGGTGTCTCAAAATCAGGCGCGATTAGTAGATGCGACATGGACAAAGAGTCATATTTGGAATAGTTTCAAGTGTGTTTGCCTTTTGAAGATGGTAAAGATGAAATGATTGAATTTAAATTATGTCTATTAAACTATTATAACATTCAAAGTCATTACAGTTTGGGACTATAATTATAGTGTTATTTAAAATATTTTTATAAGTTTGGTGCTATTTAAAATACTTTTATTTTTTACATTTACTTTATTTGCATTCAACAGATTTTGAAAGAGCAACTAATATTTTTAAAATACAATTACAATTTCTGATTTGTTCTTATTTTAAATAATGTTAAAATAAATGTACCTATTATTTGTGTATTAAAAATTGAACTAAACTCAATCAATAGTCATCACATTTCGAGCTAAACTCGAACAAACTTTAACTGGTCGATTACATTCGAACTCGAATAAAAGTCGAACCGAACTCGAACCTCACAGCAACCGAACCCGAACTGAACTCGAACCCCATAGCAACCGAACCCGAACCGAACTCGAACCCAAAAGGGACCGAACCCGAACCGAACTCGAACCCAAAGGGGACCGAACCCGAACCGAACCCGAACCGAACCCGAACCCAAAAATGATCAACCGAACCGAACTCGAACTTCTAATTTTGGGTTCGATTCCCATCTCTAGTATGTAAGTATGTATGTATGTATGTATGTATGTATGTATGTATGTATGTATGTATGTATGTATGTATGTTAGCAATTTCGCTTAACGCGGCGGCCGCGGTGGTCAGCAGTCAGTAGTTGATAAAAATAAGTGCGTGCGCAGGCGTGTAAAAAAAGTTATTTACGCAATTGTACGATGTCAGTCCCAAAGATCAAAAAAGGTGGCGCTGCAATCGCAAGATAATATATAATGAGATTTTAATAAATCCGTCATTTTTGACGGGCTATCTCTAGTTTTAGCATAAATACTTTCATAGTTGAAAAAAAAACAAAAAATAACAATATACTTCGATGTTTCTCATTAAAAATGACGGCAGAAAAATAAAAAACTACCGTAGACACATTTCAATGGCGAACGATATTATTTACACAGTGACACCTGGGAACAGTTGCGTTGCCAACAACGACAGCTGCGTGATTTTTATATTTTGTTATTGCTATATAACTCAAAACTTAATTGCAGGCAACATGAATTTTGGAGACGATTGAGAATTGCTCTAGGGACCAGGACTACGCAAAGTGGAATAGTTACCCGAAACTCTCCAGAAGAGCTCCAATGAAATGACAACTTGTTAATAAATAATGAATTAAAAACTAACTTTCTAGTAACTTTTTTTTATTTCAGCTATTTTTTTTGGAAAATACTTTCATTTATTTATAATCACGTTTCAATGTTCATTTTCAAAATCGAGACTGCATGAACAAAATCAAGATTTTCATAAGGCCTAATGGGTAACTTAAATTTTGATAATTGCCAATTTTTATATTTTGTATAACAGTTTATATTCCTTTACACTAGGTGTTTTAAGACTGAAATGACTGTATTTAGTAAGCACCTAAGTACTTCCTGTCGTGGATCATAATTTGATCTTTTTAACGTTTCCTTCCTCCTTTCTCCAGGCTTGGGACTGGCTTGCAAAAGCAAGGCGGAATTTTTTTTACACCAGATGTTCTAAAACTTAAATAGCAGTATTTAAGAAATAACGAAGTACTTCCTGTCGCGGATCGTAATATGATTTTTTTCCTCCGCCTTTATCTACGCTTAAGACTGCCTTGCAAAAATAAGACAGAGTTGTTTAATACATTGTTACATTTTTTAAAATAATAAATAACTGAACAGTTAGAGACTTTGTTTTTCACAAATCTTTTAGGTGGTTATTTTTTCGTAGGTTTAATTTTGTCCAACACTGAATCCAATCTGGAAAATTTCACCTACGGAACAAATAAATACAGCTGAGAGCAATTAAAATAATCGTCTTCAAACTAACTTTTCGGTACAAATTTGATGCAAACAACACAAATTCTCTACGGTGTCTTGTTTTCCCGTTTTTTCTCACCATCCAGCCGGCAAGCCAAAATGTTTTATTAAGCTGCCTTTTCTTTAAACAAGCTTCTAAAAATGCGCTAAAAAAGCTACAAATAATAAGCAGTCAAGAGTCACAGCAGGATCAGAGAGGTGGAAATCGTCGGTATATGAATGTACCTAAAACCATGAGCCTTGGCGACGTCGATGATCTTTGCGGAGTAAAAAAACAATTTAATTTGCTTTGATATCATTGCTTAGAACGCTCTGTCACCAGAGATGTAGTACTTGGTATTCGTACTGGTACCTGTACTCAAGTACAACTCGAATACATTTTTAAGTACTCGTACTCGGACTCGTACTCGAAGACTTGGTACTCGTACTCGTACTCGTTTTCCACTCAGTACTGAGTAGCAGAGATTTAGTACTTGATACTCGTACTCGTACTCGAGTACAACTCGAGTACGTTTTTCAAGTACTCGTACTCGATACCATGGTACTCGTACTCGTACTCTTACTCGCACCATAAGTACTCGAAACATTTCTGTTTGTCACTAATGAAGACCTGCAATAACATAAAAACGGATTGGCATCATCCTGAAATGTATGGCTGAATTAGGACCGCACAGGTATCTGCGCCCTATGCAAAAGAAAAGCATAGAGATTTGCACCCCCTTTGTAATTTGTTAACAAAAACACATTTGCATCCTAACCTCAATGTACATTGGTTATCACAGGAATTGATTAATTTGGACAAAAAACTTTGTGTAGAAATCATTCTGCTTTGATATTTGGGGCTTCCCTGGCTGTTCGTGAAAATATCTTTTTTACACTTATTCGTTTACTGTCACCCTTTTTAATCGCAGTCTTCAGCTTGTAAAGGCTTTTCGAAATATTGGTAAACTGAATTAAAAATCATAGGACATTTTCTTTAAAGTACTGAGTTATTTCTTGTAAACCTCTTGAGAGCCTTTTGTCGCCGGGCCATAGGCGACCAACTAGTACCGCTTTCTTAGGGTAGAGTTTTGACCCTGTGGGAGAAACTGGTAGTTTACATCAAATGTTCTGTATTCTTTTCAATTAGGAGTACACCCTTTGTTTTAAAATCTGGGCTACCGGCCTGAGCAGAATGTTACCAAATGATGCACTCAAGTTGAAAAAATACAAATTTATTGCTACACGATCAGCTTTTGGTTAGGTTTCGATGAGAATACAGCAGCAGTCCTTTTTGAGAGATAGCTGTAGCATTCAGACTAAGCGAACGGTTGGCCTAGTGGTTAACGCGATCACCAGGTTTTCTTGGTCTTAATAAACTCAACACTGATCCGTAGGTCGACTCATTTTTTCATTGCTTCCTGGGTCAATGAAAAGAAGAGTATCAGTTTCACAACTGAGATGATAAGAACTCAGCACACTCCAATTTGACAAATGTGCGGGCTGGATGTGAAGCTGCGTGATCCTATATAGACGGGCTGGGCTATTGTGTGAACGTAGGTTCAAAAGCATCGCCTTAATGCACTGTTATCATTTAACCTTAAACATTTGAAAAAATATCACGTATTGGTCTTTAAATAAATTGTTTCTTGTCAGCATAGTCCCAGGGATGTCTTGTGGTTGGATACACTGAAGAAAAAAATAGAAAAAGAAGATAGTCATCAGTGTTAAGGTGGACGCCAAGAACATCCCACAGATATCGTGATTTAACGATCAACCTACAAGGTTCTCGGAGAACATCATTTAGTTTCACATCACATATAGAAATTGCTTAAAAATTACTTGATCGATAATGAACAACACAAACAAAATAGGGAAGAATTAGTTTTATTATTTCTTTGAGAAAATTTTCAAGAGTGTTTAACCGAACTATCAAGTAAAGACCCCAGAATTCAGCAATGGAAAAATTACGTAAATACGAAAAGTGTCAAATTACATAAAACTCATAAAAATAGCATACACAATTCAGATTGAATACATACAAATTTGATATGATTTCCAGCAATGGCTTTTTTGGGTCTCGGTAGAATTAGTCGGTGAAACGTGCAAAAGATGAAAAATTTAATATGATAAAGCTTGAAGTCTTTAATGTATTGAATGTAATAAGGCACTAGTGTCCGATTACGAATCTACTACCGACATCGACAAAATGAGGCACTGTGTTTATATCAATTTTAGTGTAAAAGTGCATTGAAGGCATCACCATGTTCAGAAGATGTTCGGTCCGTTCGAAATCGCTATAAAGTGAACGTTTACCAGGAAACGACGGTGACGACAACGATGATGATGATGGCGCTTTCAGAGAAAGAAAAAGCTGAAAAAAATAAAAGAAGAGAACAAACGAACGAATGAACGAATGAAAATTGAATCAAATGCTTGAGAATGTTTCTGATCTAATTCTCCCTTCTCTTTCGGTTTGATCTAAGCGTAGACAGTCTTCTGGAGGTGGGTGGCACGCTCCTGCAAATAGGAAAAAGAAACAAATTTGAAAATTATAAAAAATACATACATGTTTACATCGCTTTTACAAAGCCGAATAGTTTGGTATTCACCAATAATACGAGTAAATTGCGCGTGGTTTACAAAACCTGGGCAACTGTGAACACGAGCTAATTTCTATTCCACTAAACAACTGAGGTGTATCTTGTGAAGCTCTTGTCAAAATAACAGCTTTACAATTTATTAAATTTGTTAAAAATGAATGTCTACGCTACTACTAAAAAGAAACAGAATGGTGTAAACAAACCTCTCCGAGCTGGTTGACAAGCTTTGTCACTACTGTAGCGCCAGTTCCCCAGTTGCTCTCATAGTATTCGAGGTCAGTGGGGGAGGCTGTGGGGGGCTTGAATCCCTGAGCCCAGACCTGAAGGAACAAATTGAGAAAAATTGAACTGATATTCTTTGCGCATCAAACATTCACAAATGTGAATATTTTAAATATTCGCTTGTTAGGTCTAGTTACTGGAATTTTTGTTGGCAACTTGGCATACCCTGATCTTAGATCCAACTCCAATGGTGACGTAATCCAAGGAGAAGGGGGCTTTCTCGATGCCGTCGATGTTTCTCTTCAATTTCCATCCATCTAAGTTCTCTTCCTGGGAAGAAACAAACATTACACATTTATTAGCAAAGTAAATTTGTAACAAATTTATTAATAAAAACAACAATAGATGAATTATCGAACTTTTCTTCCGGTGTTTTCAAGTGTGATGAATTTGCCATCAGCAGAGCACTCAGAAATCGAGACGGGTCCCTTGGCACTTCTTTGGTATGTTGTCTTGGCTGACATTTCACCTTTGGTGACTTGGCTGACGCGCATTGCGCCATCTTAGAAAAAAATTGAATATCAATAAACTGTTGTTTTTCAAATCTTTATAGCTAAAATTCTATGCAAAACAAACCGGTTAATTACTAGAAATAGGTGAATATATTAATGTAGTTATTAAATTTACCTCCTCCGGCACCGAAAGCGCTACCACTACCGGCTCCATAGGCACCACCGAAAGCGCCACCGGCAGCTGAGGAAGAGCTGTAGCTGCTGCTGCTGTATGAGCTCTGAAGTCTGGCTTCTTGGCCGGTGACAATTGAGTCGACGATCTGGCGAAGTCCATCTCTGGAAGAAAAATTATTTTTATCATTTTTGAGTTCAAGCCGAAATCTTTCTTGTTATTCTTGTTCAACCTAGTAGTGTTAGCCTATGAATGTATTAACATTCGTCAGCCAGTTAAGGCTTGGCCGATGAAATCGCCGATAAACAAAAACACCTGTTCTCTTCTCCTTCAAGCAGTTTGCGGTAGGCGGCGATCTCGAGTTCGAGACCGAGTTTTGAGTCGACGATGCTTTGGAGTTCCCTGAGAATTGCCTCCATCTCGGCTCTCAGTTTGGCCAACTCGAGTTTGTAGTCGTTGTTCTCTGTTTCCAGTTCTCTTTCTCTCTCTTCTTTTTCGCGCTTCAAGTTCTCCAGTTCTCTTAATAGGTTGGCGACCTGTGAGTAATAAAATTTTTTATATACATATTCAGAATTTGCAGTTTCAGCCAAAAAATAAGAATTGCACAAGTGAAACATAATTTTTGTAGTTTTAAAATAATAAAAAATAATTAAATCTAAGTTCTAAACGTACTCTGGCTTCGGAGTCATTGAGTTTGGCACGGAGGTCCGTGACCTGGGTCCTTAACCTCTTGCTCTCCTCTTTTGAGTGGACAGCTTCCATGTTCTGTCGGGTGGCACCCGTGCGAAATTCTTGGATCTGGTGGGTAAAATAAAAAAAACTTAATGAAAATATGTTTTATCAATAACATGTATGGAAATGTATTAGGTGTGTGAGCTACCTTGAGGTTGTAGAAGGTTTCAAGTTCTCCCCTCATGGAATCGAGTTTCTCGTCGTAGACTTGATGAATTTCTCTCAGAGCCTGTCCCATTTCGTTCTTCCAGAACTCTCTGTTTTCAGCAGTGGTATCGCGGTATGCCAAAGCAGCCAGTTCTTTCAATTCCTTTGGTGTACAAAGAATTTTAAAATTGAAACAGTGAAAAATAAATAGAAAAAATAATACTAATGATTTGAAGAAATACGGACAAAATTGCTGCTCTACCTGCTCGTGGACAGCCTTCAAGAATTCTAATTCTTCTTCCAGTGTCTGGCGACGGTTTTCAGCATCGATGTGGAGAAGGGTCTCGTTGTCGAGGTCCTGCAATGAAATCGATAATATAGATTAACAGTAGTGGGTTTGGAATGAAATCGATAACATAGATTAACAGTAGTGGACCGCCATTCATTCAATCGTTGTCTTCTTTTCAACGCAATTTTTATCAAAACTGCCAAACACGCGTCTCTGTGTTTCGTTGAGGTGCCAAATCTCATGCCAGTGGCAAGTAACGACAAACACAGTTCATATAAATAGGAAACATGGCAACTGACCACTCTACTCCTGTTGAGTGCATCCTGAAGGTTGGCGATCTGCTTCTTGTCCTTGTCACGGTCTCCTTCCAACTGCTCCAGTCGGCGGCGCAGCAGGTTGATCTCAGCTTCATAGTCGGAGAGTTGTTGGTTCTGTCTGTCGACCTTTTCGCGTTCAAAGAGGACGGCTTGATTGGCTTCGTTCAGCCTGTAGACAATAATTATTCGTTAGCTAATTTTATTTTAGTTTTTAAATGGCTAGTTTATATGCTATAGACACTTAATGATTTTTTTTTATTATTTTTAGATATTTAAATTATGTTTTTTAAACAAAACAACAATATTGTGCTATGTCTCGTAAGTTTGCGCTTTTCCATGAATGCCATCACGTTATTTTTAACTAGCTCACCACATCAGCAGCGTATGTTAAAAAGGTCTCCACCGGAATGAATATTCATAGAACTCATCTTACAAAACTAGGGGTGTTAATATTAATTTTTAAATTCCTTGAAAAGAACAAATTAGCTCGCTAAGATCCAATAACGCGAATGGTGAGGGGGTAAGATCTGAACCAAAATCCTTCATGTTTACGTCGGTATTACTCCTAGCATCCTAACAAAACTCATTTTATTGAGACTAAATGTGCTTTAGGCTTTAACGGTAGAGTTCAAACTGAAATTTGCCCTTCACTCTATAAGGTTAATGTAATTAACTTTTAGGGAATGCAGTGTTTAAAAGAAATGTCCTTAACTACGATGATTACGATTGGCTGACCGGCTGCTGGCAGCTGAAGCACGCTCCACATCGACAAACTAGATACGACCCGACAACATAACACAGGAAAATCAGATGAAATCGGTCGATGTGAACTAGTCACGCACACACCCGACACGACTGGCGCGTTGTAATCGCGTGTATTTTACATTTTGACCCAGTTTTTTCCCCAACCAATCACGAGAAAGTATGTCAGGTGAAAGGTTGAAAATGGCAGCTTCATATGCTTCATTCATAGACATATCTATGGCCTCATCTATATTATCTATAGTGTTTGTATATCAAAATAATAAATTATTAATTTAAATTAAATTATTTTTTCAATTTTTATTTTTATTATTTAACAGTTTTTTTTAAAGACAAGTACTTTTCTTCAAGAAAGTTCTTAACGCTGATTCGTTGGCACTCGGCAAGCTTGATAAAACTCAGTCTCATGTATTAAACGGGGAAATACATGCGACTGGGTCAAAATCCAGGCGTGCGGAGTCGCAAGGCTATGCCACATCTAAAAACTCCGATCGCACTGGACGTGCCAGATTTTATCGGGTCGCGTCAACTCAAGTTTTTCGATGTGGAGCGTGCTTGACTTGTAATCTGCCTTGAGAAGTTCCAGGCAGCAGAGCAACCGAATTGAGGATTCATTGTTGGTTTATTGCTTTAGGTGCCTAAATTAGTGAATAATGCAGAAGTGCTTACTTAGCTCCTATTCTTATCCGAATTTAAATCCCACGCCGAGACGATGATGGCGCATCTGGTGATCTATTATGGCGCCGAAATTACTTTTCTAAAAATAAAAAAAACCAATTTAGCGCCGCAAAAAAAGCAAAACGTCGAAGCGAAATTTTTCTAAAAGATTCGGCTGTTTCAGCAAAGGTTCTTTCTAGGTACTAAGTGGTGTAGATGGTGGTGGTGATAACGAGCATGGATGTATAGGGGTGGTCGAAAATAGAATAGTGAGTGTGGGTGAGGTGGGGAGATATAATCATTCATCAGGATGTTTTGGTACTTTTTTATACAAGCCGCATACTCTTTTGGAGTTTTGCTCTGGCGCACCATTTTCAAGACAACTCGTTTGCAGCTATTTGTTCATGTTTTATATATTTTTCTCTTTCTATTTCAGCCTCCCTCTCTCTTTCTTTGTTACACTGCTACCCTCTCTCTTTCTGTCCTTCTTTGTCGCTATGTCCTTTCAGTTTTTGTTGTCATTCTAGAAATTATTTACATAGAACAGTTTGTTAGGGCCGATGCTATGTTGTTGTTTTTTACCCTGGATTGTTACATCATGTCCCTGTAAAGTTTTGTGATAATTGAAGAAATAAAACCATTAGATGATTTTGGAAAGATTTGGCTGCGTTTATCGTCATGAAAAGATTAAACTTGCAAAGACGTGTTAAATTTATCTATTAAAAACAATCTATCTTATAGTGTATATATTTAATTCAGCTTGTACATATTTAGTTCTGGTTGTACATATTTAGTTCTGGTTGTACATATTTAATTCTGCTTGTACATATTTAGTTCTGGTTGTTTCTTCTACATTCTGTTTAACGTTTACATCCAAAACAATATTAGATATTACCGCTCACCCGTATTTTAGCTTTCTATTATTGTTCGCTTTTCTTCTATTTACAAACAGCTGTTCAAACACATAAATATTGGGCTTATTTATCTACAAATTTCCATCGCTCAGGTTCGATTAAGTAAGGAAGCCAAGTTATTCGTGTTTGCAAACTGCGTCAGCTTGAATTTTCAAAGTTTTTCGACCTTGTTGCGGTAAAACTAAAATGCACGCCGATTTCATCAGACAACTAAGCTATCGTTCTCTCTCGCGAACTTTGGCTCGGCTGATAAAATGGATTAAAAATTCGCATTCTTTTCCAGCCATCACATGATTAGCTTTTCAATACGCACGATCGCTCACGTCATCATAAAATTAATTTGTAATTTTTTAACTAACTAACAGCCGATCAATCGTTTCAGTTTTTATAAAAAAAAAATAATCGTAGACTTGCTTGCGAAGAGAGTTTTGCATTTGCGTTTTTTTATCAATTATTTGCAAGGATAATTTCTTCATTTTTCTCTTTCTAGACTTTACTAATTTACTACATCTCCAAAATAAGATTCCGTATAAATTCAAATTATACCGGAATTTCTCTTTACAAAGTTATTTCTCAACCACGGTACTTTCAAATATCTGTCTTCATTTCACAGCAAGTATTTTAATGATAACCTGTTTTATAACTTATCCATTTCAATTTTTCATCATTAAACAATAATTCTACCTAAGTTTATTTAATAAGTTAAGTATAAATATGCTTTTCTTAGTATAAACCTTTCTACGAAATAAGTACATATATCACTGCGCTATAATTGAAACTCGAAACTGAGTCACTCACTTGATCCTGGTCTCTTCAAGTTGTTCTTCCATGCTGGCGGCCCTGATCTCAAGACGAGCCTTCTCTTTGTCGGCATCATCGAGGAGTTTTCGGGCCTCGTCCAGTTCAGCTTGGTACATGGCTTTGATTTGGGTAGTCTCCTTGCCCCATTTGTTTTTCAACTTTTCAAGTTCATCAGCCAAGCGCCTGTTTTGAGCTTCCAGGAAGCGAACTTTTTCGATGTAGCTGGCGAAGCGCTCGTTCAAGTCCTGCATGTCCTTCTTTTCCCTTTCGCGGCTCTGCTTGACGTTGTTTACACCGCTGCTGGTTACAGCTGCATAAGCACCAGATGGAGCACCCATGTTGCCATAGTGCATGGACCTCTCGATTGTGTACGAACGGCCTCCACCGCTGCCGCCCATGGTGCTGCCCAATCCACCGATGGATGACCTCTGGATGATGACGTTCCTAGGGGCGATGGTAGGACGGTAGGGAAGTGTGCTGCTACCGTCGACGACATAGTTACTTGAAGACGACTTGGTCTCGTAGACGGTGGATCGCTGGACACTTGTGGGTCCTTCAACGGTCCTGGTAGTGGTGATCGATGACTGGACAGACATCTTTTTTATTTCTGTATTCTTTGGCTAAACGCTGACGGAAAATGTGTACACGTTATTTATAATATTCAGAAAGTATTTTCTACAGTTGAAAGATTGATTTACTAAACGAAGACAACTAATTTTTATACTATAAAAATTAGTTGTTGGCCTGATACCTTGGCTTGGCTTACTTAAGCCAAAAATTGCAATGCTTTGATTTTAATTAGCAGGTACATCGTGAGTGAACCTGCTCAATCAATTTTGCTAATAAGCTTTTAAAAATAAATCACATGACCGTATTAGAAATTACCCTTTCCGTTACATCTTGTACAGCATGTACTCAGTCTTTACATACTTTTACTTGTAATTGGCTTCCTTCAAGTCTCACTTGAACCACACTTTTCTAATATTCTCACGTCCCACTTTGCGATAGAAACACATTTAAGATTTATTTTAAAATTATTCATTACATCAAATCTCTTCGTCGCTCATGCCTGCGTGTTTAAAAAGACATCAATGCGTTTTTTTACTCTACAGAACAGCAACTCGAAACATTTTCAAAAAAATTAATTTATTTTGTTTTATTTTATTTATGTCACCTTCAGACGACCTTTTCTCAACCTCTAAGCCTTCCATGTTTTTATGTCTATATTGCCTCGGCGCGGAAGAGATAAATATATAAATATATGATGATAAGGTCACACGTCTGCTTGACTTCCCGCTTTTTCTAATCAGGTATGCATGCATGCAGCTGGCAGGTATTCATCGTGAACACTTTCTAATAGTCTGACTAACCGAATAACTAACTAACTAACTGTGCTAGACTGGAATTTAGAACACGGATAATTAAAGAAGCTGATCAGCTTGCGGAATATTTATAAACGATCAATAAAATGCCGTGTTTCAGGTGAATGTTGTGTTTTTTTTCTCAACATTGTTGCATAAAACTTTTGGCTGGAAAATATTTCAGTTCAATCGAAAAATAGAATTGCGAAATGCATGTTGAATGAGAGCCCATGATTATTGGTAGGTTGCGCCCCCGGTTCCGACTTGAATTTAATAACATTTCCAGAAACGCTGTTGTGTTTTTAGCGGCATTGTTGCAATTCATTTTTCAACTTTTTAGTTTGGCACAAAATCTTCGTGCAATGATCCCATTTCGAAATTGTTTTCCAAACATCGTCCAAATCTTATGAGTCATCGACTGATAAGCTTTAAAGTACTTTCTTGAACTCTCAGCGAAGTGGCCTCATTTCTCTCTTAGTACCTTTCCGTATAGTGCTGTGCGTATTTTTAGCTAGGCAAGTCTCTTTCTTTCTTTCTTTCTTTCTCTCAGTCTCTTTTATTATTTTGTTCTTTTCTTCATTTGTGTATCTACACCTTAGTGAGTTTATGCGAGTCTGATATCTCAATTAGCTCTTATGGAAGCTGCTGTTTCTCATTCGGCTCTTCCAAGATGGCGGTGGTAGTCATGGTGACGATACCTTACCAGTTCTTCCAGGAACTTTGCGTGTGTGTACGCGTGTATTTGTATGGATGTGTCGACGGCGCCTTTTGTTGGATTAACCAAAGTGGATATCCGCTTTCAAGTAGCTATAACTATGGTGATGGTGATGATGATGATGATAACAATGATGACTTATACAATTGCTTTTGATGTCGTTTTTATTGCGTAATTACCTTTAATTGAAGCTTTTTATATTCATAAAATTTAAGGTCTTTAAAGATTTTTGTTTAAAATTTTTTTCAATTGCTGAGCGATAATAGAAACATTGCGTATGTGATGCTATCTATGTACGGATGTGATGTAAGGATAAAACTGGCACAGCTGGATGCCTACCTTGCATTTAATCTTTGCAACGTTAACTTAGTTAATTGAAGCAATAAAAACAAATTATTTTCGTTAACTAAGATTAAATTTATTTGTGCTCATCGCTATAAAACCGGCTTTTTCGACTCGATAGGTTCTGCTCTATTGAAACTTCAACATTCAAATTCTAATGGTTAGATATCTATCAACGACTATCAGGTCTCTGAAGATATTGAATAATATATTCATCCCGATTAATTTTTCAACCAATAATTAATAAATTAAAATTATTACTTCTTAATGAATTCATTATTTTTTTGTTTTCCACATCAATTTTTAAAGTATACTTTGAAACGGAACAACAGTTTCTCTCATTAAATTGGTTAAACTAAACTACCTTTTACGTCTATTATAACTGGAAATTAAATTATCCTAACAAATTTTCTATAAATAAAATTTAAATTAAAAATAAAATAAATTAATAAATGAAATAGGATGACCAACCACAAAAAGGAGAGAGAGGATCCGTTCGTTCCTTAGAGCAGGCGGAACTTAAAAGTCTTGGAAAACTGCTGATCTGGCAGAAGTGTTGTAGTCGGTCAGTATTTATACAGTTTCGAGCTATGCAGAAAGTTATGCTATGTGTGCGCGAAGCAAGATTAGGTGAGGATGATGATAACGATGTTTGTGGGTGTGTTAGAAGTATGTTTCAGTCTTGATTTGTCTGGATCTGGCTCTCTCCGTCTCTTTCTCTGTTGTTGTATGTGCACGTATCGTGCCTATCTGATTGTGCATACCTTTGCGTGCGTGTGCTTACGTCAGTGAACTGGTCAGCATCATGACTAAGGAGATCGTTGGAATTTCCACATGTACACAGTGCGAACCGCGTCTGTGTTCGTTCAGTATGCAAGAACTTTATTAATTCAATATGCACCGCTGTTTCTCTATCTTCATATCTTTCTTTCTTTCTTCTTTCTCTTTCTCTCTATTCCTTTCCGATAAGCAATCAATTCAGTGCTATTATTTCTCTTCATCAGTCTCCCTCACCCTATCTATCTGTCTGATTGTCTCGCCATTCTTTTTGTGTTTTTTTATATTTTTTAAAAATATTTGTAATTGTTTTTTTTTCTCGGTTGCTGCAGTACTTTTTGTCTGTTATGTTGCGACAGTCTCATGGATAGATATCTCCAACAGTATCACATACACATAATCACACATGCTAGGACAAGTTTACATAAAACCACACATACTCACAGATAATTACACAAACCCAGAGTGAAACGTTTAAACTTGGGTTAAGTTATGGAGGATGGTGAGTAAAATAATTTTGAGAGTAACTATTTGAATGTTTACGTGTAATTTAATTATTTATAATATTTACATTTGCGCGTACGTTGACGTGTAAGTAGAGATATGTGTACGTTCATGTGTCTTTGTGGGTAAATATGTAAGTGCGTATGTGTATATAGAATAACCACATGTGTGTATACGAAATTTTCAAGGTTCATTTCAGCGATCATTTCAACATGTTTAATTTTGTCTGATCAGAGACGTGATGAGGCCTGAAAATTAAAAAAAAGAAAGAAAAAAGAAGGAAGCTTCATGAAGTCGATTTTATTTTAGACTTGAGTTGTTTACGATGAATTAAATCTGTTTGCTTTCTTAAAATCAAATATCAAGTGATTTGTAGTTTGCAGGAGTAACTGCACTTCAGCCGTCCATTCACACTATAAAACCCACTCCACAACCCCGGTCACCAGCTAACCCAGGGCACCAGAATGGAGGTTAGGTCATAGGCAATATTTTTTTTTATAATAGCTTATAGTCTTTTACACCAGATTATTGCATACTTCTATAGCTGTATGTAAGAAATAACGAAGTTTTTCCTGTCACATAATTTGATCTTTTTTTACTTTTTTCCCCCACCTTCTTCCACTTGGGACTGGCTCACGTTAAGCAAGGCGGAGTTGATAGCGATATAACCAAGCATAAACAAATATTTTAGTTGTGTAAACATAATATCACATTATAGTTTATTTTTACTTTATATATAAAATATGTTGTTTAATATTAAAAAATTGAACAATATGGAGAGCGAAAAGGCTTTGTCACAAATCGAGTAACTTTCAGCTGGAACTCCTTGACGCAGGAAGCAGTGGTGAATGCCTTCAAAGATCAACTCGCTCTGCTTTGTTGCAGTATGACTCGTCAGCACAGAGGGGCCTGATGCAGCACCTCTTCATCTTCATCAATCATATATTTTATTATAATGACTATCTCTTTTCTCTTTTCTCTTGTTTCTTTTTTTCTGCTATTTTTTTGATAACTGAATAAACAAACTCAAACTCATATATTCATTTATTATTTTGTATAATATTATTAATATACTTATTAGTAATATCCGTCAAAAATGACCGAAATTAATTAGTGACGATTGCAGAGCCTCCTAACAAGCGTAATTTGATTTTCACCACATACATACATACATACATACATACATACATACACACACACATACATACATAAATACATACATACATACATACATACATACATACATACATACATACATACATACATACATACATACATACATACATACATACATACATACATACATACATACATACATACATACATACATACATACATACATACATACATACATACATACATACATACATACATACATACATACATACATACATACATACATACATACATACATACATACATACATACATACATACATACATACATACATACATACATACATACAAACATACATACATAGGAAATGATATATGTTGGCTTTTCTAATTATATTCTGTGAAATTTTCTTCTAATGGTTGATTACAGTTTAGGAGGCCGTGGCTTTCCTGGGGCTGATCATTTTACACCAGTCACAATGCATCTACTACTACCACTACCACCAAACCAAAACGGTCAGCTGCTACAACTACATGTATGGATCTCAAAATGAGGCAATTTTACTACAATACCTGTTTACTCCTAAATTTTATTGAGAATCGGGTTTGATTTCATAAGACGTTTTACGTTCATGGGATGTTTCTGACCTTACGTTGGGAATAAATTAGTGAAATATGATAATTAAACTACTCAATATTCATGAGGTGTATGTAGCATTCCGTACATTTTCCATGAGTCTTTTTTAGAGGTATGTCATTAGGTTTGTTTTTCTTTCTTTCTGCAATTGTCTATGTTCTCTCTCTCTCTCTCTCTCTCTCTCTCTCTCTCTCTCTCTCTCTCTCTCTCTCTCTCTCTCTCTCTCTCTCTCTCTCTCTCCTCCTATGATTTCCAATTTTTATTTATTGCAGGAATTAAACTTGAAGACAGAAAACTACAATGAAGATCCATACATATGGTATTATCTGCTGTTGTGGAGTAAATTTGTTTATTTTTTTTCCTAACATAGCAACTCAGTGAAAAATAGAAACTTTCTACGTGAAATTGATTAGATTATATTAAAAAAACTATTTTAATGAAATTATTACAAATATTACATATTTAAGAATTCCTCATTCTTACATTCCTTTAGCATTGAACCAAACTCCTTATTGTAAAAACACCCTAATTTATATTTTTGTCTCACATAATACAACCCCCTGTGCCTGTGCCACATGTACACCGCTGATCTTCCAATTTTTTTCCAACTCAACCACCCTGGCATGCGAACTAAGTCTTCAAATCAGCAACTCGATTTCAGTTAATCACCAGATTGCTGGTTCGATTCCTCATCACGACTGGCACATCTATTATGGACACACGCACACACACAAACTCACACGGATGTCTATTATAACATGACTCGTACAAATCTTCAACAGCAGCACACACCATCACAGGATTCGAACAGTTACAATTGTAACTAACAGCTGTGCCGCTTATCACTGAGCGATCGGCAGTGCGGCATCGTGAGATGAAAATCATTGTTTTCCTTTCAATGCTAAACCTTTAAACAATCCATTTCCGAAATACAACAACTTTGTTTTAATTAAGAAACTTTAAACATATTTCCAAATCTGGCTCAACTGGGAATGTGTTTTTCTAATAATCTGATTCTGGAGAACTCTGACGCTGGTTGGGTGGCTGATGCGGTGAAATAAACTGTTGTTTTGGTGGTGATTGTTGCTATGGTGACTTATTTAATGTGCATTTGTTTTCTATATGTAGTTAAATGTTCGTTTTATAGCTAAGTTTTTTTTATTGATAAACAACAAAAATTTACTTTTGTTGTTTTCTTTCGAGATGTATTCATTCTTAATAGCTGAATGCAAACGTTTCTCAACACACACACACACACACACGCATACAAATACACACACGCCATGAATTTCCATGAAAAAAATTAATTTTTTTGAAAGATGATGTGTACTGGTAGTGATGATAATGATATCCTCATCACATCACCATCACATTTTTATCACATCATCATCTCATTATCATCACATCGTCATCACATCATCATCACATTTTCATCACATCATCATCACATCATCATCACATCATCATCACATCATCGTGGTCATCATCGTCGTCGTCGTCGTCATCATCATCATCATCATCATCATCATCACATTATCATCACATCATCATCACATCATCGTCATCATCATCGTCGTCATCATTATCATCATCATCGTCGTCGTCGTCGTCATCATCATCGTCTTCATCATCATCATCATCACATCATCATCATCATCATCATCATCATCATCATCATCGTCGTCTCTCATCATCATCATCATCATCATCATCATCATCACATCATCATCATCATCATCAACACCATCATCATCATCATAATCACAAACAGCAGCTTGACCATCAGCAGAACGGATGCTGCCAAACTCAAAACTTTAATTGCAAGCTGACCACAATAATGCTGAAAAGACTGCTGTGCTTTCACTTAGAAAGTAATCTGAGATGTCTGAAAGGTTTGTAAGTGTGTTGCCAGATGCAGCTGTGAGTTTTCGAGTTTTATGATTCATTTTATTTCATTCGTCCATGGTTTTTAATTTTCAATACTCGGCTATTCTGATTGGTTTGTTTTATTTTATTTTAATTTATTCTTGTTGATAAGATAAATTTATGCACATAAATTATCTCTATTATTATTAACTAGCAGATTTGCCCGGAGCTGCCCACATTTTTGGTGATTTTGCGTTTTTTTGACAGAAACAAAAAAAAATAAAGAGCAGATAGTTTTCAAAATAGCCTACAACCTTCTCCTCAAGAACGACTACCTACAACAAAATTTCATTCAATTTGCTCCAGCGGTTTGGATGTGATGCTCGAACATACTTACTAACATACATATACACACACATACACCCAAATACACACACATGGCCTTACTTATTATCTCTGTAGATATATTAATTTAATTGAACTAAAAATAAAAGATTTTATTTGAAAAAGGATCAAAAGCGCTTCACAATTTATGTTTTATTTCTCTCTCTCTCTCTCTTTCTCTCTCTCTCTCTCTCTCTCTCTCTCTCTCTCTCTCTCTCTCTCTCTCTCTTTCTCTGTTTCTCTCCCCATCTTCTTAATTTTTCCTTTTCTCATTTTGTTCCTGTTATTCGTTTCCTTCATATTTGTGTTTAATGTTTTTGTCTCTTTTAGTTCTTCCTAATGAATATTCATGCTTTTGTTTTTGCAGTTGTTAGCTGATAGCAGTGCTGCAAGAACTCACGAAGTTGCGAAAAAGCTGCGGAGCGCATGATTTTCTGAATGCGAAATTGCTATACTAGTTTTGCTACAAATAAATATCTCTTTTTTTCTCTTCGATGTTCTATTTTCGTCGATTTTCTTAAAAATTCCACTGCCTATCTCTTTCACTTTCGTTTTCTCTTTACAGGACAGACAGACAGACATGACTAATATAAAAAACAAAATGAAAATTAGCACGTGCCAAGGTGGAAGGGTTTGGTGGCATTGAACTTTGGTGAACAGGTGACGAAAGTTAGGTGTTTGTATGAATGCGTGTTTATTGGTGTGTGTGTGTGTGTGTGTACGTGTATGTATTTGTGTGTGTGTTTCTGTGTGTGTGGTATGTAGATTACTAAACTAGCAGTCCTTAACCGATTTATGATTGATTGCTTGGTTAATTAGCCGCTTATTATTTTTAGATGATCGACTAATTTGCTGATTGTGTAGCAGGAAAGTTACAGAGTATGATTGTGTAGCAGGAAAGTTATAGAGTATGATGGAAAATATGGAATAGTCGTGGAATTCTTTCTCCTGTCAGCGTTGAAGGAATGCGATTGTCCGGTTAATATTAAATGGTTCTCATTTCATATGATAATAAGTCTCTCCAGCATTTGGTGTGATGATCTCAATTGATGTGCTTGTTCATTTTTTTGCTATTCCAGTCACGTGAACATTTGTACGCTCGCAGGTCTAATTTGATTGGTGGGATTGAAAAAGAGGAAACAAATCACAGCCGTTGTCACGTTTTTGTGAAAAGAACGTTATGGTCGTTATGATAATGATTGGGAAGGTATGATGATGATGATGATGATGATGATGATGATGATGATGATGATGATGATGATGATGATGATGATTATGATGATGATGATGATGATGGTGATGGTGATGGTGATGGTGATGGTGATGGTGATGGTGATGGTGATGGTGATGGTGATGGTGATGGTGATGGTGATGGTGATGGTGATGATGAGGATGGTGAGGATGGTGTTGATGATGATGATGATGATGATGATGATAATGATGGTTATGATGATGATGGTGATGGGTGTGATGGTGGGGTTGATGATGGTGATGATGATGAGGATGATGGTGATGATGATGATGATGATGATGATGGTGGTGATGGTGATGGTGATGGTGATGGTGATGATGATGATGATGAGGATGGTGAGGATGGTGTTGATGATGGTGATGGTGATGGTGATGGTGATGGTGATGGTGATGGTGATGGTGATGGTGATGGTGATGGTGATGGTGATGGTGATGGTGATGGTGATGGTGATGGTGATGGTGATGGTGATGGTGATGGTGATGGTGATGGTGATGGTGATGGTGATGATGATGATGATGAGGATGGTGAGGATGGTGTTGATGATGATGATGATGATGATGATGATGATAATGATGGTTATGATGATGATGGTGATGGGTGTGATGGTGGGGTTGATGATGGTGATGATGATGAGGATGATGGTGATGATGATGATGATGATGATGATGGTGGTGGTGGTGGTGGTGGTGGTGATTGGGAAGGTATGATGATGATGATGATGATGATGATGATGATGATGATGATGATGATGATGATGATGATGATGATGATGATGATTATGATGATGATGATGATGATGGTGATGGTGATGGTGATGGTGATGGTGATGGTGATGGTGATGGTGATGGTGATGGTGATGGTGATGGTGATGGTGATGGTGATGATGATGATGATGATGAGGATGGTGAGGATGGTGTTGATGATGATGATGATGATGATGATGATGATGATAATGATGGTTATGATGATGATGGTGATGGGTGTGATGGTGGGGTTGATGATGGTGATGATGATGATGAGGATGATGGTGATGATGATGATGATGATGATGATGGTGGTGGTGGTGGTGGTGGTGGTGGTGGTGGTGGTGGTGGTGGTGGTGGTGGTGGTGGTGGTGATTGGTTTTATATAATTTTAATTTAACGTTCTAGCACACACAAAAATTTTGGCTTCGAGTTTTTTTTTAAAACATTAGATTATAAACTTCAGCTGTGACCTGTGGTTATGGTTTTGTTGATAACCACGTGATTGTGATGATGATGATGGTGATGATGATGATGGTGGTGGTGGAAGAAATGAATAGTGTCGGGATAGCTATTATTGTCCAATTGCCACAGAGCTAAATAAACATACCCTCATAAAATGTACTGGAAAGAATGAACGATGGATGTGGAGAGAGAGTACAGACAAAAAGAGAAAAAAAGAAAGAGACAATGAAGAGGAAATAAATTCAACCTCTATTAAGCATAATCAAAAACAATTTTCACAACTGCACTGCCACTCAAATATTTCCTCCATCATCATCATCATCATCATCATCATCATCATCATCATCATCATCATCACCATCACCATACAAATAATTGATCTACACCATTCATTCCATACAAACTGCTGAGTGAGGGAAGCAAGGGAAATATGGAAAGAGAGAGAGAAAGAAATTTTGCTATTTTAAATTTATTTCTCGAAAATTAACTTTTGAGAACAACTTGACGTGAAGTTATGAAAAAATTTTGAAAATAATTTTTCATAACTTAACGTGTGTTTTGTTTTTTATTGTTTTTGATGATTGAACTTTTTTTTTATTACCTCTCGTTTGAAGGACAACCAAATAATTTTCCAATTAATTTTTTTATTAATAATTTTTATTGAATGAACTAAATAAAATTATTTGTTTTTATTGAATCGACAGACAGAGATTAACATCCTCATTGGAAAAATTTCATTTTTTGTGTCGTAAGTTACATCTGCCATTTTCTACCATTTTCTACCATTTAAACATTAGCACACCAAACTCTTTTATTTCTATTGGCTGTGTCTACCATTCGTCTTTTACCAGTGTCTCCATTATTACCAGTTTTTACTAAATTTATTCATCTAATTGAATTTCTTAAAAAAGTTCAAGTTGGAGTCAATTTTGAGTTCGGAATTTAATTTGATTCTTTTAGCGTTATAAGGATTGATAGATTCACACTCGTTCAAAAAAAATTTATTATAAACACTGAGAAGAAGATTTAAATGTAAAAATATTTAATTTAAAGGTTAAGAGCCAACAAAAATGTTGATGATGTCTCTTTGTATTTTTGTTCTATGCTATTTCGGTGTATTTTATTTTTGTACATCATTGGTGTATGTGTAGTTAAGTAACTTTGCAAAGACGATTGCTTCGATGATGATGATGACGACGACGACGATGACGATGATGATGATGATGATGATGACGATTAGGCGACAACTTCTTGAAAAGTTTTTCGACATTTTGTACACAACAAAACAATACGCATGGAATGCTACTAATAAAGCTGCATAGAAATTTCCTGAAAGGGTTGAACCGGGAAATACCTAAGCGCCTAATAGCCGTGAAATGTAATCAAAGTTCCGAGCGTTGTTTTGTGTAAATATACGGTTATTAGTCTTACAGCCCCATGCTGTGCCAAGGCTGATATGACGGGGCAATTCAGCACTGGGTTTGAATGAAGAGAAGGGTAGGGTAGGGTCATTGAATGAAGAGAAGGTAGGGTAGGGTAGGTTCCCTGAGGGTCCGTCAACTCCATAATTTTATTTAAAACAATTATTTTTATAGTTGCTCGATCTCCAACTTTTAAAAACTCACTCTTGCATTTTCTTCATTTAATGTGACTTCTAATACAAATCATAATATCGATCACATACTCCTTGCTTCCAAAAATTACTTCTGACATACACACGCACACTTCCTGTTTCAAAACACGTCATCACAGCAGACTCTCCACTGACGCACACTCCACAGACATACAACTTCTACTTCTAATTCGGCATTCAACGTCTCAAGGTCATTCTGTACGTAAAGGTCAGCCACAGCCGTCATTTACAAACTTCATATTCTGTTATTCTGTAAAGTTTTGCTACGATTTATATTTTTACAACAACAGAAATTCAGAGTTCTTGTATTCTTCGTGATTCCATTAAATATACTCAGGCGATAACTAACTTATACAGCAAGCAAGCAAGGACTGACTGATTTCCTCTTTTATTTCTTTGCCTTCATTCTCTTGCAGCGTTAACCGCACTGCGCTTGACTTTTGGTCTAGTTGTCTTGCTTTAGGTGGAATCTGCGAAAAGAATGGATGCATTTGTTCGATGGATATTTGCACCTATGCTGTGCCAGATATTCTAATAGAATATAACACAAAAAATGAAAGAAGAATAAGAAAGGAAAGAATAATAAGGAGAATACAACGGATGGTAAAAGTTCTTTCTAAAAGAAACATTTGAGCGAAAACACGAACATTTTTATGAGCTGCGTCAGTAGACCAGTTGCGTAATATGCTATCTTTAACCAAAAGAAGTTTTTGTAGAAAAAAAGAAGCGGCTATTAAAGGAAGAATGCCTAAAAGAAATGAAATTGTTAAGAATGAGTTATTTTAAAATTATTAAGCTGGTGATGAACTTATTTTAAAGTTTGGACAAGCTGCCTAAGGACCCATTCCATTGCTAGCCCATGCATTAACTGGCACATTCATTCATTCACTTACACACAAATTCACAAACATTCAATAACGCATAAATTCACTAACACATATATTCACTAACACATAAATTCACTAACATATACATTCACTAACACATACATTCACTAACACATACATTCACTAACACATACATTCACTAACGCAATCAGTTTGCCTTTCATTTGTCTATTCACTTCATTTGTCCATTCATATGCATTTTCTTACCAATGCATTCAGTCACACATCCACGCACTCACTTTCATCATTTATTTCTTTCACCACGTCACCTGTACCCACCCAATCATCTCGTTCACCCATTTCTAAGGATTTAGAAAAAAATCAGGCCAAGGACGTTCATGGCTTAGACTTAGAACAATTTGTTTTTTACAGTCTATAAATATAATTAACTCCGTTTTCTGCTTCTTATTCTCCCTCTCTTATTTTGTAGGAACTAAATTTCTTCTTTAATCACTTCCTGCAACCGACATCTGTTAGATTTACTTATAACTTATATAGAATAAGTATATAGGAGATGAACTTTCTTACACAATATATATATATATATATATATATATATATATATATATATATATATATATATATATATATATATATATATATATAGCACCGGTGTGTAAACGAATTTGTGGTTTTGTAAGATTGCTGGTGAGTAAAAGGAGTTGAAGGGATTATAAAGGTAAAAGAGCGGCTGCTGTCTACTTGATGGAAAAACCCAAATAGGATAGTCTCACCTGGGCATCCTTTTAAACCCGTATATTAAAGCTCTTCAGATCTTGATTACCATTAACTAATAACAGATAACAGATTTTCTTATAGTTTTAGCCAGGAGGAGCGCGTCTCTCCCAAACCATTCATCTGATGACCTATTTGATTATTTAAATTCCAATGAGTTTCTTATGGAGAGGGGTTAGAGTTTCGGACTTTGAAAATTAGCTTCCTCTAGATTTCTTTAAAATTTTCACTGAAACATTTTCTTTCACACACATTCCACGTATGTGACCTATTTAGCTAGCCTATCATTTCTTTCGCCATTTTTTAAATCGTGCACTTTTGCCGTAATAAATCTCTTTCACTCATTTCGATGCATTAACATTATAGATACTGCAGTGAATTCGTTGAAAAAAAATTGGGGCTAAAGAAAAGGTTAGGTCAAAAACACTCAAGACATAGCTATAGGGGCAGCTGCTTCCACCACTGTTTAAATGTTACATCATTTGCGGTAAGATGTACAAAATGTTTTGTTGTTTAGCTTCACCTAATGTTTGTTTGTTTGTTTGTGTAGTAAATATCTTGTAATTAATTTTCGCCAACTTCCCATTAATCTTGTGTCTTCAAATTTTGCACATAAACGTACTGTTGAAGACAATACACACATCCAAGAGCGTCATTTGGGTGGGGGTGGCAGGTTCCCCAATGATTTTTCCTTTTTTGGGAAAAAATAAAAATAAAGAAAGTTTTAGAAATTTTTGGAACACACGATTCCAGGGCATCATTTGGGGTGGATACAGAGGGCCCCAAGGACTTTCAAAATTTTTTATAAAAGGAAGTTTTAAAAAAATAGAAAAATTAGTGGAAGGGGAGCAGGGACCCATTTCTTTCCATGGGTTTTTTCAAAAAACGTTTTTTTTAAATAAATATGGAGGAAGTTTTAGAAAAAAATATTTTATGGGGTAGGGGTCCCCCCAAGGATTTTTCCAGATAAATGTTTTATTAGAAAATTTTTGGAAAAAAGACCGGTAATCTTAAAAGCGCGGTTTAAAAAAAATATTTGGCACCTTTCACTTGTTCAGAGCCGGCTTTAGGTATAGGCTGTATAGGCGGCTGCCTAGAGCATCACTTTTTCCAGGGGCGGCAAAATTTTGAAAAATATTATTAATAATTTACAAATATTTTTTAAGTTATGAAAAGTATGTGTTGTGCTTCGTGCTACTAAGCTCACTTATTATGATGCCACTCGCGCCTATATATTTATATGTTTATATATCTATTTATCTATATATATATTGCTGATGACGTTTCACTCACTGGGCCACATGGAACCCAGTCGCGTGCAGAAGCTAAGGGAATTGCACAAAAAATGCTCGATTTCAAGTTTGTTTGTTCAATAGTGATTTGGTATTATATTTTATTTGAGATCAATATATCTAGAAAAATATTAAAAAAAAAAGATCTCGATTTAAGAAAAACAATTAAACATTTAAACAATTGAATGCAACTAAAACAATGCTTCAGAATCACAGAACAGATGAAAGTTTTGCTAAAGCAATTACAACAACTAAAACTTTGGCCGAAGAACTTGGTATTGAGTGCAGTTTCCATAAGGAAATACAGATACGATCTCGATGAAGAAGACAATTTGACTATGAAGCTCCAGACGACCCAATGTTTGATACGGAAAAGAATTTTGGAATTAATATTTTCAACCAGATATTGGATAACGCAATTCGATCAGTTAGTGATCGATTTATTCAGTTAAGATCTTTCAGTGACTTATTCGGATTTTTTATGACATTAAAAACTTGGAGACATGTGATAAAAAAGAAGTTTTCAAATATTACATGAACCTTCAATCAGCTTTAATATCTGAAAACGAATATTCAGCAGACATTGATGCAACAGAACATTGCGATGAGGTAATTGCTTTAGCAAAAAGAATTAATGAAAAATCAAGCCCAAAAGTTATATTAGACTATCTATGTGCAATGGGCTTGGTTGATCTTTTTCCAAATGTTTACGTGGCACTGCGGATTTTGCTTACACTCCCGATAACAGTGGCGAGTGCGGAAAGAAGCTTTTTGATGCTCAAACTCATTAAAACATATATTCGTTCTACCATGTCTCAGGATCGTTTGGTTGGTTTAGATACCATATCTATAGAGAGTAAGATTGGAGAAGAGTTGAATATGACTGAAATCATTCAGGAGTTTGCTTCTGCAAAAGCTAGGAAAGCATTTATTTCTTGAAATCAACCAATTCATGTTGAAGACTTAATGAAATTATGAAATTTCCACATTTTCATATTTTCATATTTTCATAATTCCACATTTTGAATTTATACTTCAAAATAAATATAAATTTTAGATTTTTCTTAGAAAAGTGAATCTAGTAGGGGCGGCATTTTTATCCTTGCCTATAGCACAAAACTGTCTAAGGCCGGCCCTGCACTCGTTCCATATTGATTCGAAAGTTTCTTATATTTTCCATCCTCACAAATTTAATATATCAATTATTAAGAAGAGTGTGATCAAATGTTTTCTATTAATCATTAAAAAGATATTTGCAGGAAATTAAGAACTGCCTAATTACAAAATTTAAAAAAACTTGTAAAAATGAAGTTTTTAACGGTTCGCTGTCTGTAGGAGTAGGAGGCGCTCTATAAATATTCGCATTGATTTATAATAAATTTAGATTGTTTTTTTTTTATAATCTCGCGAATCTTTGTTTACTTCTTTTTCTTGTCCCCCAACCTTGAACACCTGACTACTCGTATGTCTCTGGTTGTTATGGGAGTTATTTTGTTTAACGATCTGGAGATGCTACGTTACTGCGCATATCTCACATTCCAGTCCTGCGTTCTGACGTTTAAATATTCATTAAACTGCTTGCATGTGGAATGAGTTGGAAGAGCATGGAGAGGTGAGGGATGAGGCACGTATTTCCCATGCTGAGTCCGCTTTATAAAACATTTTCGATGGATTTGTTGCAATTGCAATCAGATAGAAATTGGTAGATTACAAATTATAGGAAGTTTGATTACTCACAAAAAGTTTAATTTGTTGCATATCAGCAATTTCACATACAAATGTTTTATTCATACGACAAATTCTTTCAACAACGTATCATAGATAAGTTTTACACAGTCAAGCCATGTTTGTCGTAGCAGTCGTGGCCGAGTGGTTAAGGCGATAGACTAGAAATCTATTGGGCTCTGCCCGCACAGGTTCAAATCCTGTCGACTGCGATTTTATCACACTTAACTTTTTTATTTGTTGGTTTATCAACCAGTGTTTATCATTTTAAAAATATTATTTGAATATGAAACAGAGTGGAACTGAAAGAGTTATCGATCTTGGATGGAAATAGATCGATAAAAACATTTAATAATTAAGATATGACTAAGAAACAGTATTTTTCGCAATTAATAAAATTAGTGAAGGTTAAAATTACTTACACATCACTGGTTATTATTTATTCATTTGGAATCTCTCAAGCGATCAGCTGGGATGCTATTCTGGGAAGATACGATGGTCGTGACTAAGTGCACAAGTATGCACTGCCCTTGGTATTTGCATGTTTGTGTGCTTCTGTGTCTTTGTGTATGTTACACACGAGTCTGTAAGGAACATTTTTGTTTGTATGTGTATGATATTTATATTATATATTTTCATTTGGAAGAATGTGACGAAAAGAGAAAGTAAGGAAAAATAATAAAAACGTTGTAACAAATAGCGAAAGAAAGAGAGAGAGAGAGAGAGAGAGAGAGAGAGAGAGAGAGAGAGAGAGAGAGAGAGAGAGAGAGAGAGAGAGAGAGAGAGTAATAAGGTATCTAAATGATATTGTTTTTCTTCATCATCCTATTCACTTAATCACATTACAACAACTGCAGCAGCAGAACTTTACTGCCCTCATATCATCAAAGCATTATATACAAAAGAACGTTCTGGCGATGACTAATGGACCATGGAACTTTTATTCTCCAAGTATGGCGGTAGTCGAACTAGACAAGGAAAGCGGCTCTTAGTTGGAAGTTTTGATGGAGACTTTCTGACCCCGACTTTTCTTATCGTACGAATATTAAAGCAATACTTATCATTACTTGATTTTAAGAAAACAATTTTTTATGAGGTTCAATAATTTGAATTAATCTCCAGTTCTTGTTATTCATTTATTTAAGTTGATTGCTTTTTTTTTTATAAATCATTGGCTAATCAATTTGTGCGAGTAAGATGGTACAGATCTGTTCAGGTTTTTATCATTATTATAATCATCGTCATAGTTATCAGAACCAGCCATCATCTCTCAACTTAAAGAAATTAAAAGAAAAGATTTTCATTTATTATTGAGAATTATCTGATAAAAAAATCACACCAAGCTGGATGTACTTTATTATTCTATCCATCATAAATATCATCCATACCGCCACCACCACCACCACCAACATCATCATCATCATCATCATCATCATCATCACTACCACAACCACCACCATCATCCTCATCACCATCACCACAACAACCATCATCATCATCATCCTCATCATCATCATCATCAAATCATTATCATCATCATCATTGATCAATCAAATTGGCAATTTTCTTACATATACTTACGTTCTTTGTTTTTCTCTGTTATGAATACTCTGCATTTCTATTTTGGTGCCAATGGTTAACAGACTGATAAAACCACCTTGAGAGATAATATTATTTATTAATATTGTCTGAGAATGAAAGCAAAAGTGTTCAGGTAGGAAGTTATTCATAAATTGTAATGATGCAATGAGAAGGCCGCGCTCACCATTTATTTCAAGGCGTAAAATAAAAAAGTAAAATAAAACAAGTGAAACAAAAACAAAGTTTTTTCAAAACACATTTTTATATATTCGATTGTGTAGGCCACATTCTGTTACATAAACAACAAACTTGTTAGCATAGACAATAAATAGTTCGACGAAAATATCACAAATAATTATTTAATTAAATTTTGTCCAATCGATCCGAAAATTTGATAGAATGCATTGTTAATTAGTTTGGAAGTATGTTTGAATTTTTAAGTCTCTAGCTCATCGGGAAGTTAGTTTAAAATCGATTGCAAAATTTGACGACAGACAGACCGACAGACAGACAGACAGACCGACAGACAGACAGAGAAGTCAAGTTAAGTAAGTGTGTAAAAAGAAAAATCAACAAAATAAAATAAAAATTTACATTTTCTTTAAATTTGAATTCATTTGATATTGAATGCCAGCAATAAAAGATTTTTTAGAGAGCAATTTTTGTGTTGGCAAATTATTATGACAATGGTGTAAATTCTTTAATTTATAACTAGCATGGGTTATCCAGCTTTGCCTGGGGGTTATTAGAGGTGTTTCTCTCGTTATTTACTCTCTCTCTCTCTCTCTCTCTCTCTCTCTCTCTCTCTCTCTCTCTCTCTCTCTCTCTCTCTCTCTCTCTCTCTCTCTCTCTCTCTCTCTCTCTCTCTCTCTCTCTCTCTCTCTCTCTCTCTCTCTCTCTCTCTCTCTCTCTCTCTCTCTCTCTCTCTCTCTCTCTCTCTCTCTCTCTTCTCTCTCTCTCTCTCGATTGCTCTCGTTCTCGCTTTTTTCTTTAGTTGTAACCTTGGACTTAACCCTAGCCTTAACCGTAAGCGTATCCCCGTGTTTGAGTCGAAACTTTTTCTAAACCTTATCCCCTAAACCTTAACCTCCTTGCCAAATTTGGCTTGGATTGCTCTAGCGGTTCGAGTGGGATTAGCGAACAAACAAACACACATATAGATTATCCTTGTTATTATACTTTTGAGTTCAAAATGACATAACTTGTCTTTAAGTGCTTTAACGGCGTCGATCATTCTGCGTGTTCAGGATGTTCCAAGTTGGAACAAATCAGACAACCCTCTCCATTTTGTCTCTTCAGCCTCTCAAGAACACTGGAGATACAAGATCGTTTCTGGCTGATAATGCAAGAAACCTTTTTTAAAAAGCAGTTACAGCTAAAAACATCATAAATAACATAAAAAAAAACAAACATAAATAACATGATAAAATAAAAGTAACAACAAAAATGAAAACTTCGAAATCGTTACAAAAACCAAAAAATTCCACATCAATGAATAACGTTCTGTGGAGATGAAGAACAGCCTTTAAGACATCATCCTTGCGATGGCGTATTCAACGTTATTGCACCCGAAGTGGTCCGTGGTCCTTCAGCTGTAGTCCTTTTCAATGCACATCAAACGAAGGAAACCATGAAGATCAAACGACGTCAACAATTTATTTCTTCCATTCCACATGTCATTTGTTTTTTTACAATATATGTCATGTTTTCATAAATTCAATCTGCTTATCATGTGACTTTAATAATTTTTTACTAACCGAACGTTAAAAAATGTCTTTTACATTGTAAAAAATTTTTGCAGTAATATAACAATTGTTTAATTAGTTTTCTAGAATTTTCAGAAAAATTTTATTTAGAAGCTGCAAACGTTCTAATTGAACTTATTTTTAACAATTCTGTTTCTTCTCGCGCATATTGACATACATAGTTATAAAGTTTTTTTCTTATAAGGATACATTTTGGTCATGACATTAAAAAATGAATCAATTATCGCTCGTATTTGTCATTAGAAGAAAATGGGCGACTTCTTATGGCCCCAGATTACCATCCTGTCTAACAGCTGTTTATGACATAAGTTCAACACTTGAAGTTAAAAAATTGCTTTATTTTTATCAATAAATTTTTCTTAGAGACAGAAATAATTTGGGACTGATGTATTTTATTTTTTATCACTTCTTCGACAGTCTTTAATTTCCAAAAGCAACATTTCTTTGGTTAGCTCCATCTTGTGTTTGACTAATAAATTAACGAAACACATCCGTCAACCATCTACAATAACTCAACAACAACCTCAAAAAAGGATGTGTTGGCTCAGGGTGTTTTATAATAGATATAGATTTGGTTTAAATTTATTCTTTTACTAAAAATGTTTAATGATTCAAAACCGCATTTTGATGAATATTTAATAGATGGGAAGATATTTCACCGAGTAAGGTGTTTGTTAAGGTAGCATTTTTTTACAATAAGTAATTTCTAACAACGGATTTTTTAACAAGGAAGATTTCCTAAAACAAAAATAAACGGCTTAGATAACAAGCTGCTTAAACGATCTCAAGAATGGTTTATTTGATAAATGATTAAACTATTTTCTGTAGTTTATAATCCTATTCGACATTAAAAGTTGAAAATGAATTACTAAAAATTTTTGCTAATTAAAACCATAGAGTTTAAAAATAAGTAATTTCTTATACTTTTTATCATCTTTTTAACATTTTATGTTCACCTCTTAAGAATTGCCTTGGAAATGTTTAACTACTCAAGACCTAATAATTGTATATATTAATGTAATACACACTTTGAATTTTAAGATTTTTATCAATACCTATGTTAATTATGTCTATTGGTTTTTGAGGCATCTGCTTCTAGCGAGGTGGTTCTTAAACTTTTTTCCCGCGCCTCTCGGACAAACTCGATTTGACCGCACCCCCTACCTTTGCATATAAAAAGAACAACAAGTAAAATGCAAATGATTTGCATTAGGTTTTCTATTTTATTTATTTTTTGTTGCTTCCCACCGATTAGGCCAGAAAAATGAGGACCAATCTTTAACAAGGCAATTCCCATATCCTCACCGGCCTCCAATCAAGGCCTCTTGTGATAGAGTCTTTGGCGATCGGGGACAAGATCTAACAAATGTGCTCCTAGAAATTTCTATCTGTAAGCGTTTCCTCTAAAAATAACTGATGACCGCGGGGGTGGGGTCGCAGGTACTTTTTCCAAGAATTTTCCAAACATCATACACTTTTTTCTTCAACAATATGTAGCTGATAACTGTGGGGTAGGTGTAGGTACTATTTCCAAAAACTTTGGCGCTCCTTCCAAAAGACGTTTGGTGTCCCTTCCAAATGGGACCCGGGGATACGTGTTCCCCTGCCCCCTTGCTACGCCTCTGAACAAATGTTAGTAAGTTGAAGATGTACAACGCTTACTTCTTTTGTGCAAATGCTTGGCGCCCCCTGTTTTCAGAATTCTGTAGCCGCCTCTACTCTGCAGGATTCATCGAGATTCGAGAATGTCTTACAATTAAGAAAATGAGCGCAGAATTTAAATATATAGTTACGACAGGATATTGAAATTGTTAATTTGATCACAGTCCGTCCACTTAATTATCGTCTGTTTAACAAAATATTTAAAATACAAAAGTTACTTGATCAAATTGTCTAAAGCTTGTAGTTACAATTGAATGACAACTTTTGAGTTACTTCACTTGATTACTTAGCAGATATCTCGGAAAATCTCCATAAACTAAAAGTTAATTTGTAGTCACAAATGATAATTGGAGTAGTAGGCCTCAGCAAAAATCTAAAATTAACAAGATTTCTTGAATATCAAAGGGTTAACAATCGTTTTTTGGAGACTCAAACTTCAAATCTACGACTACTCGCAACTACTTAGTTCGATATTTATAGTAGAACATTAAAAGCGGCAAACATGTGACGAAATTAATTGATAGTCTTTAAATATTATATTATCGAAGGAGGAGCAAAGACGTCGTCATTTTCACTAATTATACGACGTCTGCTTTATGTTTTTTTGTAATTAATTGTTAAGCACGTCATCAGAAATTAATCTCATCATTTAAATTCAGAAAATAAAAAAGAAACAAGTTAATTATAATGGCGTTATTTTTGGAAAGCTGAGAAAAATTTACGACCTTCCCCTCTTAAAAATATGAGAGAATAAATAAGTTACCTATTTAAATAACTTCTGAAATAAAAAATCATAAACTACGAGAGATTCAATGTTTAGAAATTAAAATATTTAAAATGTGAATATCTTTGTTTCTTTTTCTATGAGGTTTTTCTAAGAATTAGCCAACATTTATGGTATTTAAGTTAGTCAGCTGAATACACAGAAGTTTAAAAATTGTATCAACTTTACTTTTTATTTCAGTATAAACTTCACTGCTAAAATTATATAGCAGTAGCCAGGAGAGCCGACCAATAAACTTTAAAATATTTGAATTTTTGGTATAATTTGAATTTTTTATTTTGATAATTGGTGAAAGAAAGCCAATAAATCAGCTCATTAGTTTCTCTGATCATTTAAAAAGGCCTATTATAGCATTTCGTCATTTCTTACATGCGAAAAAAGTATCTTAGATCAATTTATGGCTTCGAAAAACTCAATATCATCAACATACATGTTTTCCGATTTCTGTATGATTGTATGTAGGTATGTTAAAACTTCACGTAACGCTGATCTAGATGATTAATTAAATGGTTTTAATGGAAATTTCTTTATTAATTTAAATATTTGAAGTGTGATTGACGTTTTAAATATTAAGTACCTTTAATTTGTTAAACTCATTAGTTGGAGAATTATTTTCGATTGAGATTTTGTTAAGAATTTCTGTTGAATTGGAGTCATTGGTTAATATAATGAAAACTGTAACGAACTAGTTTTTCTTTCAAAAACCAAGAGACAATGATTGGAAATTTCTATTAAACTTATAAAAATGTAACGTGCTGCCAGAAATATAGAGATACTATTGATACAAAATATTAAAGTTTGTCTTCTATGATTAAGTATATTGTTAATTAAAGCTATATTTAGTATAGTAAAATAAATTTAACTAAAAATTACCATGTTCAGAATAAAAAACAAACAAACAATAAATCGTTAGCAATTTTAAATAATTATGTTGGCCCTTCTCATCTGGACTAGACCCAGAACTCCAGCTATAAACAGAAAGATGGCACCGATGGCAGCAAAAGCATAGGACCAGTGCAGGCTTCGCTTATCGGCATTTGTGCCGAAAATGCTGAGTCCAATGATCATACAGATAACTGTAAAAAATTATTAAAAAAATTATTTTTGATGAATATTTAAACTAAAAAACTCAGCACAAAAATTTTAAATATAAAACTTGTAAAGACAGCATGTAATTTTAGGCTGTTTTAAAAAATATTAATAAGTTAATTTAAAACAAATTTTAGCAAAAAGTCTTTAATAGGACATTTTGAAATAGTTTTGAATGTGCCAGTGTAAGCCTGCTCTTGAATGTATGTTTGTAACACACAATTAAACCATTCAGTTATTGTTTTTGAGTGGTACCAACGCCAGTTTTCTAGTGGGGATTTAGGTGTAGGCTAAACAGTGAAAGTTTTTCTATTTTATTTTTCCCATAACGTCCCAATACTTAACCTCCAAGAAAGCTGAAGAAGACAAACAGTTTGAGAAGGAGAGACTTGCTGATGGAGACGTTGTGGACAAACATGTAGAGGAAGATGAAGAGAAAAGCCAGCAGAAGAAAGATCAGACCCAAGGTGATCGTGGCCTGTGTGGCTTTGAAAAAGTCTGTTAAAAAAATTATTTAAATTGTATGGTTGTTATTCCACGTTTCTTTATATAATTTGTGTATCAAAGCATCAGCAAGCAGATCATATGGACTAGGTTTTAGTAGGCGCTAGTTCCTATGATTTTTAAATGACCACTTACGACAATTGAAAATGTATATATGTTGTTAAAATGAATTGTATTGTTAAAAAATAAAACAAATATAAAAAAATTGAAAATAAACAAAAAAACGTGAAAAAAACATAAAAATAAACAATATAAACAAAAGATATATAATACCACTAAATGATTGAAAATAAAGAAAAATATGTTATTCGTTATTTTAGACAACATCAACAATTTTATTGATATTTTAAGCAAATAGAAATATATCCTTTGTGACTTGTGATCTACTGTTTCTGCCGTATAGAACTTAATTAGGCAGTGAACATAGTGAGCAATTGTATTTTAGTAATTCAAACTAAACTTTAAATGGAAAAGGCCCCAAAGTTAACAAAAGCCACAAAAAAAAAAATCGGTAGTAAGTACTAAATAATAACTCAAATAATTTGCCATAAAAGTAACTAAAATTAAAATAAACAGAAAAACTAAATACTCAGTTTACTTTTCCATAACTAAGCATATATTTATCAAATATTACATAAATATGTAAGTATGTGTGATCTTTATAAAAATCGGAAGCACATAAAAAAGCAGCAAAAGTATGCAACGCCGGGGGTAAATATGACAGGTTTGCTGTTTAAAAGATGAAGTATGCATGTATGTATGTATGTATGTATGTATGTATGTATGTATGTATGTATGTATGTATGTATGTATGTATGTATGTATGTATGTATGTATGTATGTATGTATGTATGTATGTATGTATGTATGTATGTATGTATGTATGTATGTATGTATGTATGTATGTATGTATGTATGTATGTATGTATGTATGTATGTATGTATGTATGTATGTATGTATGTATGTATGTATGTATGTATGTATGTATGTATGTATGTATGTATGTATGTATGTATGTATGTATGTATGTATGTATGTATGTATGTATGTATGTATGTATGTATGTATGTATGTATGTATGTATGTATGTATGTATGTATGTATGTATGTATGTATGTATGTATGTATGTATGTATGTATGTATGTATGTATGTATGTATGTATGTATGTATGTATGTATGTATGTATGTATGTATGTATGTATGTATGCTACTTTACTGATATCGGAATTAATTTAGCATCCAAGATTCCAGATTATGGAGATTCCTATAAACAATTTTTACCACCTTTGGTTTCAACATTATTTAAATTTTCCTCTTGTACTCACTTAGATATAACTAATATTTCTAAAAAACTTAAAATTTCTCATTTTTCTGGGGTTGATGATATCGACCCTCACCTTGCTATTCTATCTATTGATCACATAGCAGTGGTACTTTCGTGTATCATTAACTGTTCACTACAAACCGGTATTGTTCCTTATCAAGTTTTTTGAAAAAGTTGTTCATATACAGCTTTACAATTATTTCAACAAAAATTTATTATTATATGAACATCAGTATGGTTTTCGTCCAGGTTTCTCCACTTATATGGCTGTTAGTAACTTACAAGATAAAATTCTTTACTCAATCGACCATAGTGAAATACCACTTGCAATTTTCCTTGACTTATCCAAAGCCTTTGACACTATTGATCACAATATCATTATTGCAAAACTAAAGCACTACGGTATATCTCAGACTGAGCTTAGCTGGTTTAGAAATTATTTGTCTGGGAGATCTCAATGTGTACAATTTAACAATGAATTGTCCAGTTTCAAATCTATTACTAAATCTATTACTTGTGGTGTTCCCCAAGGATCTATACTCGGGCCGCTTCTGTTCATAATCTACTTTAATGATCTCTCCAATAGCTCTCTGTTTTTTAAATATTTTCTATTTGCTGATGACACAACTGCTTTCATTTCAGATAAATCTTTACCAGATTTGATACAAAAAACAAACACTGAACTGAATAAATTATCCTTTTGGTTTAAATGCAATAAATTATCTCTCAATGCTGATAAAACTAACTACATCGTATTTCATAATCCTCGTAAAAGGTTTTCCCCAGACAACATAGAACTAACAGTTGATGGCTCTAAAATAGATAATGTTTCAGTAACAAAATTTTTAGGAGTCTACGTTGATCAACACTTAACATGGGCTCATCATGTAAACTATGTTTTCAAAAATGTTTTCCTGCATTCAGGTATAATTCATCGTCTTTCGTGGTTTCTTCCTAGCAAGGTTTTGCTGACACTGTACTTTTCATTAATATATCCTTTCATTAACTATTGTCATTTTATATGGTGTATCAACTACAGAAGTCGAATAACGAAATTAATGATTCTACAAAAACGTATTATTAGAGCAATTTTTCACCTGCCCAGGAGTCATTCAACCAAAACCACTCGGATAAACGACCATTTGTTGACAGTTGATCAAGTCTATCTATATCAATCAGCAATTTACATGTATAAGTATGCACATGATCTTTCACCCCAATATTCAACGAGTCACCTTTATAAAGCAGAAGAAGTTCACAACCATTTTGTGCGTTCTAAACACTGTTTCCGTTCAGGATTGATCCGCTCGACACTTGGAATGCACTCGATAAAATTTGTTGGTCCTAAGATCTGGAATTCTCTGCCGCATGACATCAACAAAAGTTTTCAGCTCATTCAAGGCTTCTCTGAAAAACTACCTGCTGCACAAGACTTTGAAAGACTTCATACCAATTCAGTGAAGATATTTGCTCTTTTGTAAATTTTTACTTTTTTACAATTTTATGTACATGGGTTACAGTCTCGCAGAAACATTTGCTCTTTTTCTGTTGCCCCTTATTTGTTTTTTGTCGAAAAAAATTGTGATTTTTTTTATAAATAAATTTGTGAAAAAAAAATGTATGTATGTATGTATGTATGTATGTATGTATGTATGTATGTATGTATGTATGTATGTATGTATGTATGTATGTATGTATGTATGTATGTATGTATGTATGTATAAATGTATGTATGTTTGTATGTATGTATGTATGTATGTATGTATGTATGTATGTATGTATGTATGTATGTATGTATGTATGTATGTATGTATGTATGTATGTATGTATGTATGTATGTATGTATGTATGTATGTATGTATGTATGTATGTATGTATGTATGTATGTATGTATGTATGTATGTATGTATGTATGTATGTATGTATGTATGTATGTATGTATGTATGTATGTATGTATGTATGTATGTATGTATGTATGTATGTATGTATGTATGTATGTATGTATGTATGTATGTATGTATGTATGTATGTATGTATGTATGTATGTATGTATGTATGTATGTATGTATGTATGTATGTATGTATGTATGTATGTATGTATGTATGTATGTATGTATGTATGTATGTATGTATGTATGTATGTATGTATGTATGTATGTATGTATGTATGTATGTATGTATGTATGTATGTATGTATGTATGTATGTATGTATGTATGTATGTATGTATGTATGTATGTATGTATGTATGTATGTATGTATGTATGTATGTATGTATGTATGTATGTATGTATGTATGTATGTATGTATGTATGTATGTATGTATGTATTGTATGTATGTATGTATGTATGTATGTATGTATGTATGTATGTATGTATGTATGTATGTATGTATGTATGTATGTATGTATGTATGTATGTATGTATGTATGTATGTATGTATGTATGTATGTATGTATGTATGTATGTATGTATGTATGTATGTATGTATGTATGTATGTATGTATGTATGTATGTATGTATGTATGTATGTATGTATGTATGTATGTATGTATGTATGTATGTATGTATGTATGTATGTATGTATGTATGTATGTATGTATGTATGTATGTATGTATGTATGTATGTATGTATGTATGTATGTATGTATGTATGTATGTATGTATGTATGTATGTATGTATGTATGTATGTATGTATGTATGTATGTATGTATGTATGTATGTATGTATGTATGTATGTACTAGCATTCCCGTCACGGCTTCGCTAGCTTGAGAAAGAGAATATGCATCCACAGTAGCGAACTGCACGGGGCGATTTTTTACGGCCGGACTCAGTCCGGTCCGTCGACAACTTGGCCCGGCCCGCTTCATAAGCCAAAATTTCAGGCCCAGCACGGCCCATCTAATTTGGGCCTGGCCTGTTTTTACAGGCCTACAATTTCTATATACTTAGCAAAAAAATCCACAGTGCCCTGCCCGGATTTTTTTAGACAGAAAACTTCAGGCCTGGCTTGTTATTTAGGTTCGAACTGCCCCTTGCATAAGCACAAAAGTCAAGGCCTGCACTCAACCCGTTTTACCGGGCACAAAACCGTTACTTGGAAATTAATTTTTCAAAAAAATAATGAAACACGTATCTTATAATTTTTAAAAAAAACCTTAATAGTGAGTTTTAATGTTTTTACATTTTCAGTTATTGAGTTTTCTCCGTTTTAAATTTGTAGTCCTGGAAGCCAGAAGAAAAAAAAATTATAAAACATTTGTAACTTTATCTTCTAAGTAGTATTTAGTTATTAATTTGTATATTTGTAGTATTTTTAGTTTCAAATTCGCAGTTATTTTACAAAAAATATAACCAAATTTCCCCTCCACTTTTGAAGTCCTGGAAACCAAATTTTCAAAAATTAATAAAACATGTAATTTGTTGTTTGTAAAAATAATCTTGGTACTAAATTGCAAAATTTTAACATTTTTAGTTTTTGGATTTCTTAATCAAATTCTTATTTCCATCCCACATTTTTTAAAATAATAAAACACGTGTTTTTTTTTATTTTTTAAGAAGAATCTAGATACCAAATTTCAAAACTTTTTCATTTTTGGTTTTTGAGATATGCCTTGTTTTAGAAAAAAATTTGTTTTAAAACTTTTACATTTTTAGTTTTTTTTACCCCACATTTGAGGTCCTGGAAATACAATTATCAAAAATTGGTAAAACACGTATATCTTTATTTTTAGAGTAAATATTAAATACTAATTTTTACATCAGTAGCACTCACAGTTTTTAAGTAGAATAGCAGTTATTCTGAAAAAAAACAAATAACCTTATTTTCCACCTCACATATATATATATATATATATATATTTCTTTTGAACGAATATATATATATATATATATATATATATATATATATATATATATATATATATATATATATATATATATATATATATATATATATATATATATATATATATATATATATATATATATATATATATATATATATATATATATATATATATATATATATATATATATATATATATATATATATATATATATATATATATATATATATATATGCAAACGTCCATATAATTATGTTTGATTTATTTTTGTTTTAAAACATAGATAATTACTAATTTTAATTGAAGAATATTTTTTTTCTGAAAGTTTTCCAACTTTGATAAAATACATTGTCATGAGAAGTGAACATATATTTCGAATTTCAGCTCGACTGAAAAATGAGAGAGAAGGAGCGGCAGGGAGAAAACGAGTGGGAGCAGAAGAGCGAGTGGGAACGCGAGAACGAGTGACAACGGGAGAGCAAGCGAGAACGAGAGACAAAGTAGAAATTGTAACGAGAGAGCGAGCGGAAAAACGAGTGGGAGTGGGAAAGCGACCCGGAAATGGAGAGGAACAAGAGAGCAGGTGGGAACAAAAAAGCAAGCGGAGAAGGATACGGGAGAGAGAGAAAGAGAGAGAAAAAGTTAAAGCGAAGTAGAAAAAAACGATAGAAAATTTCTAAAAACCACGGGCAACGCCGGGTAAACCCGCTAATAAGTTATAAAATAAAAGTAACTTGAATTTAGGAAAAAAATTAAAAAATCAAAAAATTTTCAGAAAAATAAACTACCAGTTTAAGTTCTTCAAAGAAAACAATAATACATTTTTCAAATCTAAGATTAATAAAAAAACATGGCTTCTTCTATTTATTTAGAAAGTATTTTTAAACCTGTGGTTAATTTTTTAATTTTTTAGATTTGTCATTATCAAATAATAATTTGCAAAGAATTAGAAGCTGCCGAATTTTAAAATATAAAGAATCTTTGAAAAACAAAGTTTTTTAACTGTTAAAGATAAAAGATGAAGAATCCGTTTAGATTATAGTGATACCGAAATGAACGATTTCAAGACCACTACGATGCAGACAGCCGTATTCAGTGCATCAATCACTTTATCTCCAGTTTAACTACCACAGGGGGATGCTAGGCTGAGTTGACCTAAACCGTTATAGTAAACTTTTTGCTCACACCTTCCCGGGAATTGAACCCGGAACTCCAAGCTTAAAAATCTTGACTGATTAAATCTTACTACATATTTTAAATTAATTGTTCAGACAGTGGTGTTTCTCGCAACCTCTCTTTATCTCTCTTTGTTTTTTCGCTCTCTCTTTTTTTTCTCTCTCTTTCTCTCTCTCTCTTTCTCTCTCTCTCTCTCTCTCTCTCTCTCTCTCTCTCTTTCTCTACAACATCATTAATTTTGTTTCAAAATAAATAAATATAGAACGTGTTTAACGTGTTTAATATTAACGACGATTAGATAATTACCCCAATACATCCTGCTGCATTTAATTATTGTGGTGGTTTTTTTTGTCGTTCTCTCTTTCTTTCTTTCTATCATTTTTTAATCCTGTATATTAACTTCGCTTTTCTGTTTGTCTGTCTGAGTACAAACCCTTTCTCGTTATTAAATCGATGTGAAATTTGGTCCATGGTCTCGTGAGAACCAAACATTAATTTTGAGATGGTCAATCACAAAAATCGAAATTTTTTAAAAATCTTTATTTGAACGCTCTGCTAAAAAATCAATGTGATGTTGCATCATTGTTTATTTCATTGAAAGTCAACAAATTTTGAAGTCCACTTTTAACCATTTCAAGTATTACTCTCGATCTGATGTTTTTTATTTCGATTTTTTTTCATAATGGAATATTGTTTTTATACCAATTTCATTAAAATTATTGATTATCAAATTTTTTTTCATGATTGCAGATCAATTTTATACTAAAAATCTTTTTTTCATTTATGTAGTTTTTAGAATTATAGATTTTTATTTTCATGAAAAATATTTGCATTCAATTGGTATCTTTCTATCTCAAACATATAAAAAAATTTTATAAACAATTCTTTTGGTTCACTTGTTTTTTTTTTATTTCTCTCTTTTTCTGTTTCTCCATTTTTCTCTTGCTTTTTTCACTTTTTATTTGTTTTTGCTCACTTTTTTGTTTTGTTTTGTTCTGTTTTGTTTTTCCCTTTTTTATATTTTTTCTTCTCCTTCCTTTTTTTCTTTTTCTTCACTTCTCCTTTTCTTTTTTTTACTTTCTCTATTCTCTCCATATTTTTAAACTGTTTTTTTAATAATAAATATTTTCTACTATTTAATTCATTTGTTTTAAGTTTTAGAGATGCATTGCAAAAAACACAACTCAAGCTATTTATTAACCACGAAATATATTTATATATACTTTTAAATGACTAATTAAATGAAATGCTGCTAATTAGTGAAGAAATGAAAAAAGATTGCTTTCTTTTAACTAAACATGAAACAAATTGAAACGGCACAAAACGTACTAGCGCCTAAACGGCGGGTGTCGAGATGTTCAGCGTCAAAGCAGTTGCGTTGAATCGGTCGTCAATTAGATGCCGGCGCCAAAACGTTACGTACAGAGTGTGACTTTTTCAGACTCAACAGCATCTGTGCTATCTCTGCTATTGCTGTTACATACTACAAAGACTGAGATGCACAATGGAATGAATACCTCCATAACGAACACACTGCCTCCGATCGCAAAGATACGAACCGATCCACCGAAGAGCAACAGAATCAATGCCAAATGTACGCTCCAATCTGGTCACGAGGATTCCATGCTAAAATTTTTGTAATTTACTATTTGAGCAGTCAAAACTCTTTACTTAATATTTTACAGTTTGATAAAATAAAAATAAACGTCATATTTGACGGGTGGTCTGTCTACTACACATACATAAATACATATATGCAGTAAAACGAGTATTACTGGTATCCTGGCGCGGCTTAGTCGGGATAAAAAACACCGTTAATCTTCTACATCGAATATATGCCCACAAAGCTCCAACCAAAAGGAACTTACGGCTATAGACCTTGCAATTCCAACGGACCCGAATGGGTAAACCCTTTATGAGTGTGTGTGTGGTAGGAATTTTAAAACAAGCCGTGGTATATAGGTTCAACGTACCAAAGTGGGTTGTCTGCTAAAAACTAAACAGGATCACCGTACTGTAGCAAACTTTGCTGCAGGTAAAACGCCGGAGGCCAACTACAGCCCAGACAGCCCCGATTTTGCTGGTAATAAGAACATGAAACTTTAGTCTAGGATCAATTTTCCCAATGCATAAACAAAGCAAATTTGTCAAAGCTTGACAAGACACTTTCTAAACTTTTCAAAGTGCAGATGAAAAAATTTTCAATGTTCAGAGTGAATGATCTAACTGACACCTTTAGCAACAAGTGTTTGAAGAAATTTGGCTCCAGGGAAAAAATTCCCACGGCCCGAGGTGAAAAAAAACCTCAAAGTTCAAAACGACAACAAAAAAGAGAAAAAACGATTTCGACAACAATAGAAGAAAACTCCAGATAATGAGAAACACGGTTTCTCAGGATTACGGCTTGATTTGAGACAACGATTGAGTGCATTACTATGAGCAGAACGTTTGCGAATATATAAACAAGTGAATAAAAAAACAAAGCTTTTTTTAAAACACACTCTTATATAATCGATTGTGTAAGCGAGGCCACATTCTGTTACATAAACAACAAGCATATTAGCATAGACAATAAATAGTTCGACGAAAATATCTAAAATAATTATTTAATTAAATTTTGTCCAATCGATCCGAAATTTGATAGAATGGATTGTTAATCAATTCGGAGGTATGCTTAAATTTTTAAGTGTCTAGCTCGTCGGGAAGTTAGTTTAAAATCAATTTTAAAATTTGACGACAGACAGACCGACAGACAAATAGACAGAAAAGTCAAGTTAAGTAAAAGTGTGTAAAAAGGTGATTTTTTTGTTGTACATCCAACATCTCTGGTTTTTGCTGGTAGCAAGCTAGATTTTTAGTTGGTTCTGGCTGTACTTGATTAGGACAAAACCATGGAATGTTTTAACCTCTGTTTTTTCTTGTTGGAAACAAGAAATGACAATTTTTTGTATACAATCTACTTTCATATTAGTTAATTAGGTATCTACGAGGTCCTTCAACTAATTTAATTATCCCTTTCTCCATTCATTTTCAATTCTAAATCTGACTGTAGAGCTCTATATATTTTCTGGTATTTTTGGTTTTATTTTCCTAATCAAAGTAGGAACTTAGTCTTTTAATTTACGACTATACAGTAACTGTGGAGGTAAAAAATCCATGCCCGCAATAGGAGTGTTTCTTAAATTCAATAATGCTAAGTACATATCCGTGCGATCTTTGACAGTTTTTTTTAATAATGGCTTGATGGTCTGACTGTGCCTTTCAACCATACTATTAGAAAGTGCATGTCCAGGATTTGAATATTGCCAATGGAAACCCCAGTTTGCTGAAAATTTACGACAAGACTCGACAATTATACGGCATGTTGTCCGCAACCACTGTAAGAGGAATACTGTGCCTGGCAAAAATAGATTTCATTTTGGCAACTACTGTTTCAGCTGTTTTGTTTTCCAGACTTACTATTTTTAGAAATAATCAACCACAAGTAAATAGGCATTGCAGCTAATAAAAAATATGTCAACCCCAACTTTTTCCCAAGAATTATTTGGAATCTCGTGAGGTATTAGAATTACACCTTTTAAAAAATTGCGATGACTGAAACAATTATTGCAAGACAAAACATGAGTTTCTATATCTTTAGTGATTCCAGGCCAAAAAACACAAGTGCGTGTTAATTGCTTCATCTTTTCCATTCTTTGATGGGCTGCATGAAGTTTCAACACTATACGTGGACGTTCCTAAACAAGTGGGACAACTCTATTATTTAATAAAACAATTCCATCTGCCAGAGATATTGACGATAATTCCAGTACTGGCTAGCATCTGGAAGCACATCTGTTTTAAGATACGGCCAACCCTCCCGCCAGGGACGTAAATTCGCATTTTCCAGGGAAGTGGGACAAAGTTATTCACCATTATATAGCTTAATGACAGGGTTACCCGTTGTTGCCTAAGTTTTTTTGCTAAATTTTTTTTCTTTTTTATCAATGAAACGTCAAATAAATAAGTTTTTTAATTTTTAAAAATTTCTTTATTAATGAAATCTTCTTCCATGCCCAATGTTGTTTAGATTGCTACTGCGGCATGGATGTGATAAGTGAATGCTCTCACACCATAGACTTATAATATAATTATAATTTATTATATTATAAGTCTATGTCTCACACACATTACCTTTTATATTTATATAAATACGTAAGTACAAGCAGGGAAGGTAGGGGAGATGCATTTCCCACCAGAGTATCTATTGAAATTTTTTTGGGTATAATACCTGGTTTTTGGAAAATGACCATATATTTTTTAAGAGAAAGTTGAAGTCTTTGAAAACAATTATGACTAGCCCTCACCGGTCAACAGCTTTTTTGAAGAGAATGGGAAATATTTCTGAAGTGCATCCCCCACCAGGAATTTTTGGATGCACCATACTGGTATCGAGTGAGCTCTGTGAAGTATATGTGTAACCTAATTTCTCATAACTGAATACTTTCAGATCCTGAAAAAGTTGCAGCTATCACATACATACATACATACATACATACATACATACATACATACATACATACATACATACATACATACATACATACATACATACATACATACATACATACATACATACATACATACATACATACATACATACATACATACATACATACATACATACATACATACATACATACATACATACATACATACATACATACATACATACATACATACATACATACATACATACATACATACATACATACATACATACATACATACATACATACATACATACATACATACATACATACATACATACATACATACATACATACATACATACATACATACATACATACATACATACATACATACATACATACATACATACATACATACATACATACATACATACATACATACATACATACATACATACATACATACATACATACATACATACATACATACATACATACATACATACATACATACATACATACATACATACATACATACATACATACATACATACATACATACATACATACATACATACATACATACATACATACATACATACATACATACATACATACATACATACATACATACATACATACATACATACATACATACATACATACATACATACATACATACATACATACATACATACATACATACATACATACATACATACATACATGCATGCATGCATACATACACACATACATACATACATACATACACACATACATACATACATACATACATACATACATACATGCATACATGCTTGCATATCTACAGACAAACACCTTTAGTACAGAATTGAAAGAATGTTTCTTGGTATGGTGGTTTGGGTATTTTTCAGTTGTTGAAAACGATGGTATGGTTTGAAGTTTCGGAGATAAATTAATAAATCAACTATTAATTTTTATACTTTCATCGACAAAAATAAATGAACCTTTCTGATTTTCACCAGAGATGCTGTAACATACAGCCCATAGCCCAATCCAATTCCCATTTTTCTGCCAGCCGGTAGTTGAAAACCCGATGACGTAGAAGATTGTCCCCAAAAGTGTCGTCCAGAAGATACTCCCAGAAATCCCTTGGACGTTGATCTGGTGAGTTTGGACAGGCATGGATTGCGGAACTTATTGATCTGTTGAATGAAATAAGTTTAGGAACAAGACAAAGAAATGAACATGAACATCCTTTTCTGTAAAAAGTATACAATAGATATAGATTGTTTTGGGGAACTATTCCTTGCAGTTGAAATAACTGAAGAATAAACATAAATTTATACAAGATAACGTAATTTTATTTATTTAAAAACTGTTTGCGAATTTTGTTTTTACTGCTCGGAGAACTATTCTTAATGGGCTAAGAAAAATGAATCAAAAGAATCGTCAGACGATATTGTGAGGTCTCTGCTAAGCCTGCATCAAAAGTAATAATGTCATAAAATAAAAATAACTCATAAGTTTTCTTATTACTTTAGAAAGTCAACTATTTACAATTGATGCTTATGAAATAAATGCTTCTTTAAAGAAAGTAAAACGGTAAACATTTTTATTCTGGAGGGCAACAAGATTTCCATTATTTTATAACTAAATAAATGCTTACGATTTAAAAAAAGATTAATCAAATTTACAATTTAAATTTAGCAATTTAAAAAAATGTATTTTTAAAAATATTTTTTGGCGCTTCCGTACATTGTTACAGTTCAAATTGGGCTAAATGCAAACTAAACCTCAAATTTTGTTTTAATTAGTCACGGTCGGCTTTTATTTGAATTACTAGTTAGTCATAAGGCGACTAAGGCGGCCGTTAAATTTAAATTAATATTTTATCATTATTTTATACTTTTAAGTTTTTTACCAATGCTTTTATTAACTCGTCGTCTCTGTTTGTTTCTCTGTCTGTCTGTTTGTTTCTCTGTCTGTTTCAAATCTTGCAATCAATTTTTTAGTCACTTCCTGATGATAGATTTTTTTCAAATTTTGCATACATGCTCAAAATAGAAGACAATGCAATATTCAATTATTAGTTTTACAATAAGTCAATTAATTTAGTTAATTTTAATTAATTTCGATATTTCGATATAATTAAGATATTTCGACTTTAATATAAAATAAAAGAGTAATATAAGAAAAAATTGATTGCAAAATTTGTGTTTTCATTACATATAAAAAGCATTGGGTTTTAAAAATTCGTTTTTAATTTACTTGTTTTCACTTGCTATCTAGCAGTATGAATATGAGAATAGTAAAGCTCAAGAAGGTGCAATAAAAAGACAATAAATTGGCAGAATTTCAAAAGTGTAACTAAACTAAAAAGAACAATATTGAAATGTTTCAATGCCAATGTAAGAAATCTAGTAAGCAAAGAAAAAAGATGTAAATTGGAAGTTTATGTGGAATTAGAGAAACCTGGCATTAAGGATAACAGAATCATGGGCAAAGGAAAATATATTGGATACTGGCAGGGTACCCGGCGTTGCCCGGGATTTTTAGAGGTTTCTAATGTTTGTTTCTCTCGCTCCAGTTTCTTTCCCCGCTTGCTCTCCCGCTCTCGGTCGCTATCCCGCTCCTGGCCGCTTTCCCGCTTCCGGTTGTTTTCCTGATCCTGGTCGCTTTCCCGCTCCCGGCCGTTTTCTCGCTCTCGTTCGCTTTCCCGCTCCCCGTCGCTTTCCCGATCCCGGACGCTTTCCCGCTATTGGTCACTTTCTCTTTCCCGCTCGCTTTTTCGCTCTCAATTGCTTTAGCGTTTCCTCTGCGTTCCCGTTTCCGCTCATTTTATAATTCCCGTTTCCACTCGCTCTCCCGCTCCGCTCCGCCCATTTTGTGACAGATTTCAATTTTTTTTGCTACAATTGTCTCCCATTGCCTCTCAAGCTTGTGTAAAAATTGCATTACGGTCGGATAAATGGTGTAGCAATGCATAAAGGACATATATATTTATACTTACATACATAATCTCATTTTTATATATATTGATTGAACTAGCAGAGCTCATGGAAATGTCTAAACAATTAAAAATAAAACCTGGAATTGACAGGAGATGAAGAATCAAAAATAATTTGAAGGAAACGCCAACTCCGACCTAGCTTAACAATACAAATGCTGAAATCTTCTAACTAGTAAGATTGGGTGAGAAACAGTATAGGCGTAGCTGTTAGTAAATCGTGTAGCGGTGACAAGTTTCGCAGCCGTAGTGCCTCATTGTTTGTGGTAGTAACTTAATTACTTAATTGCTGCAAATGCTACGAAAACACGTGATTTCCATAGTAATAACTTGTATGTCGGTTTGCCTTTATGGTAAAATTAGGGTCAGATTTGTAAGGAAAATTTTAGTTTTTAATAAGCGTAATTAATTATTGTTTCGTGTAAATCTTCGATTGTTTTTTAGTTTTCATTTGTTATATTTAATTACATTTTACTTACAATGAAAACATAGAAGAATAATGTAACGAAAGTAAAGGAGTGTCATAAGGGAGTTTCCTCCTGCTTGTTAGCCGCCTTTAACAAAACAAACGATACAAACCGTACAAACGATACACTAGCTAAATAATCATGCATTTTTATTGCGTCTATATCCAAAGTCTCCTATAAATAATGCACTCAAATGACACATTAATCACTCCTTCGGTTTCAGAGATTTCTTCAAATGTTGATTTGGATGATGGATTTTCACCCTTCCCCAAGAAATTCATTTAATAAAAATCATTGGCGGGAGCAAACTGTTTAAAAACCCACATAATTCAAAATGGAATCTCCATATTGCCAAACCCTTCCTTCCAAAATAGCTGATGAGTGGGGGAGTAGGTATTTATAGAAACTTTTTCCAAAATGATTTCAAAAACTTAAACATTTTTTTTTCAAAATAGCGGATGACCGAGTAGAGTAATTGTAAGTACTTTTCAGATTTTTTTTAAATGACACCCATACCTCTAACAAAATAGAACTTTTACGGCTCCGAAAATTGTACGAACATTGTTTATTTTGTTTCAAACTTTCCCCTCCCCCTCAAAAATTGGCTAGATCTGCCAGTGAAATGATACAAACCCTACAATGACATCTAAAAAGAAATAAGAAAGAAAAAAACCTGATCGTTATGCCATTTAATCAAAAAATTTAAAAAAATGTAAATGTTATTAAAAGTGTTGTAAAGAGTAACAGGGGAAAACTCGAGGTTTGTTGAAAGAAACAATTTTAAATCTTTATTGACTAGAGAAATACAAGTTTTGTTAACAGAAGAAAATTTAAAATAAATGAACAGATTGCAACAGTTTATAGAAAATAATTTTAAGTTTGTTCTTGCGGGTTCAGATGAATAATTAATAAAAACGAGTTTCATAGTTATAAATGTTTGAATGGCGTTTGAAGAACTTATCAAATACAGCGGGCAACATAGTTTTTTTCATATTTAAACATGAATAAACATGCTAAAAGTAATTAATTAAATTTCATCAACATGTTAACTTCTTTAAATTTGTTTCAACAAAGGAAAAATTAAAACAATCTTAAAATAGTTTGAGCAATCTTTTTTGAAATAAGTAAAATTTCCTTAGTCGAGTGGAGTAGGTTGCTGCCAATAAATTATCATAATATTATAAATTAAAAAATAATAAAGCATAAGCGCAGCAGATCTCAAGATGAACAAGTAGTGGTGGATCCAGGAATTTCGTAAGAGGACCAGACATTTTTTTTTAGTTTTAAAATTTTTGATTACTGTCGCTATGCAGTCCGTTGTAAGATATCTTGAATTTATTTTATTCAGTAAAACCAAACAAAAAGAAGAGATAACAAAATTTTTATTTAGTTTTTTTCTGTTTTTATCTTTTTCTTTCTCTCGCTTTTTTCTGTATTTCTTCTCTCTGGAGCAAAATCAACACAAGACATCTCTTTTTCCATCGTGCTGCGGAGTTAGGTCATCAGACACTTCAAAGCTGAAAATGGCTTTTAAGCTGAAGTAATTGTCAATCGGACAAAAGAAAGTTATCATTTATTATTATTTTTATCGAAGAAAATTGTTTTTTATGTCTCTCGGTAGACGTTTTTGTGGGAGTGATTAAACGAGACTCTTCCATGTGTTAACCTCCAAACTGGAACGATTCAAGCCAAACTCGAACAACTCTACTATTTCTATGATTTTGGCCAGCTAGATTTTTTCATGGCTACAAAGATAATTTTGAGCAGTTGCGCTTATTTTGAAAAATCGTCTGCCTTTCTACAACACATCTTTAGCTGGTTGATGAAATGGTCCGAGAATTAAATGAAAATGTTATTTCTGTACTACTCTTCTGAACAACCATCATTTGCATTGTGATTCTTTTTTTTTTAAATTCTTGGAGTTGTTAATTTTTGCTGATTTGTGTGTAATTTTGAAAACTCAATAGAATTTTTCGCCCGCAATGCCTCTTTTGCTTTCAAAAACCTTCCGTAAAGCCATGACCTGCGCTCTAGCATTGCTGATATTTTGCGAAAGCCCTACAGGAACTTGCAGAAAAGTACCGTTTTGGCCAAGCAGTTTTTCAATATTTGCATAGACTTAGGAACCCGTAAAACTGCATCGTGTCTGCGTCAGTCAGTGAGATGTTCAATCTTTACACATTTCAGAGAGGAAAGAATATAATTACAAAGTCTTTTAGTACATCTGAACATATTCCTGATTGTCGGATCATCACAGCTTTTGTTAGAGCCAGCCAAGTTTTTATGGTAGTTCAAGCAGATTATTGAACAAGCGAATTCTCTTAATAATACCGATATTCTTTGAATTTTTATTCCTAATGTGGTTAATAAACTTTCATTATAGCTTTATATTGGATGACAATACATGATTCAATTAAAAAAAAACTTTAATTTGAACATCTTTCGTATTTCTAAATCGAGTGTATTTGAAATTAAAGTTTGTGTTAAAAACTTGTTTTTTCCTTTACTTGTTTTAGTTGCTAACTAAAAAGTTTAACTGAAAAACTTAAATTTCCTTCAAAATTTAAGAAGCCAAACAAAACTTTATGTTTGTCAGTTCTTGGGTTTACTATGTTTTGTTTACAATTATTTAGTCCAGGAGAATTAAAAATTTTTCTTGTTGTACCTAGACAAAATTTGCATCAAGCTGATTTTTGGATATTTTGTTTGTAATACGTTTATGATTCTTCCTGCAAAAATCGGTTGAAATCGTCATATAGGAAATTGGTTTTTTGACGCTTTTTTGACAGAGATTTACCGTAGTGAGCGATAAGTTAGCATTTTCGTAAATTGTCGTAAAGCATCGAATTTCTAAGTTAGTATTTTGTAAAACATCTATTTTTGGAGTTTTTATTGTTCTTCTTCAAAATGGGTGAACTAAATGAAATGGTATGTTTAATTTGTCGAACTGAATTCCGTTCCGACAACGTCTGTGATACAGTCAAGATGGTTACACTAGGTGTTGTTAAAGGTATTGAAACGTTATGTCAATTCAGCGTTTTACGTGGTGATGAACAGTTAACAGAGTATCTGTTAAAATTTAACAGTTAAATAAACCAAATGTAGCTAATGTTCATGATCATTGCCGGAAAGACTACACTAACAAAAGAAGTTTTGATCAATTGCAACGAAAGAATGAGCAGCATGCAGAAGGTGTTGGTGTTGATCAAGAGAATTTTAAGTGTAAATTATTACGATCGTCTGTCGACACTTTCAATTGGAAGCAACATTGTTTTTTGTGTGGAAAAATAGTTTTTGGAGAAAGTAGAAAACATTTAAAAGAAGAATCAAGTACTGTGATGACATTGAAATTCAGAGAAACTATAATTCAAACTTGCCACAAAAGAAATGATGCATGGAGTGTATAAGTTCTTGGTAGGTTAAATTCATGCAATGACTTACCAGCTGAAGAAGCTCGTTACCACATAGTGTGTCTTTTTGTGTTCCTAAAATGTAGATCATCACATGTCGGAGATAATACCGCTGGCCGAAACCATCCAGGTCGACATCCAGATAACGACATGTTAATTACTTTTGAAAAACTGTGTGAATGGTTATAAGAAGAAGATCAAGGAATTTATACGATAGCTGAAATACAAATTAAAATGCAAGAATTATCGGAAGATGGTGAAGTGTATTCATTAAAACATATAAAACGAAAGCTGGAAGAACGCTACGCTGAGCACATATTTTTTGCCGAAATTTGTGGTCGGAAAAATGTTATTTGCTTTTGTAACATGGCATCTCACATTATAACTAACCAATGTTATGCTGAAAAAGAGTAGCATAGAAGATGAGAGTGAACGTATCATAGTGGCAGCAGCAAAATTGATAAGAGCTCACATAAGGGAAATGTCCTCAAATGAAACGTATCCAGGCTTTCTCAAATATTGAAGATGCCAAATGGTGGATTCCTAGTTTGTTGAAAATCTTAATTGAAAATATTGTTTGTAATGAAATGAAACAAGTTTCCATATGTCATTCTATTGTGCAGGGGGCAAGACAAAAATCTCTTATCTCTCCAATTTTGTTTGGCGTTGGAGTTAGTTTAGATCACGCCTTTGGATCTAGATGGCTGCTTGATTTGCTGTCACGGTTGGGATTTTCAATTTCATATGATGAAGTTACACTTTTTAAACAATCAGTAGTTTAGAATGACTCCCCTGATACTCCTCAGTCTTTTCCTCAATGTTTTACGCAATGGTCTGGTGATAATCTAGACCACAACATTATCACTTTAGATGGAAGTGGCACCTTTTACGGTATGGGCATCATATCAATGTCTACTCCGTGTAATCGATTAGGGTCAGGACACTATGCTGAATCAGCTGTACCTCGATTGTCACGCGTAAAATCCAGTTGTGTTGTGAAAAACCGAGGTATTCCTATATTGGGATACACATTCCCCGACAAGTCATCATTATCATTGATGTCTTTCAAGCCCATTTCTCACTTAAATTTTCCTTCTGTGTTGCCTCCTTCTTTAAACTTGGAACTTGCCTGGAAAATTGGTATCTTGTGCTTAGATGAAGATCAGCAAAGGCCAAATTAGTCCGGCTTTATGGAACATGCTTGTAAACCTGACGGAGATTTCAGATCATCATCAGACATAAGGATGCTTCCGATTATTGATTTGAACCCTAATGCCATGTCTTGTATTTTTTCCACGTTAACTTTCATAGAACACCAGGCTCAAAAGCTCAACATTCCAACGGCTTGTGTGACCAGCCGCTGTGGTTAAAGGCTGTTGATATTGTGCATTCATCCAAACTGAACATAGTATGTCGTCTAGGTGGGTTTCATGTCTTGATGAATTATTTGGGCAGCATTGGTCATGTCATGGCTGGCTCAGGTTTGACAGAAGCGCTGCAGTGCTGTTATGGACCCATAGCCATAACTCACATGATAGGGAAGGCAGTGGCTAGAGCACTACGCGGCCACTTTTTAGTAGAGTCAGCTTTGTTTGCTTTGCTTTTGGAATCAATATTGAAAATGGAGTTTTTGACTACTTCTGATATTGATGATCTGAGCGTCTCCGATCGGGATGCAAATTTAACGTGAGGCTTTATTTACAGTGGTCTAACTGAAGTTCTTATTCATTATTTTAAAGAAATTGTACTACTGGACCTACCATACAAACTTTATATAACCAAACAAAAGGTATATAGGCACACAGACAAAGGACACAGGGCGGGAAATAAAGAAATTGTTATTTTTAGGTGTTTTTGTTGTTTTTCTGTTTGTTTTTTTTTTATTGTATGTTGAAATTGAAAATTATTTATGGATTTATATGTATGCTTTTTAATATGTGTATATTAAATAGTATGTAACAAGCAATTTTCATAATAATCTTAGTTTTTTTACCAATGCTTTTATTAACTCGTCGGCTCTGTTTCTCTGTCTGTCTGTTTCTCTGTCTGTTTCAAATCTTGCAATCAATTTTTGAGTCACTTCCTGATGATAGATTTTTTTCAAATTTTGCATACATGCTCAAGATAGAAGACAATGCAATATTCAATTATTAGTTTTACAATAAGTCAATTAATTTAGTTAATTTTCTTGAGGATTTTATCGAGGGTTTCTTGAGGGTTTTCTTGAGGGTTTTCTTGAGGGTTTTCTTGAGGGTTTTCTTGACCACAAAACGCTAACCGACTGGCAGACTATTTTACCAAGTTAACACGAACCACACTCACTGACCGCGATTCTCAAGCTTGAACGAAATTTTCATGAAAATAGTTGAGATATTTAAATTCGATGCTTTTTGATGATATTTTTATTATTATTACGAATGCTTTTATTAACTCGTCGTCTCTGTTTCTCTGTCTGTCTGTTTGTTTCTCTGTCTGTTTCAAATCTTGCAATCAATTTTTGAGTCACTTCCTGATGATAGATTTTTTCAAATTTTGCATACATGCTCAAAATAGAAGACAATGCAATATTCAATTATTAGTTTTACAATGAGTCAATTAATTTAGATAATTTTAATTAATTTCGATATTTCGATATAATTAAGATATTTCGACTTTAACATAAAATAAAAGAGTGATATAAGAAAAAATTGATTGCAAAATTTGTGTTTTAATTACATATAAGAGCATTGGTTTTAAAAATTCGTTTTTAATTTACTTGTTTGCACATTTAGTCAAAAACGGCATAATACAGTAGTTTATTTGTATCCGTATATAATGTTGCGAGACAAATTTTAACTTATGTATATTTTGCATTAGGTAGTTTTCATCTATAGATTGAGTTATTTTTATTTAAATGGATTTTAAGAGCTGATATATTGTATATTTTAGGAAAAACGGCTCCATAAATCAGTTTATTTGTATTTTTTTTTATTGATAATTATTAATGTTTGTATATCATGCAATAAGTAACAATAAAGCATTCAGCTTAAACTGTAGTTATTTTCATTTAATTGGATTAAAAGAGTTGGCATATTCAATTATTTTACCGATTTTAAGGCCGATTTTGAAAATCGTCTGTAATTTTTTTATACGATGAGTTGGAAGGGTGGATTTTTAACTAATTGTTGCTAACACATATACCTACAAAACAAAATATCTTACTGCTTTGCTTCCAATTATGCCAGCTTTTTTTTAATTCTCCTGGACTAATTTCCTTTCAACTCTTGAACGTGCCGGTGTAGTAGTGTCGTAAATAAGCAATAGATTAGCAATTAGTACAGAACAAAACGTTTAGTATACATAAAAGACCTAACTAGATGTTACGCTTAATTATGTTGAACCCCTAACCCTTCACATGGTTTTATTTCCTACTAGCGGGGTTTTTGAGGTTTTTCTATCTTTTTCTCTTTCACTCCCGTTTTCTTCACGCTTGCTCTCCCGCTCTCGGTTGCTTTCCCGTTCCCGCTCGCTCTCCCGTTCCCGATCGCTTTCCCGTTCTCGCTTGCTCTCTTGTTCCCACTCGCCTTCAAATTCCCACTCGCTCTCCCAATTCTGCTTGCTCTCCCGCTCCCACTTGCTTTTCCAACCCAGCTCGCTTTTTCGCTCCTTTTGTAACATTGTTAAATATTATATTTATATTTATGTATGTGACATTTATTATTTTGTCTTTGGACTGGTAGCCCATTGTGATTCGTGGCCACTTCCGCCCTTCCTCTTTTTTTGACGTGTTTCGAGTTTATTAGACAAAGTCCGCTGACAACGTTACAAACAATACTAGACAATCGCGAGTAATAAGCGAGCGAGAACGAACAAGAAAAGAGGAAGGGCGGAAGTCGCCACGAATCACAATGGATCCAAACAAGTTGAAGGCCGATATCGTCGAAATCCTGAAAAATGCGGACTTATTGCAGCTATCAGCGAAAAAGATCAGACTCCAACTCGAAGAAAAATACAAAGTGAATCTTTCCGACAAAAAATCAGAAATCGACAGCATCGTGATGAGCGAGATCGATGCAATCATGGAGTCGAAAGACAAGCCGAAGCAGTCTTCGTTCAAGCAGAAAAAATCCAGTAAAAAGAGAAAGAAAGAGAGCAGTGAGGATGATGATGATGATGATGAGAAAAATGTGGAAATAAAGTCAGATGATGAGGGCAAAGCAAAACTGATGGGAATACACCCAGGAAATACTTCTCGCGCACCTTAGTTCCGGACATGTTTTCTCGTATACGGAATCGTTTGCAAGTCATGGTCGATGATGCAAGTTACATAAGTTTCACCAGCGATGTCTGGACGAGCACAAGCAATTTGGATGTTTTCCTCAGTTTGACTGGGCACTGGATAGACACCGATTGGCATAGGATATCCGTTCTTCTACAACTTTAGCCATTGAAAGGTAAGCACACTGAAGAATTGATTTCAAATCATCTAAAATCCATAGTTGCAGATTGGAATATCAGTGAGGCGAAGAAAGGCGTTTTAGTCAGAGACAATGGCACCAGTAGAATTAGACGACTTGGGAAGCTACATTCACATGATTCATCTGCTGGTGGTAGAAGCATGTACATCTGTCTAGAAGCAAGCTATAATTAAACTTTAAGTGTAATAAGATGAAAATTGAAATTTTAAAGCCAAAGGTCCATTCAGAAAGCGGTCCATTCAGCACTAGTCACCCCTATATATTATTTTAAATACACTTAAAGTCGGACTCGGTTAAAAATGACCCCAAAACCAGTGCTCGGCATCGGCGCCAAATTTGCCACTCGGTCCATCACTAATATTTTGTATAGAGAAAGAACCTCTCTCTGTGTGTGTGTGTGTGTGTGTGTTTAAGGCATATTTCGGAATGATATCTTCTTTTAAACAAGTTTCGTTGAACTTTTTAGTCCATTCTTCATTAACAAGCCTCTTACAAAAGTTTTGAAGAGTAACGATTTCTTTTTTATTAGGAATAAGACTAAAAAGTGATTTAAAACTTTTATTCCCAATGCTTTTATCTACTCGTCGTCTCTGTTTGTCTTTCTGTTTCTCTGTCTGTTTCAAATCTTGCAATCAATTTTTGAGTCACTTCCTGATGATAGATTTTTTTCAAATTTTGCATACATGCTCAAAATAGAAGACAATGCAATATTCAATTATTAGTTTTACAATAAGTCAATTAATTTAGTTAATTTTAATTAATTTCATTTTTATATGGGAAGAAATATAATAATTTATATTCGTGACTAGCAGAACGTCATGAAAATTAAATCAAGCTACAGTGGCTTGGTTGGTGGATAAGTCTCTGCCTAAGAAGCTCGAGGTCATGAGTTCAAGCGCACTGATTGACGAATATTTTTTCTTTCACATTTTTAACTTTCAAGATAATTTTGGTTTAAAAAAATATTTGTCGTTAAATTTTAATCGATAATTTAATTTTGTTTCAGTTTCAATACGGTTTCATAATGATTTAAATATGACATTTCGCAAATAAAATATAAAATAATATTTTATAAAATAATATTATACTAGCAGTGCCCGTAGCGGCTTCGCTCGCATGAAATTAGAGAATTTGAACCGTGCATACATAGTAGAGTACTGCACGGATCAATTTTTTAGGTCTCGGCTCGGCCCGTCGACAACTTGGCCCAGCCCGTTTCAAAAACCGAATATCCTGGCCCTGCACGGCCCGTCTAATATGGGCCCGGCCCGTTTTCACAGGCCTAGAAATTCTATATACTTGATGAAAAACTTCGGCCCGTCCCACCTTGACTTCAGGTTTAGCCCGGCCCGTCTAAACACCCTAAAATCACTAAAATATTTATATACTTGGTTAAAAATCTCGGCCCGTCCTACCTTGATATAAGGTTTAGGCAGGGCCTTATGAAAACCCTAAAATAACGGCTTGGCCCGTCCGTCCGGTGATAAACTGAACTCATCTACTTTTAACCGGCACAAAACCTCAAAATACCAATTTTCACATCTGTAGCACTTACAGTTTTTGAGTAGCAGTTATTTTAAAATCAAATAACCCTTTTTCCACTTCACATTTGAGGTCCTGGAAACCAAATTTTCAAAAAATGGTGAAACACGTATATCATTATTTTTAGAGTAGAAACTAAATACTAATTTTACTTTTGTAGCATTTACAGTTTTTGAGTAGCAGTTACTTTAAAATCCAAGTAATCCTATTTTCTACCCCATATTTGAAGTCCTGGAAACCAAATTTTCAAAAAATGGTAAAACACGTATATCATTATTTCTGGAGTAGAAACCAAATACTCATTTTTACCCCTGCAGCATCTACAGTTTTCGAGTAGCAGTTACATTAAAAACCAAATAACATTATTTTCCATCCCACATTTGAGGTCCTGGAAACCAAATTTAAAAAAAATGGTAAAACACGTATATTTTTATTTTTAGAATAGAAACTAAATACTAATTTTTACATCTAAAATATCTATATACTTGGTGAAAAACCTCGGCCCGTCCCACTTTGATTTAAGGTTTGGCCTGGCCCACCCCACAGTTGAAGTCCTGGAAACCAAATTTTCAAAAAAAGGTGAAACACATATATTATTATTTTTAGAGTAGAAACTAAATACTAATTTTTACTTTTGTAGTATTCTCAGTTTTTCAGTAGCAGCTACTTTAAAAACCAAATAACCCAATTTTCCAACCCACATTTGAGGTCCTGGAAACCAAATTTTCAAAAAATGGTAAAACACGTATATATTATATATTATAATATTATATATATAAAATAAAAAAGTAATATAAGAAGAAATTGATTGCAAAATTTGTGTTTTAATTACATATAAAAGCATTGGGTTTTAAAAATTCGTTTTTAATTTACTTGTTAACATGGAATGCAGAATGGACTAAAAAGTTCAACAAAACTTGTCTAAAAGAATATATATATTGCTGAGTTTAAACTTATATGGGTTAACAAATTAGGATTTTCTATTATAGATATATATTATATATAATATTATTATATATATATATCTTTGTTTCATTGTTCATAAAATGTTTTATTATCGTTGTTATTCATGTAGTTTATTTTGAGTAAAATAAAATTATTATTATCCGCCTATCAAACATTACAAATGGCTAACTCAACAGGTTATGGGCCCAGGATGCGTCCAAATTTAATGTTTGATGGCGATGAAAGAAAGTACGAAATGTGGGAAATAAAATTTTTAGGGGTTATGAGGATACAGAATTAGCTACCCTTTCGAAGTCAGAAAATGAAAACTACAACAGACTACATGCTACGAGCTGAAACAACAGCATCATTATTAAAAAGAGCTGGAGAAGTAGTAAGTGATGGTTTACTAATAGCTATGATCCTGAAAGCTCTACCAGTAACATACAAAACTTTCTGTACAGTCACAACACAGAAAGACAAAGAGCATACTTTTGCAGAATTCAAAGTTGCTTTGCGAAGTTTTGAAGAAAATGAAAGGCATGCCCACCCTCTTCATCATGAAGACACAGTAATGGTAAATGATGCGAAACCCTTACAGTGTTTCATATGCCGAAAATATGGACACAAATCCTTTGAATGGAAAAAGCGCAAAGAACAAAACTAAACAGTTAAAAAAAGTGGTGTGAAGTATGCAGAAGAACATCGCACAGTACAACAGAATGTAAAAAGAAAGAACACAGTGCAAAGTCTGTCACAGTCTTTTTGTTGATTGTGGTGCCACAACTCATATTGTCACCGACAAATCAAAGTTTGTTTGTTTTGAACAAAATTTTAAACCTGATAGTCACTGCATAAAACTGGCAGATGGCTCAGGATCAACTGGAATCGTGCAAGGTCGAGGTACAGCCAAAGTCTGCATACAAAGTCTAGATGGAAAACTTAGAGAAGTCAACCTAGAGGATGCATTATATGTCCCGCCATATCAGCAGGATATTTTTTCTGTTCAGGCAGCAATGGAAAAGGGAGCAGCTATAAATTTCAGTCCGCATTCTGCAGAACTTGTTGCTCAAAATGGTACTATTTTTAATATTTGCAAATCCGGAAAGATGTACTATCTGAACAATGTTGCTGACAGAACTAACAATAAACACAGCCTGTGTGAGTGGCACTTGATCCTTGGTCATTGCAACGTCAGAGACATCTTGAAACTGGAATCTGTTGTCGATGAAATGAAAATAACCGACAAGTCAGAATTTCAATGTCAAGTTTGTATTCTTGGGAAGATGATACAGTCTTTCAACAGGCAAAGTGATGCATGTGCCAAAGAACTGTTGGAACTTGTTCATTGTGATTTAAGTGGTCCTGTTATACCTACAGCAAGAAACGGTTTCAGATACGCTGCTTGTTTTGTTGATGACCTATCTGGAGCCTGTACCGTTTATTTTCTACGTCAGAAATGTGATGTTATTCATGCTGCAGAGAAATTTTTGGCTGAGTGTGCACCTATTGCAACAGTTAAACGTATGAGAACCGATAATGGAACAGAATTCACAAATAAAGAATTCAAATCATTGATGCTGAAGCATCGAATCAAACATGAAAAATCTGCGCCCTATTCGCCACATTAAAACGGAACCGTTGAACGAAGCTGGCGATCATTGTTTGAAATGGCGAGATGTTTGCTAATCCAATCTCAACTGCCAAAGGAACTGTGGACATATGCCGTACGTGCTGCAGCATACACACGTAATCGATGCTTTTGTCCACGAACTGGCAGAACACCGTATGAAAGTTTGACCGGCAGAAAACCTGACCCGTCCCGATTGTCTGTGTTTGGTTCAACATGCTATGCTTTTGTACAAGATAAGAAGAAACTTGACCGGAGAAGCGAGAAAGCCGTATTTCTAGGGTATGATCACGAAAGCCCTGCTTATCTCATATATTTCAAGGATTCTGGAGTTGTGAAGAAATCAAGATGTGTGCGTTTTACAAACAAAATTGATTCAAATGAAAGCGAAGTTGTTTTTAACAATTATTCTCATGACTAATTTAATCGAAAACAGACTGTTATTGAAACTGAAACTCCAACACAAAATAACCTGCAACTGAGATTGTAAAATTACCTGAAACAAAAGCAGATGAAAGAAGTGATGAAAGTGCACAAACTGAAACCCAAAATAATTCAAATTTAGATCCATTTGTTCGCAAGTATCCTAAACGAAACATAAACAAACCAAAGTATCTGAGTAACTATGTTCTCGACGATGACTTATGAACAATGAAACAAAGATATATATATATATATATATATATATATATGGCAGAAAAGTTCCTCCGAGTCTTGCCCCCCCCCCCCCCGGGAAAATAGGAACTCTACGCCCATGGTCCCCGAGACACAGTTCGGCTACCTATCCCTGCTAGAATACATTATAAAGTATGTCTCTTATTGTCACCGACCAGCAGCTCAGGTGTTACACCTTCTGAACTTCTACAATAGTCTTACGCGTACTAATTTTTTGCAGGCCGTTGTTTCATATGCCAAAAGTTCCAGCCCGGTCCGTGCTGATTTGGGACCACTCCATTTTTACAAAATCTCGGCCCGGTTAGATAACCCAAACGTGAGAGCTCGGCCCGTATTCTACAATGTTTAGCTCACAGTTGGTATATATTATTTTAATTTTGCATTTAAAGGTTGAAAGTATTTCTATTCTAAAGGTTGAGAGTCAAAACAATTAACAGTCATTAAATCCAGACCTGGTTTTATACGACAGCTGGTGAGTACATTTCAACATCATTTGCTCTTGCGATTGCAGCCACGCTAATTGTCTTTAATTTTGAGAAGTTTGTCTCACTTTCTCACCCGCGCCCTTCAAGAAACACACGAATTCTCGAGGTCAAACTGTATAGGTACTTAACTATACTGACTACATATTTTAAATACTCCCAACCTTGAATTAGTCAGGCTATTGAATGGGATCAAAATAACTCGATATAAACTGAGCATGGCTATTAATAATCCATCCTTGCCAATTACTGGAAAAGTTAAAAAATTACTGAAAAGTGGCATAAAACCACCACAGACTGTTATCTTGATTAAGGTAAAGGAGGAATGCAATAACAGCCAATGCCGCCTTATGTAATCAATAAACAAGCTAGCATTCGAAATTGTTTAGTTAGTCCAAACCAATTTAAGCTCTGCTAGAACTAGAACTTATTTTTAGCAAATTTAAATTTTTTAAACATTCTATTTAACCATGCTCAATATTTACTTCAAAAATACATGGATACGTGTTTTTAACAAGATTTTATTTGTACAACAAACTCCCTTTGAAGGTTCACGCAAACACACCAAAATATATGGTCCTTACAGGTCACACAAACATCCATACATTATTTAAGAAAAAGAAAGCCATCTTAAACGGAAGCAATCAATTATTTATTATAAGAAGACGACAGGAAGTGTAGTGCGAACATAAAAAATGTATAATTTAAATTGTATATGTAGATTAGAGAAGAATGAAACCATGATGAAACATTTGAGCGGTTATATATATATTAATAATAAAAATTCACAATAATTATTCATGAAAGTGGGAATAAAGCCATGAGTAAGGCATTAGACATTGAAGTGTCATTTGCTACTACTTCATGACCTCTCAGGTCAAACATTTTCAAGCTGTTTACTTTTAAATTTTTTTCTTGATGGAATTGCATTGTATCTTCCATCGATAAAAATTGCGATCATGTTTCAAGAATTAACAAAGCAAGCACACACACAGCTGGAGAGAAAAAAAAACAGTAATTAAATATCCATTTAACAGCAAAATCCAAATTGAAACAAAAATATCAGGACAATTCTGAAAAGTTAATCAATATATTTGAAAAATTCCCAATAAAATAAACCAACTGGTTAAACAAGTGACTTTTCTTTCAGCGTAACACTTAAAAAAATAAACCAGCTTCAAATTTAAATTAACTGCATGAATATTTCCAATAACAGATACAACCCCTAGCCGGGGCATACTCCAGATATTGCAGTTTGAAATGACATCTACTGACCAGAAAAGAAACAAATGCATTTGTTGGGAAAAATTGAAATCAAGATTACAAAATAAGCAGCTGCATTTGGTCAGAAGCTTAAAAAACTAGATGAAATCTTAAGTGAAATAATAGCAAGAATTACAGTTAACACTGAGCCAGCTTTAAACAGTAATCAAACAAGCACCTCTTTCAAGCAAAAGGAAGGCATTTGGCATTGCAAGAATGACAACAAAAAATATATTCATTTATTTATATAAGTGTAAACTAACTTCTGATTAGAAAAATTAAAAACATGTCATCAAGACAAACAGAATGAAAATAGGGAAAACAGAACAAGAGAAATAAACAGCAAAACAGTGTAATAATAACAAGATCTTCTTTTTTAATTTAGCACTTATTTTACTTTTCAACAGCAGACATCTCAGATAATGCTGGCCTTCTTCATTTGAACAATGCCTAATACTCCAGCGATGAACAAAAAGATGGCTCCAATAGCAGCAAAGGCGTAAGACCAATGGAGATTTCTTGAATACACCTTTACACCGAAGATACTGAGACCAACAACCATACAGATAACTGTTAAACATATAAGAATTATAAAAGACTTTTAATATCTGAATTAAGCCTTTTTTATTTAAAATAATACAAATTCAAAAGTTGATAGAGCAAATACTTATCTATCCTGATTAATAATTATAATTCATTATTAATTGCTTTGTTGAATGAAACCCATGCATGATTCATACCAGTGGCATAACAACCTGGCCAAAATCCTTGAACAAGAATGATCTGGAGCTCCTCCCAAAATTGCTGATGTACAGGTGTAAATTAGTTGTGACTACTTTTCCAAATTTTTCCAAAACCTTATAAACTTTTCCTCCCAAGCCTTATAAATTTTTATTCCCAAAATAGCTAATAACTGGGGAGGGGAGGAGCTACTTCTCCAAGTTTTCCAAAAACTTTGTGCACTTTTTCCCACAAAATACCTGATGACTTGGACGAGGGTAGTCGCACATTGATTTTTCTGAACAAATATATTGAATAAAACAATTTTTCACTTAAAGCATGGAAGCCCTTTTGACTTCAGGGTCCCTTACGACACATGGTTGTTACGTCACTGATTCATACAAGTACACTACCTGACCTTTATAAACTCCATGTTCTTACCTGCATCACCTTCTGTATTCCAGGTAGGCCACACACCATACATACAATATACCATCATTGGATAACTATAGCACACTCCAATAAAAATAAAACAAAGATTTTTCACAGACCTCCAATGAAGCTGAAGAAGACAAACAGTTTGAGAAGGAGAGACTTGCTTACAGAGACGTTGTGGACAAACATGTAGAGGAAGATGAAGAGAAGAGCCAGCAGAAGAAAGATCAGACCTAAGGTGATCATGGCCTGGGTGGCTTGGAACCAATCTGTTGAAAATGATTAGTTTAAATTATATTTATCTTTATAATCTACTGAGCACTACTTGGTGTGGTGAGGTTGTTGGACTATATGAGGTTTATATTTCATTACATTATTTTTGCACAAACACAAAGTTATTTATGCAATTATTTCGAGTGATTTTTTTCTAGTGGCAAAAAGTTACGGAACTCATTTCAAATGCAGTTCTGTCATAAATAAATATTTGAATTGGTTAACTGAACACATAATGTAGATTATATTCAAAAAAGGAACAGTCTTTACAAGAAACTTAAAAAAGCTCAAAGAGTTAATCTGTCATTAAAATCATAAATTACACTAATGAACAGAATCTGAAAAAAGACTAACATTCCCAGAGCATGCAGGGAAAAAAACTTTCCTTATAACAATACATTTGAGTTTCTCAAGTGCACTTGAGAATAAATTTGTTTTTTTATTGGTATGGAGATTTATTCTAAATCTTGCAGCTCTGGAGCTGAATTGGTACATAAAAACAAATTTGCCACTATCATTGACATTTTTTAAAGGTGTCTGTTATTTTGTATTAACTGAATTTTTTAAAATGATTGTCTGTGGTCATTGCTTGTGATGCCTTATAGAGGCCATTTGGAATTCTTTTAAACACATTTTTGGAAAATTGTTTAATAAATATACTTTCACCTGCTGGCTGATCAGAAAAATAAACTGGAAAATAAGACACCCTAAAGAGTTTGTTTTTTGCATTAGATTTGTGCTAAAAAGTTATTCCGGAGGCGATTGGTTTAATTGCTCTCAGCTGTGATTATTGTTTTCGTATGTGGAAATTTCTAGATTGGATTCAGTGTTGGAGGAAATTTACACATCTTAGCTAATGTGAAACGCGAATAATAAATAATGAATTTGATTTTCATTATGGAATTTTTTTAAAATTTATGGTTTCTTTTTATTCTAAAATAAAGGTTTTAAAATTATTAAAATAACAAAATATTTTTAAATCATAAATATTTATAAATTTATAAAATAGTGGAAAGATAAGCATTACAATTCATTAGTTAAAAATGCGCTGAACTTCTTTTGATATAAAACGAAGACTTTTGTAATTATTTTTATAATCATTTGTTGGGGAGAAGGCGTTATACAACTTTGTTTGTCCATAAAAAGCTTATTCATACCTTGATGCCAGTAAATGTGACTGGAACCAGATGAGCACATAGCCCACAAGCCCATCCAGGAGCCACTATAGGTCTGCCAACCAGTGGTCGAGAACCCGACGACATAGAATACGACACCCAAGAGTGTGGCCCAGAAGATGCCGCCAGACAACCCCTGAACGTTGATCTGATGAGTCTGGACAGGCATGATTGAGAGACCTGTGTGAATCATTAATATAAGGTGGGCATTGGTAAAAATGTGATACGAATATAAATTAAAACAAATAAATATAAACAGTAAAATTACAAATAAAGATGTGGGCATAGCTGTATATGTTGAAGTTTTATCACAAAAACTTTAGAAGTATACTAAGCCTTTTAGAAAATTTACAAGTAGATAAAGTCTTTTAGAAAATTTTACAAGCATATAAATTTTTTTCCCAACTCTTTTTGAATAGTTGGCATAATTATATTATTGATTTTCAAAGTAGAAAACTCATCGGCAGGCCAGGCGACTATCAAGAAAATTGGTCAGAATGGGAATGGTCATAAAGGGTTGACCGATTATACAATTTTCTTCTTAAATAAACTGTGATTCTGTACTTTAAGGTTTAGAAAATAATAATCACACAGCAACTAAAACTTTCAAATCTTCAGATTTTAAATAAAATATACTCACTGTTGTTTTTTCAACCTGACTTCACACACATTCAAACGAAAGATAAAAATAAAGAGAAATTAAAGGAGAGCAAATGGGAGTGAGAGAAAAAGACAGAGAGAAAGAGAAATATAACTTATACTAAAGAAATACAGTAATGGCAAAACCTTTGACAACAATGTATTATACAATTTGAAAGCTAAGAACTGTTTTGAATCAACTCTGCTTTGGTATTGGGAGCCAGTCCCAAGACTGGATAAAGGAGGATGGAAAAATAAAAAAGGTTAAATTATGATTCGCGACAGGAAATACTTCTGTATTTCTTACATACTGCTATTTGAGTCTTAAAACACCTGATGTAAAGGACTATTATAAATTAAATATATAAAAACTCCTTTGAAGTTAAATGAATTAATTTCGCCGATTCTGATATTCATAAGCACGTCTTTCTGGGTCGGTGTCTCCAGGTAAAACTACTCAGCTTATATTTGTAGTTTTGTGATCCAAGCAGGCTTTACTCATCACAGCGACTCTAAGAATAGATATTGAATATTGACGTAAGCAGTGAAAGCACATTGAAGCAGCTTCCTTATACTATATTAGCCATTTTAGCTATAATAAACAAAGCCGTATAACTTATCTTAGTGTCTTAGTTAGAATAACGTTAATTAATCCACACACAAAATTGTCACACGCAGGCAGTCTAATGATGTAACATTATAATTATCAACGCTCTCGAAGAGTGTGCTTCTCGTATGACAAAATTTGAATGTGCTGTGTGGCTGTGTGACGTTTGTGGCCTAGAAGACTCACGCTACGTTAAAGATCGTCAAAATAAAAAGAAACACAACTTCTCAAGCTAGCACCGACGTCAAGTATCATCAATGAATGTAGACGTCAGACATTGAAGAAATAATTCGTTATGAACTTAGGCTATTGGTTTGAGACAGTTGGTTTGAGTGCATTGTTTCAACATTTGAATAGAAAATATGCGCCATGCAGTCATAAATCATACAAAATTTTTAGCCATTGTGTGGGCCGTTATTCTGTATGTTCAGTTAGTTTAGTATTATTTTTAGTTAGTTGTAGGCCATGTCTCAATGCATTAATTTATTCTCAATGCAATTTGAGAGCAGACAAAGACGACCAATCTATAATCTCCTAGCTAGCCTAACTAGTATGGCGTTTTTAGTTATTTTCCGGTTAGACCATTATTTCGCAATCGTAAATCATTTGCGTATGCCGGTATGCCCCTACGAGAGGGTTGGGGTTATGCTTGTCTCTCTCGCTCCCGTTTCCTTCCCCGCTTGCTTTCCCGTTCCCTGATTGTATTTTCACAACACTCAGCCGATTAAATAATTATTGTTATTTCGCGTCGAAACCGACACAGAACGTTATACTATGAAATTAACAACCAATTCCCATTGAACTAATTCAAGATATATATTCACTCCAAGTCCCCTATGGAGCCAGCACCTCTTCAGTTAGGGTTCACGTGAAGAAAATATTTCGAACAGGATAATATTTTAACTTTCCAATTTAAAAAATATCAGCATTTTAGCAAATCCGGAAACAAAGCTCATGCAATATAATTGTTGATACTTCGTTGCCGAATTCGACGAGAAATTGATAACTTATAAATAGTCTGAACTTACCTTAAATCCTGGAATAACAGAAAAACGAGACAGAGAAAAACAGAAATAGCTGTGAACAACAATACGACTTAAAACGAACTCGCAGAAATACTGCCACAACGACGCCTCAAATTTCGCAGCGACTGAATTGCCCAACAGCTCGAGCGAAGAGCTGAGTGTTGTTATAAAGCAGGGATGGGTTGAAGAGAGAGAAGAGGTTGGAGCAAAAGAGAGAGAGACAGATAGAAAGGGCATAGAGTCTAAAGAGGGAGAAGTCGACACTCGGAGGGAGAGATAGGGAAAGTGGGAGGGGTATAATGTATAAAGTGAAAGTGAGTGAAAGTTAGAGTGAGATTTTTTTAAAAACAATATTAAGACATAGTGATGGAGAGCAAACAAAATATATTGACGGAAAATAATGCAAAGAGATTCCAGAGATGTAAAGCAAAAGAGAAAAACGAGTTATGAAAATGAATATAGCATAAAATATAGTTGTGCGTTGGCGGGAAGAAATAGATAGGCGTATGCTAGGGAATTCGTTGTTTTTTAGCAGTAGTAGTAGATTTGTGCTTCGAGGCAGATGTGTATAGCAGTAGGTTGCAAGTAAAGAAGGTATGTAGGAGGCCATTACAATACGCCCTGGAAGATGCAGTAAGTCGTAGATACTTCCAGATCAGTAATTTATTGTGTTTGCACCTGTCAAGATTGGTTTTTATATTTCTGTAATAAAATATTTCTTTCGCTTTAGTTTCCCGCTCTCCAGCACTTAATTTCCCTTTCAGCCTTACTAACAACAACCTTCTACTTTCGCCTTCCTTATGCTGGCTCCAAATTGAAGTCAGACGTGCATTGCGGCGGCTGTGGTATGAGTCAGCATAGGCCAACAAATTTGTTTCTATCTTTTCATTCCTTTCTCTACTCCTTCTCTTCTGCCATCGCTCCATCGAGTGTTTTTGTTGCTGCTACAGTGATTGTAACTTTTAATTGCCGTGCGATGACGATGACGATGATGAATATGTGGAAGGAAATAGTTGTGAGGAGTTGATAAGTTAAAAGTAAGACAAACTGAGATTTCTTAGACGAATGATTGTAATATTTCAAAATCATTATAAGCGACATTGTGTTTATTAAAAGTAGTTAAATTAATATTATTCAGAATTTATAACAATGAATAAACTGGCTATGCACACTTGCACACTACTCTATGTAGATATGCGCTGGCTAATATGTTTTTCTTTATATGAATTTGCTGCTATGACCAATTATCATGTTTGCGATGTTATTAAACCGATTATAATTTATGGCAGAACTGACAGAAATGTGCAGCGAAAATCTTCGAAGTCTAAATCATGTTTATCTTCAACTTTGAACCTTCTGCTGCATTTTATTCAACCATCAAACATGCAAATTACGAGACTCCAGTTTGCAGCCTAATTTTCCCGATAGTCAGAGAAATTTATTTTGAAAGCTATCAAGAACGTTTTAAAATTTCTGACGTGGTGTTTGCAGGTCCCATTCGGCCTGCAGCTCTTTGTCAATCCTTAAAAAACACGATAAACTTCATAAGGAACAACTTCAGAATCAAACACACACGAAAAGAAGGAACAAAAGCAGAAGAAATATGAGATAAAAAATAAAAAGTATAGAGTATGACTTCAATGAAAAAAATAATGGTGATGACAGCCAAGAGAGCACAAGCAACACATATTATCACTCACTCACACTCACTCACACTCACACTCACACTCACTCACTCACTCACTCACTCACTCACTCACTCACTCACTCACTCACTCACTCACTCACTCACTCACTCACTCACTCACTCACTCACTCACTCACTCACTCACTCACTCACTCACTCACTCACTCACTCACTCACTCACTCACTCACTCACTCACTCACTCACTCACTCACTCACTCACTCACTCACTCACTCACTCACTCACTCACTCACTCACTCACTCACTCACTCACTCACTCACTCACTCACTCACTCACTCACTCACTCACTCACTCACTCACTCACTCACTCACTCACTCACTCACTCACTCACTCACTCACTCACTCACTCACTCACTCACTCACTCACTCACTCACTCACTCACTCACTCACTCACTCACTCACTCACTCACTCACTCACTCACTCACTCACTCACTCACTCACTCACTCACTCACTCACTCACTCACTCACTCACTCACTCACTCACTCACTCACTCACTCACTCACTCACTCACTCACTCACTCACTCACTCACTCACTCACTCACTCACTCACTCACTCACTCACTCACTCACTCACTCACTCACTCACTCACTCACTCACTCACTCACTCACTCACTCACTCACTCACTCACTCACTCACTCACTCACTCACTCACTCACTCACTCACTCACTCACTCACTCACTCACTCACTCACTCACTCACTCACTCACTCACTCACTCACTCACTCACTCACTCACTCACTCACTCACTCACTCACTCACTCACTCACTCACTCACTCACTCACTCACTCACTCACTCACTCACTCACTCACTCACTCACTCACTCACTCACTCACTCACTCACTCACTCACTCACTCACTCACTCACTCACTCACTCACTCACTCACTCACTCACTCACTCACTCACTCACTCACTCACTCACTCACTCACTCACTCACTCACTCACTCACTCACTCACTCACTCACTCACTCACTCACTCACTCACTCACTCACTCACTCACTCACTCACTCACTCACTCACTCACTCACTCACTCACTCACTCACTCACTCACTCACTCACTCACTCACTCACTCACTCACTCACTCACTCACTCACTCACTCACTCACTCACTCACTCACTCACTCACTCACTCACTCACTCACTCACTCACTCACTCACTCACTCACTCACTCACTCACTCACTCACTCACTCACTCACTCACTCACTCACTCACTCACTCACTCACTCACTCACTCACTCACTCACTCACTCACTCACTCACTCACTCACTCACTCACTCACTCACTCACTCACTCACTCACTCACTCACTCACTCACTCACTCACTCACTCACTCACTCACTCACTCACTCACTCACTCACTCACTCACTCACTCACTCACTCACTCACTCACTCACTCACTCACTCACTCACTCACTCACTCACTCACTCACTCACTCACTCACTCACTCACTCACTCACTCACTCACTCACTCACTCACTCACTCACTCACTCACTCACTCACTCACTCACTCACTCACTCACTCACTCACTCACTCACTCACTCACTCACTCACTCACTCACTCACTCACTCACTCACTCACTCACTCACTCACTCACTCACTCACTCACTCACTCACTCACTCACTCACTCACTCACTCACTCACTCACTCACTCACTCACTCACTCACTCACTCACTCACTCACTCACTCACTCACTCACTCACTCACTCACTCACTCACTCACTCACTCACTCACTCACTCACTCACTCACTCACTCACTCACTCACTCACTCACTCACTCACTCACTCACTCACTCACTCACTCACTCACTCACTCACTCACTCACTCACTCACTCACTCACTCACTCACTCACTCACTCACTCACTCACTCACTCACTCACTCACTCACTCACTCACTCACTCACTCACTCACTCACTCACTCACTCACTCACTCACTCACTCACTCACTCACTCACTCACTCACTCACTCACTCACTCACTCACTCACTCAATACATTTATCCACCCATCTATCCTCCATATATCTATTCACCAACCACCCTTATATATTAAGCCTTCCTCACTCCCTCACAGACTCATCATTATGTAATCAAGACAAGCTGTAAAGCAATGGTTTTCGACATTTACTCAGTTGTTAATACTTAGCTTATATAATGTCAATGTCTACTTATACAGGGTGGGCCAAAAAAAGTGAGACGTTTCATATAAACAAACTCAAACTCATATAATCAAATATCATTATCTCATATTTAGACAAAATATTTCCAAGGAAACAAAATATTACCTCGATGATCTTTCTTACTAACTCTAATCATTATGTCGTTATTTAGTTATTTTTTTTTTAAATTTCCGGTCGCCATTCGACTTTTAGACATAACAAAGAAAGCAATAATTAAAGAAAATATTATTGGGTCCATTTCACTTTTTGTCCCACCTTGTATAATGTTTTATGAGCGTTAATATGAATATACTTAAATAATGTTTTCTGAATTGGTAATAGCTCGTGAATTATTTTGTTTATTCCTTAGAGTTGAGTTATATTGTATGGAATAAGAGAGCGTGGGTGTTATTTGATTATTTTATAATTATGTATATGCACCATAGATTTAAAAAATAACATGCGCTTGCGCCGGTCCATCCCTAGTTTTATATATCCAATTATCCATCACCACGGTGTCGTTCGATATGAATATGTGTGGTAAAATTATTTTATAACAAAGCATCTGGCTGATGATGATGGTGATGACTAATCAGTGGGCGTGCCCACAATGACGTCAGTCAACAGGACAGCTGCAAGCGTGTTTGCCCTGAAGTCTCGCCTGAAGTGACTCAAGATTCAATGGCGAATAACATGTAGGTTCCCTTAGAAATTTAGGAGCAAAGTGAGTTTCGAATTTCAGTGTGACGAAGTGACGAGTAAGTTGGTTCTCATAAATGGTCTTTTTTAACCATTGTAAGTGTCTATATCGACATCATCATCATCGTCGTCATCGTCATCTCATCATCATCATCATCATCATCATCATCGTCGTCATCGTCATCATCATCTCCATCTGCTATAATCTGCACGTGCATCATCACTAAATAACAAAGTTTTAAAACGCATTTTACGCGTTTTAAAATCTCTTTGCAGCGAAGAAAGCAACAAAACAAGCGCCTGAATAGGCATCGTCTGAAATCTGTGAGAAATAAAAACAAATTACCTTTATATTTTTTATTCGACAGCTTCTAATATTTTACATATCAAGTGTTTATAAAAATGTGGTCAAGGTTTTCTATTTATAGACAAACCATATAATAATAATTTAATATCCCATCAATCCAGGCCTTCAGCGGCGGATCCAGAAATTTTGTAAGGTGGGCCAATTTATTTTATAGTTTTTGTTAAATTTTGATTACTGTCGTTAAGCAGCCCGTTCTAAAACATCTTGAATTTCTTTTATTCAGTAAACCAAACAAAAGGAATTGAAATTAAACTTTTCTCTCTTTTTTCTTTTTCTCTCACTTTCTTTATATTTTTAGTTCTCTCCGGAGCAATATCAACGCTAGACGCCTCTTTTTTCCATCGTGCTGCAGAGTTAAGCCATCAGACACTTCAAAGCTCAGAATTACTTTTAAGATGCAGTATTAACTGTTAATAGGATCGTCTCAATTAGACGCAAGAAAGTTATCAGTTATCATGGGAGTGATTAAACGAGACTCTTCCATGTTTTAACCTCCAAACTGGAACGGTTCAAGCCAAACTCGAACAGCTCTACTACTTCTATGATTTTGGTCAGCTAGATTTTTCATGGCTACAAGGATAACTTTGAGCAGTTGCGCTTATTTTGGGAAATCGCCTCCCTTCCAAAACCATAACTTTAGTTGGTTGATGAAATGGTCCGAGAATGAAATGAAAATGTTTTTCTGCACTACTATTCTGGACAACCGGCAAGAGCATTTGCATTGTAATTCTTTTTTTTTTAAATCCTTGGAGTTGTTAGTTTTTGCCGGTTTTATGTAATTTCTGATGCACTGATGAAAACTCAATAGAATATTTCATCCGTAATGCTTATTTTCCTTCATAACTTTGCGTATAGCAATGCTATGGCATTTCCAATGTTTTGCGTAAACCCTGTTGAGAAATACCGTTTTGGCCAGGCCGTTTTTAAATATTTGCAGAGATTCCTGACCTCTTTTAGAAACTTCGGAATGTCTGTATCGATTTGTCGCAGACCAGATCACTTCAAATTTTTCAGCTGAAGACATAAGCGCATCTATGGACCAACATCATCCATGCAGGTAGAAACAAAGGCCGACAGAAAAGTTTCTTTTCCAGGCTGGTAGTCACTATTATTTTGAGTGTCGCCAGCAAAGAAATAACAACTGCGCTGTCCCGGGCTTTCTAGTTCACTGATGGCGTAGATGGGGGGGGGCTGAGGGGGGCCGATTTACATGAAAATACAACATACAAATGTATATTGGGATGGCCATTTTTGTTTGAAGTTTCTCAGGGTTTAAGTTAAAAAATCTTCGCCCCCTCAACATTTTGCTGAATCCACGCCTCTGATTTAGCTACAACCAACAATAAATAATTGTTGACCAAACACATCTTCACAGACGTAATGACGTGAAGGTGAGGGCACAGAAAATTCAAAGACGGGGTATGGAAAATAATGGAAACCATTTCACCAAATACTGTACATATAAGTAACACTTTGTTTGCTGCAAAAATGCACGAAGAGGGGCGTTTTTAAGCAATACCGAGATACGGAAACGTCCCATCATATAAGCCATAAATTAGAGACATAAGCGGCTGGAAAACCGTATAACCACAAAACAGCAAAATAGCAAAATCTATCATGGATCGCAAGATAAAAATATCATGGAGTGAATTTCCAAAGCTAGGCTACGTGTAAGAAGTGACGGTGTTAAAGATGGAAAGATTGGAGATAAAATGCAAATTACGGTTGAACTGTACGTGTGTGGTTAGTGGTTTGTATCGTTGGTGGGCGTTGTTGTTATGTTGAGAAGAAAACAACTGCGCTTGTTGCGGTTTGCGAATTGAGAGGCTGCGGTTTTGTGGTTGTACAAATTTTCAACCGCACTGGGCTCTACTTCACATACAGACATAGATATAAGTAATATCTTAAAATAATATAGATTTAAAAATACAATACATTTAAGGTCTCAACTCTTTTTTTAATTTCTGGATTCACCACCAGATATATTAAAATACTTTAATTAACTTTTTAATTTTTTAGTGCATTTTTAACAGAAGCTTGCAAGGTTAAAGGTTGAATGTTTTTTTTACATTTAATTTTGGTCTTTTAAACACCAACATATGGGGCTGCTAAATTAAAAGTTCAACCAAACTGATTTTAATAATTTGAAATAGATTTAATCTCTAAAGCAGTAAGAGGAAAATAATTGCACACCAGCACATGCAATTAGTTGTTACAGTTTCCAGTGAATGTATTCTTCATTATTGCAGCGAGTGCACTAATAATTAATAATTCTTTCATTTTTTAATGTTTGTCAGCTCACCTTCAATGCGCGGCGAAGCCAAACCCTGTTAAAAAATCATTCCAATTTCTTATCGTAGTTAATAAGTGGCAGAATGCTATTATTATTTATGCTTATATCCCAAGTCAATTTGTGTACTAAATTGACTAGCACTAAACAAGGCATTTCAACAATGTCTATCTCATCCGTGGTTATAGGTGTAATTTAATAGCGTTTCAAAGTTTTATAATAACAACAATGAAAATAAATAATTTTTGGTTTTCAGAAAACCAACAAAAATTAGGTAGATTTGTACAGTACTATATAAAATAATATAGTGTAACTAAGTTGAAATAATTACCAAGTTAACTGCTATAATAATTCTAAAATAAATTAAAACTTTCATGTAAATTATTACTAAAATTTTTCAATGATCAAAATCAGAGCTTAAATTCAAACGAATAATTACCCAAAAGTTTGCGGAAATTCCATTAAAATCACATAAGCCCCAAGCTATGCTATATTAAATGACTGTATTGCATGAAGTCATTAATAATTTTTAGTAAAAATGTATATAACAAAATTTTTATAAATCCCAATTTATACGCAATGAAAAGAATGAAGGCGACGATGATTTTCACGAACCTTAATTTTATTTAATGGAAAATGAGAATGAAGAAGATGGAAATTACTAGTCTAAAGATCTGGTTTCATTTAAAGGTCAAACTGATTTTTAGATCAGATAGAAATTGCACTCTTTGATGGATTTTATTTTGGTGTGGAAATGATGTGGTTCTGGCTGTTCTGGCAAAAGGAAATAAATGTTAAAGAAGAGGGTTGCATCAAAAGTAAAATTTAAAAATCTCACTGTAATTATTTTTGAGAGCTGTTAAACATTATAAGAAAAACTACGGGGGCGTTTTTTAGACCCAAATAAAATTAAAATTTACAACTGTGGTGGGCCCTCAATCCAGCGGGAGGTCCAGGGCGATATCACCGCTAGCCCATGTTTTGAAGATAAGAGCGTTGGGCGATAGTCGGTTATATATATATATTTATATATTATATTATATAGATAACGCCACACTCTCTTATCTTCCAAACGAAAAGTTTAGTTCTAAAAATGTTAATATGGACACTTTAATATTATTTTTAACCTTTTAGTACATTAGTATACGAGCGTTGTTTAAAAAATATTTTTTATGCTTTATATTATTTAGTGTTTACTTTGTGCAACTATAGTTTATTTATTCCAAAGCTGAGCTGAAGGTTGAAGGTATGTGTGACGCGTCCCGAAGGAGCTGGTCGACTTGCATTTTTTGTCGTACAATTTCTTGTTCTTCCAATCCTATATTGGATTTTCCTTTAAATTCAGTCAATAATTGGTCATTGTCATGAATCCATATTCTGCTTATTTTTCTTTTTCAATCTGTCACTCATGCTGCATTTACTCATTTTCAGCTACCACACGTCCCTAACCTATTTTTCGTCATCTGGGGAATGCAAGAAAAATGAATGAGATCTTATCTTAATGGAAGTGTTTATTCTCGTAAGATGTTTTTGATCTAGATATGCCAATGATGTTGAAAGAGGAGCTCAGGCAAAACTTGAGGGTATATAAGGAATCCAAAAAAAAAAACAAGATGGGTGGAAGAGAAAGAATGACAAAAAGAAGAGAAAGGAAAAGAGAGAAGAAAAGAGAGATTAGGTGGGCAGAACAGAACAGGCTCAGAATTGGTGAGGGATGTCGATGTATGATGAATAGGCAATTTCGTAATCATGGCAAGAGCTATTATAATTATCGTTGGAATTTTTGTTCCAATCCTTGTTGCCATCGCCATCACATCATTATCACCACTATTATTATGATATAAACTGCAACAAGAGGCGTTATCACAAACAAGAGACTTAGGAATATAGAGGTAGAATCTTCGGGTTTTACGCCGAAGGTACCAGGTTCATTTTTTACGACAAAAAAACCCACATAACTCAATGGAGCTGCTGAAATATACTCAGCTTTTCATTTACTTATTTACTTATGGCAATCAAAAGTGCTTATGTTGGAGAGTGGTTGAAAAAGTGAGATGCTAGTTAGATGCTACCATTTAATTGTTGTGAAAATATTATTCTACAATTACATTTAAAGTTTAATGTTTCTGGATCATCATTATCCATCGTATTCAAAACAATCAAAGCAGCTTTTAAGTCAACCTTAGTGAACCGAATACCAAAAGTGTCTATGCATATTATACGAAACCACTTTTTGTTATCACAGTCATCGTTATATCCATTATATTTATCCACACCCGTCTCCGTTGTCTTTTTTAATCATTTTATCATCCTTTCTATCATATCGTTTTGTTTGTTTTGATGTCGAAGTTGTTGGGGAAATATTTTCAGAGCCCTTGCTATAAAGTAATAATGACTTCTCTGGAGAGAAGAGAAAAAGAGACGGAAAGAGGGGATCATCGCAACTGATCCCAGTACAACTGATCCCAGGACTACTGATCCCAGGACAACTGATCCCACGGACAACTGATCCCATGGACAACTAATCCCATAGACAACTGATCCCATATCTGCATCATTTTATATTTCACTGTTTCGGCAATCAATAAACTGATATTAACATACATAATTTCCGATTTCTTCGTAATCATGGCAAGAGCTATTGGTTATTGTGAAAGCAGTAGACATGCATGTGTGCGTATATATATATATGTGTGTGTATGTTTGGGGAAGCTCATTAGATTATTGAGTAGATTCGAAGAGACAGCGTGGGTTATTTGATTATTTTTATAATTATGTAGCTTGGTAAAAAAACAGGCGCTTGCGCCAATCAAACTCTAATTTAAAAATTCAACCGATTGTTATTAAATGTTATGCAATCAACGTCGACGTATTTGACGAAGTGGTTTAAAAAAATTACTTCTTAAAAACCTTGGTGATATTGGCTGACATTTTCAAGCCACCATCGTCTTCCATGGTACAATATTTATCGTCATCTTCAGCTTTTTATCATCATATACAAACAAGAATAACCACAACTATCACTGTCATCGTCACAATAAAAAAATTGTCCTAATGTATAAACTGATCTAATTTTAACTGAGTTCAGTTAATGAAGTTATAGGAAATCGGTGCGATTGGCTAGGGTAGAGCAGTAATTTGGAGTGGGATTGAGTTGGTATATGATCAAAAAGTAGGTCAGGAACATTCCAATTATCTGCAAGGAAATATTTTATTTTTAAAGAAATGAAATGCAGGTATAACAGAAATATTGTGTTTATAAATTGAAGGTTTTTTGAATGCCCTGCCACGAGCCATATAAACGTTTAATAAAAAAAGTATTCAGACACGAAAATACTGAAAATAGGGCTGGTTAGACTGGTTCCACCATTGCAGCTTAAATCGAAAGCAAACACTCTGGAACTTTTCCAAGTGCAGTTTTCTGCTACCCAGTAATGAATTACGTTACGCTTGAAACATTTAGTCAAAACGCATGTAATCCCTATCAGAAAGAAATTAACTTTAATGGTCGGTAGAGGGATGAGTCTGTTGATATTTCTTAAAATAACAGAAACTGTTCCTAGCAATGTTTACTCTTAAGCTAATGTCTGTTGTTGTTTGTTGGATTGATTAATTTCTGTATCTGTCTGAGACAACGTAGACGATATGCATGTGTGAGTGTCTGTGACGTGTTTGTGTGACGCAAAACGAGTGTCCGCGTATTATTTTTGGGTTTGGGGCAGAGGGGCCGCCGGAAGCATAAGGCTTTCATGAGCACATGGTTCAATTTACCTCAGCTCGTCAATTACTACTGTGCAATAAGTCGACCTCCCTTTCAGCTAGCAATTTAATCAGCCTCGGAGGAATCTCATGGGCTATGGTATTGCTGCTGGCCCACTCTCGCTCTTCTTAATTGTACAGTTCGTAATAATAATAGGTTGGACAATCTTTATAATGGTGACGTAAGTACATCAATGGAGATCAAAGCCTCTGCGACATTTTTAATTCTACCTTTTTTTCAACTTGTGGGCCCATTTCCACAAAACACTAGAGGCAGCCATTTTTGCAGGCGATTACCCACACCTGCAGGCTCTAGTGACGCTAGATGGATCTAGCGGCCGACCAGCATGCTTATACCCCGGATGTTACAATGATCATAGATCTGCAGACTCAAAACCACGCTGAAAGGCCAGGTCAAAGACATTTGAAACATATATGAGAAAAAACACATTTGACCGAAGTTCAACCGGAATGGGTACCATTATACCAAACATGTTGCCTATTACCGCAGAAAAATACGAACTGATCCACAGCAGAGCGACAGAATTAATTTTACATGTTCTTTCCAACCTAACCACAAATACCTAATGATTGATGCCATCAAATGTAGATCCAGAATGGCAGGCGATCGATTGCAAAAAGAACACCCAATGTGACTCAGAGTAAAGCAGTCTCCGTCAAACGACACTTGCAATAGACAGACAAATGCTTTAATAGAAGATATCTGCAATATCCAAATGTTGTAGATAATGTTTGTTCACAGCTCGTTCTAAAACTTTAGAGATAAGCTGAAGATATAAAACCGGACGATGGCTGGACTGCAGAATAGAACCCAGCGTAGACTTCTTCAAGATTTATGTAATCTCAAATACGTTTAAAGGAGCCGAAAGGTGACCAAAGTTTAGCTATTTGTTGAACAGGTTTGTAATAAATAGAAACAGCTTATTTGAATGTTGCTATACCACCTGTGCCTCTGTATAATTAATATATATATTAATATATGACATTTTTTTAAATATATATATATTAATATATTAAAAAAATTTTTAATTAAAAAATTGCTGAGGAGAATCTGTGGCATCAGCTTAATAGATAAATGGAAAATATATGACATTAAAGCACGGCTAAAAATTGAAAATAATGTCATAGACAAAATTCAAAGTCGACGTTTATCTTATTTTCGTCACATCATTAGGATGAAGGCAGACAGGATACCAGTAGGAGTACTCAACGGTCGGCTTCACGGGAGTAGATCAAAAAGAAGACCGCGGATAAAATGAATAAACACAGTTGAAGAAAACTTCAGGGAACAACATATGACACTTCTTCAAGCTTGTCGACTTGCAGAAGATAGAGAAAAATGGAAGAAACTGATGTTTGGGCCGAGAGGCGTTCTAAGAGTCTCAAAGTCCTTAATAATAATTATAATAATAATAATAATAATTAAAAGTCTATTATCACAAAATGACAAACGTTCTCGTGTTATATCAAAACGACATTAGCGCATTTTTAGTTTGACAAATTATTATTTTTTGGCTTAAAAAATTGCTGAGAGCAATTAAACTAATCGCTTTTGGCATACCTTTTTGGTGCAAAAAACATACTCTCTATGGTGTCTAGTTGTTGAGTTTATTTTCTTCACCAGCCAGTCAAAGTGTATTATTAAACTTCCTTTTTCAAATAAGTTTCTAAACATGCGCTAAAAAAATACAAACCGCGAGGATAGTATTTCTGTCGATGACAAAAATATGGACGACTGTGAAGCCAATATTGTCGGTGGTCATTCTTGTCAAAAAAACATTGAATTGACCTACGACCTTCTGGGGGTATTTAGAAAGATCAATGTCGTGGACTTTTTCAAATATCCTCTGTGCCTGTTTAAATAAAATGACCTCCATATTATGTTAAGTAGACGAGTTATTTAAATATCTTCAAAATTAACAATTTAAAAAAGTAATGATATTAAATCACATAAATAATTATCAAAGAATATATTACTGACGGCATTATTTATTAAGACTCCTCCTAAAGCAATGTAGGACAGGGACATAAAAGCGCTTATTAGTATAACGACAACACTGACCAGGTACATTGGTGATTCATTGAATCTACAATTATACCAAAGCAGAATGTACAAAAATGAGATCATTTCTGCTGTATATCCAATGATGCCAAACCCGTTACAGATACTGACAAAGCCATCAGCTTTTCTGATCATCTTTGTTACAAATTGGTGTCTCTGTCTAAAAATTTCAAAACATTCGAAATTCCATGATATTTTATTAGGATAATCGATTGCCGCTCTAACTGTCTTTGTTGTTGTGAACGTCGACTCTGTCAGAACTGTTTGGTTATTAATTTCTGCTTCTGAAGAATGATTATTATTAAACAACTTCATTTCTTTATATGTTATTGGTCTGAAAAGCGAGTTTTTATCCCACAAATTTTTATGAATCGAGCTGGAGCCTCCAAGTTTAAAAAGATACGTCATCTTGTTGCCTACAGAGAAACTTACGGCCATGTGTTCCTTTAAGTCGAGTTTGATGCGGTAAAAACTTCTTCGCAGCATAATGGCCAGAAACATAGCAAAGCTGGCAGAACCAAAAGGTGCGGCTTCTACGAATAAGAGCATCAGCATAGCTAAGCCCTTTACGCCCAGAACGATTTTCTGAAACAAAAAAAAACTAAAAATAAATTTTTTTCAAATACCAGAAAGTTTCAATAAAATATTTTAATCAACTAAAAGGCTAACGTGCCGGATCATTGTTTTCCACCCAGACGTTTAAAGGCGTAGCGAACGATTCGTATATCCACGGTATTTTATAATTTATAAAAATCAAAAATGCCATATTGATGGATACATAAAATAAACAGAAGAAACCAATGAAACGGCTGGTTTTTTCTGCAAATTCGAAATCTTTTCCTCTTACTTTGGAGAGACCGATCAACAGTCCCATCATGCGATTGGTCGAGCATGCCCAATAAATTGATGTTGTCATCCCAGTTGACATCAGGCAGTTGATTACAATTACAAACTTTATTAACAGCTCCGGACCAAAAATATCTTTGTGTGTAAATATGGAAAAAATGCGAACAAGATTTAACCAGTGACACACTAGTACGGCGGTGCAATAAATCCTTTGAAACATGTAATTGTTAAATTTTATTTTATTTTTCTTTTGATGAGTGCCTGTGAAACTGTTGTTCTGGAAACGCTTGCTAGTCTGGTTAACAAAAGAACTTTTCAGAGTTTCAGGCTTTTCAACAGACTTTTTTTTCAGCGTTATTATTTTCTGACTACGTGTTTCTGCGTGGTTTCTTAAAAGTTCCATTTCGTATTCTTTTTCAAAATACAATCCAAAAGCTTTCAGAACGTTTAAAAGAAACTTTAAACTCTTAAATATTTTACCAGGGTCGCGACAGGAAGGTTTTTTCAATTTATTCCTGTCACTTTGGTTTTTTCTACCGGGTTCGGTTTTGTTTTCACTATCGGAAGAATGTATTGATATCGCATCTAGAGATGATGACAATGAATTTACACTATCTTCCGAAGGCTGAACCCTGTTACGAAAAGCTTCTCTTCTGGCCATGGAAGACTGTTTCATTGTTTGATATCGTTCCCTTAAAGTGTTGAACTGCGTATTTTCTGTTTTTCTACTTCATTGCATAAATAAACAGTCAATTATTCGGAATTATTTTCAAAATATTTTTTATTATTATTTCTTATGCCAAAATGAATTTAACGATTAAAACTCAGCTTGTCTCTTAAATTGCACATTTAACTCCTTTTTTTGCACTTATTGGTCTCATCGATTTAAACTTGAAAACTAGCCATTAAGTTATTTTTTTTAGAATAACTGTTTTAATTGTTTTGTCAATGATTTATTCTTTCAGTACAGGTCAAAATCAATATTATATTGAAAACTTGATTACATTACTTTATGGTGCACTGGGTAACTGGGTAGTCTAAATATTTTTCTAATGCAGTTTTTATTCAAAAAACAGCTGATAACACAACACATGAAATATGTATAAATAGTTTATGTTTTCAACGACCCATAAATTTTCCTGAAGCTACTATTGCTTCCATTGATCGTTCCAGCGCTCCCCAGGGATGAGGGGGGTATTGCCCACTGTGAAAATCACTGAAAAGGACCATTTAGCTTTTCTAAGAGTTCATTTCTGTTCAAGTAAGACTTAAGTATTGTGTAAAATATTTTCTGACGAGCAGAACATATAGCAATATGATTGAGAACATAAAATGCGGATAAAGTAAAAAGTGAATAAAAGCTGATTACTAGTAATTACCTCGCTTTTATTGGCTTCACCTGATGGTTGTTTGTAAGAAAATCCTTTATTAATTTTTTTCGACTATTTTCCATTGATCGTTTGACTTCAAAATTTACACAAAAACGTTTTT